>OZ010592.1:106113799-106618799 GCA_963932145.1 Acanthosepion lycidas | reverse complement strand
TCCCTCGCTTATTATTCCATCTCAGTCCTTTTAATATCTATCTATCTATCTATCTATCTATCTATCTATCTATCTATCTATCTATCTATCTCTTTCCTTTTAATATCTATCTATCTATTTACCTACCTAAGTCCTTTTAATATCTATCTATCTACCTCAGTCCTTTTAATATCTATCTATCTATCTATCTATATATCTATCTATCTATCTATTTACCTACCTAAGTCCTTTTAATATCTATCTATCTACCTCAGTCCTTTTAATATCTATCTATCTATCTATCTATATATCTATCTATCTATCTACCGCAGTCCTTTTAATATCTATGTATCTATCTATCTATCTCAGTTCATTTAATATCTATCTATCTCAGTCCTTTTAATATCTATCTATCTATCTATCTTCGTCTCATTAATATCTATCTATCTATTTATCTATCTGTCTTCGTCCCTTTAATATCTATCTATCTTCGTCCCTTTAATATCTATCTATCTATCTATCTATCTATCTCAGTCCTTTAAATATCTATCTATTTATCTATCTATCTATTTCAGTCCTTTTAATATCTATCTATCTATCTTCGTCCTTTCATATCTATCTATCTATCTATCTATCTATCTATCTATCTATCTATCTCAGTCCTTTAAATATCTATCTATCTATCTATCTATCTATCTATCTTCGTCCCTTTCATATCTATCTATCTATCAATTTAAAAGAAAAGGGGAGAATTTTTGCCCTTTCTCTCTTTTATAAATCCGTCCCTTATCTCTCTTAGTCCCCTTTCAAAACCTCCCGCCATTATTATCGAATTCATTCTAGCTATCAGTCTGTCTATCGTTCTATATATCATTCACGGGATCTTGCAATTTAAAATTTCTAACCTCTCTCTCTCACTCTCTCTCTCTTTCATACAAACTTTCCTTCTCTCTCCTTCCCCTACCATATATTACCTCCTTGATTATATCATTAATTCTATCGATCTATCTATCGATCTATCTATCTATCCCAGTCCTTTTCCTATCTATCTATCTATCTATCGATCTATCTATCTATCCCAGTCCTTTTCATATCTATCGATCTATCTATCCCAGTCCTTTTCATATCTATCTATCTATGTATCTATCTATCTATCTATCTATCTATCTATCTATCTATCCCAGTCCTTTTCATATCTATCTATCTATCTATCTATCACAGTCCTTATCATATCTATCTATCTATCACAATTCATTTTAATATCTATCTATCTACCTATCTGTCAATATATCTGTCAATATATCTATCACAACCCTTTTCATATCTATCTATCTATCTATCTATCTATCTATCTATCTATCCCAGTTTTTTTCATATCTATCTATCTATCTATCTATCACAGTCCTTTTCATATCTATATATCTATCTATCTATCTATCTATCTATCTATCTATCTATCTATCTATCTATCTATCTATCTATCCCAGTCCTTTTCATATCTATCTATATATCTATCTATCTATCTATCTATCTATCTATACACACACACACGCACATATATATATATATATATATATATATATATATATATATATATCTGCCTATCACAGTAATTTTCATATCTATCTATCTATCTATATATCTATCTATCTATCCCTGTTCTTTTCATATCTATCAATCTATCTATCACAGACATTTTAATATCTATCTATCTATCTATCTATCTAACTATCACAGTACTTTTCATATCTATCTATGTATCTATCTATCTATCTAACTATCACAGTACTTTTCATATCTATCTATGTATCTATCTATCTATCTAACTATCACAGTACTTTTCATATCTATCTATGTATCTATCTATCTATCTATCTATCACAGTACTTTTCATATTTTTCTATCTATCTATCTATCTATCACATACATTTTAATATCTATCTATCTATCACAGTACTTTTCATATCTATCTATCTATCTATCTATCTATCACAGTACTTTTCATATCTATCTATCTATCTATCTATCACAGTACTTTTCATATCTATCTATCTATCACAGTACTTTTCATATCTATCTATCACAGTACTTTTCATATCTATCTATCACAGTACTTTTCATATCTATCTATCTATCTATCTATCTATCACAGTACTTTTCATATCTATCTATCTATCACAGTACTTTTCATATCTATCTATCTATCACAGTACTTTTCATATCTATCTATCTATCACAGTACTTTTCATATCTATCTATCACAGTACTTTTCATATCTATCTATCTATCTATCTATCACAGTACTTTTCATATCTATCTATCTATCACAGTACTTTTCATATCTATCTATCTATCACAGTACTTTTCATATCTATCTATCTATCTATCACAGTCCTTTTCATATCTATCTATCTATCTATCTATCTATCTATCTATCTATCTATCTATCACAGTCCTTTTCATATCTATCTATCTATCTATCTATCACAGTCCTTTTCATATCTATCTATCTATCTATCCCAGTTTTTTTCATATCTATCTATCTATCTATCTATCTATCTATCTATCTATCTATCTATCTATCTATCTATCCCAGTCCTTTTCATATCTATCTATCTATCTATTTATCTATCTATCTATCCCAGTCCTTTTCATATCTATCTATCTATCTATCTATCTATCTATCTATCTATCTATCTATCTATCTATCCCAGTCCTTTTCATATCTATCTATCTATCTATCTATCTATCTATCTATCTATCTATCTATCTATCTATCTATCCCAGTCCTTTTCATATCTATCTATCTATCTATCTATCTATCTATCTATCTATCTATCTATCACAGTACTTTTCATATCTATCTATCTATCTATCTATCTATCTATCTATCTCAGTCCGTTTCATATCACAGACATTTTAATATCTATCTATCTATCTATCTATCTATCTATCTATCTATCTATCTATCTATCTATCACAGACATTTTAGTATCTATCTATCTATCTATCTACCTATCCCAGGCATTTTAATATCTATCTATATATCTATCTATCTATCTATCCCAGTTCTTTTCATATCTATCTATTTATCTATCTATCTATCTATCTATCACAGTCCTTTTCATATCTATCTATCTATCTATCTATCTGATTACTTTTAATATGTATCTGTCTGTCTGTCTCTCTCTCTCTCTATTTGATTCTCTTTTACTTCCAATTTTTAATTTTCAACATACAAATGCGTTTGTATAGACACAACACCACCCGTATACATACATATGTGATATCCGAAACTGCCCACATATTTTTATATATGAGTCCCGACGGACGTCGTAATATGCATGTGTGTCTACGCACATCGATTTTTGCGTTAGTACG
This sequence comes from Acanthosepion lycidas, assembly GCA_963932145.1. Taxonomy (NCBI): domain Eukaryota; kingdom Metazoa; phylum Mollusca; class Cephalopoda; order Sepiida; family Sepiidae; genus Acanthosepion; species Acanthosepion lycidas. Next base: position 106,615,439 of record OZ010592.1, on the reverse strand, counting down.
ATGAAAAAACAACGAAGATTCCCCCACCACTTCCACAATAACAACAATACACGCAATCTGCATAAACCAAAATTTTAAAAAAAATTAATCAGTATGTCTGACGATCGCTAAAGCGTGAAACTCAGGGTGACAATCTCACATCTATCCAACCATATATGTTAGCTCTATCTTTGATATTGTGCGCTTTCTAATATGTAAGGCGCATATAATATATAAATAATTATACACATATATATATATATTTACTTTGAATATACGCTCTTTCAGCGCTAGAGGGCGTCGTCAGTGATGTTCTAGAAAAGGATCATTGGGCAGTTTCGGGTCTTTCAAACATCATACTGATCTCACCAAATCGACCCCCTTCAGAGCTGATCAGGCTCTGAAGCGCCCTCTAAAAAAAATGCTTGTTAACACAGACTTTTATAAATACCCCGTAGTCACACATTTGATTGTAGATTGACCAACAGCCAATCACAGCGAAGCAAATTCTTTATAAGCTGTTCACGGGTAATTTCATTTTTTTTCTCCTTCTCTTTACTTCCCTCCTTGGTGGACACCCCCTCATCGGATACTTAGAAGGTAAATTTTTTTTTTCTCTTCTTCCTTCCTCTTCCTCCCCCACTTCCCCACACGTTTCATTTCATCAGCAATAATTACTATATACAGAAATAAGAAAAATAGCCATTAAAATTAATAAATAGATTACGGCGAGTCAAGCCAAGAGTGCTTATAGGTTAAAAAAAAAAATCGTTTTAAACTTTACGACTACTAAGAATATATATATATAAAATAAATAAATTGCAGCGAATTAAAACCGAGAGATCTTAAAATATCTAAGAGATGTTCGACGAAAAAATATATATTTATATTTATATACACACATTTTTCACACACACACACACACACACACATATATATATATATATATATATATATATATATATATATCCTGTCTTAGCCCCTAGTAGTTATACAATTCTCAAAATGACGATTTTAAATTTCATTTTTGCATCTATTTTATTATTGATTCTCATGTAGTTTGAAACGTAGAAAAAGAAAAAAAATCAATTGCAATCCTTTTTCTGCATGATTTATACCTTAAATCTCGAAGAGCCTAATCGTAATACAAGTTTGAAAATGACGATTTTCAATTTCATTTTTGCATAATTATTTTATTAATGATTCTTATGTAGTTTGATGGGAAGAAAAAGAAAAAATCAATTCCAATCCATTTCCTGCATGATATATGCATTAAATGAAATATCGAAGATTTCGATTTTAGCCCCTACACGGCTGAAAAATGCCGATTTTCAATATTGTTTTTGCATAATTATTTTATTAATGATTCTTATGTAGTTTGATGCTAAGAAAAAGAAAAAAAAAAGAAATTCCATTCATTTTCCTGCATGATTTATGCTTTAAATCAAATATCGAAGATTGCAGTTGAAGAGCCTAATCGTAATACAAGTTTGATAATGACGGTTTTCAATTTCATTTTTGCATAATTATTTTATTAATGATTGGCGTACTCAATTTATTAATTATTTTTCTGTAGTTGGAGGCTTAGATGAAGAAAAAATTAATTGCAACCCTGTTCCGGCAAGATATATGCCTTAAATCATACAATTGAAAATTGCGGTTTTAGACCCAAGTAGAAATATAAGGCAGTAAAATGAAATTATTTTTTTTTTTTTTTTGCATACACATTTTATTAATGATTCTTACGTAGTTTGAGGCGCAGAAAAAGGCAAAATCAATTGTTACCCTATTCCGGCTAGTTATCTTCCTTAAATCATATATCGAATATTGCGGTTTTAGCCCCTAAAATAATACAATGCCGATTTTTAACATTTTTTTGCATACACATTTTATTAATGATTGTTAGGATGTTTAAGGCATAGAGAAAGAACAAATCAATTGCAGCTCTCTTCCGGCAAGATATTTACCTTAAATCAAACTCTGATATGCAATTTTGCTGTTTTAGCCCCTAATAGAAATATATGGCTGAAAAAAGCCGATTTATATATATATATACAGCCGACAGCTGTGTGATAGAATATCCGCCTGATACCAATTCAGTCGGGTTTCGATCCTAGCTAGAGGCAACCGGATGTCTAGCCGCACTGATGAGCTGTGATACAGCGAAACAGTCTGTCTGTGGATGACATTATATTAGCTCCTGAATTAAATTTAATTCTAGTTGAGCACTCTCGGGCTGAGCTATGGGTTTGTAAACAGTGACTATTATAGCTATATAGCGAGACTCTTCGCAAGCCGAATTGAGTCACTGTCGGTCACTGGGCGTGTTTCCCAAAAAATACGCTAAAAATCCACCTTCGTCCCGACCGTGCGCCGACAGCTGTGTGATAGAATATCCGCCTGATACCAATTCAGTCGGGTTTCGATCCTAGCTAGAGGCAACCGGATGTCTAGCCGCACTGATGAGCTGTGATACAGCGAAACAGTCTGTCTGTGGATGACATTATATATATATATATATATATATATATATTGCATATTCATTTTATAAATGCACCTAATAGCAATAAAAGGCTCTAATATGTCGATTTTTAAAAGATTTTTTTTTTTGGCATACTCATATCATTAATGATTTTTACGTTGATTGAGGCGTGGAAAAAGAAAAAATCAATTGCAACCCTGTGCCGGCAAGATGTATGCCTTAAATGAATATCCGCAAAATTCCGGATTTAGCCCCTAGCTCAAAAATGCCGATTTTTTAAATTTTTTTCATACTCATTTTATTAATGATTCTTATGTAGTTGGAGGCTTAGATGAAGAAAAAATCAATAGCAATCCTGTTCCAGTAAGATATATGCCTTAAATCATTCTCTGCATTGTTGAGGTTCTAGAAACTAGTATTAATACCAGGCCCAAATATGACGATTCTTCAAATTTTTTGGCGTACTCAATTTATTAATTATTTTTCTGTAGTTGGAGGCTTAGATGAAGAAAAAATCAAGTGCAAACCTGTTCCAGTAAGATATATGCCTTAAATCATTCTCTGCATTGTTGAGGTTCTAGAAACTAGTATTAATACCAGGCCCAAATATGACGATTCTTTAAATTTTTTGGCGTACTCAATTTATTAATTATTTTTCTGTAGTTGGAGGCTTAGATGAAGAAAAAATCAATTGCAATCCTGTTCCAGTAAGATATATGCCTTAGATCATTCTCTGCATTGTTGAGGTTCTAGAAACTAGTATTAATACCAGACCCAAATATGACGATTCTTCAAATTTTTTGGCGTACTCAATTTATTAATTATTTTTCTGTAGTCGGAGGCTTAGATGAAGAAAAAATCAATTGCAATCCTGTTCCAGTAACATATATGCCTTAAATCATTCTCTGCATTGTTGAGGTTCTAGAAACTAGTATTAATACCAGACCCAAATATGACGATTCTTCAAATTTTTTGGCGTACTCAATTTATTAATTATTTTTCTGTAGTTGGAGGCTTAGATGAAGAAAAAATCAATTGCAATCCTGTTCCAGTAAGATATATGCCTTAAATCATTCTCTGCATTGTTGAGGTTCTAGAAACTAGTATTAATACCAGGCCCAAATATGACGATTCTTTAAATTTTTTTGCGTACTCAATTTATTAATTATTTTCATGTAGTTGGAGGCTTAGATGAAGAAAAAATCAATTGCAATCCTGTTCCAGTAAGATATATGCCTTAGATCATTCTCTGCATTGTTGAGGTTCTAGAAACTAGTATTAATACCAGACCCAAATATGACGATTCTTCAAATTTTTTGGCGTACTCAATTTATTAATTATTGTTCTGTAGTTGGAGGCTTAGATGAAGAAAAAATCAATTGCAATCCTGTTCCAGTAAGATATATGCCTTAGATCATTCTCTGCATTGTTGAGGTTCTAGAAACTAGTATTAATACCAGACCCAAATATGACGATTCTTCAAATTTTTTGGCGTACTCAATTTATTAATTATTTTTCTGTAGTTGGAGGCTTAGATGAAGAAAAAATCAATTGCAATCCTGTTCCAGTAAGATATATGCCTTAAATCATTCTCTGCATTGTTGAGGTTCTAGAAACTAGTATTAATACCAGGCCCAAATATGACGATTCTTCAAATTTTTTGGTGTACTCAATTTATTAATTATTTTTCTGTAGTTGGAGGCTTAGATGAAGAAAAAATCAATTGCAATCCTGTTCCAGTAAGATATATGCCTTAAATCATTCTCTGCATTGTTGAGGTTCTAGAAACTAGTATTAATACCAGGCCCAAATATGACGATTCTTCAAATTTTTTGGCGTACTCAATTTATTAATTATTTTTCTGTAGTTGGAGGCTTAGATGAAGAAAAAATCAATTGCAATCCTGTTCCAGTAAGATATATGCCTTAAATCATTCTCTGCATTGTTGAGGTTCTAGAAACTAGTATTAATACCAGACCCAAATATGACGATTCTTCAAATTTTTTGGCGTACTCAATTTATTAATTATTTTTCTGTAGTTGGAGGCTTAGATGAAGAAAAAATCAATTGCAATCCTGTTCCGGCAATATATATGCCTTAAATTATATTACGCAAGGTTGCGTTTTCACCCATAGTAGTAATACAAGGCTCGAAACTACCGATTTTTAAAAATTTTTTGCATACTCATTTTATTAAAGATTCTTATGTAGTTTTAGGCGTACATAATGAAAAATCAATTGCAATCCAGTTTTGGCAATATATATATATACCTTAAATCTAAGTCTGCCTTTTTAGCTCCTATTAGTAATACAAGGCCCCAAAATTCCGATTTTTAAATTTTGTTTGCATTCTCATTTTATTAATGATTCTTACGTAGGTTGAGGCGTAGATGAAGAAAAAATCAATTGAAACCCTGTTCCGGCAAGATATGTGCGTTAAATCAAACTCTGCATTTTTACGGTTTTAGCCCCTAGTAGAAATAGAAGTCACAAAAATGCCGATTTTTAATTTTTTTTTTTTTTTCATATTCCTTTTATTAATGATACTTTCGTAGTTTGAAGTGTAGATAAAGAAAAAAATCAATTGCAGCCCTATTCCGGCAAGATGTATACCTTAAATCATTTTCTGAATTTTTGCGGTTTTTGCCCCTGGTAGTAATACAAGTCCCAAAAATTCTAATTTTTAAAAGTTTGTAGCATTCTCATTTTATTAATGATTCTTTACGTAATTTGAGGCGTCGATAAAGAAAAAATCAATCGCAAACCTGTTACAGCAAGATATATGCCTTAAATGAGAATCCGCAATGTTGCGGTTTTAGCTCCTAGTAGACATCCCTGGCCGAAAAATGCCGATTTAAAAATGTTTTTTGCATTCTCATCTAATACTGATTAATCGTAGTTTGCGGTGTAGATGAAGGAAAAAATAATTACAACCTTCTACCGGCAAGATATATGCCTTAAATGAGCATCCGCATTGTTGCAGCTTTAGCCACTGCTAGTCATGCATGGTCTAAATATCCCTATTTTTAAATTTTTTTTGGCATTCTCATTTTATTACTGATTCTTACGTAGTTTAAGGTGTAGATGAAGAAAAAAACAATTGCAACCCGGTAGCGGCAAGATAGATGTCTTAAATGAGCATCCGCATTGTTGCAGCTTTACACCCTGGCAGTCATCCAAGGCCCCAAAACTGCCGATTTAAAGATTTTTTTTTTTTGCATTCTCATTTTATTACTTATCCTTACGTAGTTTTAAATGTAGATGACGTAAAAAACAATTGCAACCCTGTAGCGGCTAGATATATGCCTTAAATCACACTCTGCATTGTTGCGGTTTTAGCCTCTGGCAGCCATACAAGGCCCCAAAATGCCGATTTAAAAAATTTTTTTGCATTCTCATTTTGTTACTAATTCTTACGTAGTTTGAATTGTAGATGAAGAAAAAAACAGTTGCAACCCTGTAGCGGCAAGATATATACCTTAAATCAAATTCTGCATTGTTGTGGTTTTAGCCCCTGGAAGTCATCCAAGGCCCAAAAATACCGATTTTCAAATTTTTTTTTTTGCATTCTCATTTTGTTACTAATTGTTAGGTCGTTTGAGGTGTAGATAAGGAAAAAATGAATTGCAACCCTGTAGCGGCTAGATATATTCCTTAAATCACACTCTGCATTGTTGTGGCTTTAGACCCTGGCAGTCATCCAAGGCCCAAAAATACCGATTTTCAAAATTTTTTTTTTTGCATTCTCATTTTGTTACTAATTCTTAGGTCGTTTGAGGTGTAGATAAGGAAAAAATGAATTGCAACCCTGTAGCGGCTAGATATATTCCTTAAATCACACTCTGCATTGTTGTGGCTTTAGCCGCTGGCAGTCATCCAAGGCCCAAAAATACCGATTTTCAAATTTTTTTTTTTGCATTCTCATTTTGTTACTAATTCTTAGGTCGTTTGAGGTGTAGATAAGGAAAAAATGAATTGCAACCCTGTAGCGGCAAGATATATTCCTTAAATCACACTCTGCATTGTTGTGGCTTTAGCCGCTGGCAGTCATCCAAGGCCCAAAAATACCGATTTTCAATTTTTTTTTTTTGCATTCTCATTTTGTTACTAATTCTTAGGTTGTTTGAGGTGTAGATAAGGAAAAAATGAATTGCAACCCTGTAGCGGCTAGATATATTCCTTAAATCACACTCTGCATTGTTGTGGCTTTAGCCGCTGGCAGTCATCCAAGGCCCAAAAATACCGATTTTCAAATTGTTTTTTTTTTGCATTCTCATTTTGTTACTAATTCTTAGGTTGTTTGAGGTGTAGATAAGGAAAAAATGAATTGCAACCCTGTAGCGGCAAGATATATTCCTTAAATCACACTCTGCATTGTTGTGGCTTTAGCCGCTGGCAGTCATCCAAGGCCCAAAAATACCGATTTTCAAATTTTTTTTTTTTTGCATTCTCATTTTGTTACTAATTCTTAGGTCGTTTGAGGTGTAGATAAGGAAAAAATGAATTGCAACCCTGTAGCGGCAAGATATATTCCTTAAATCACACTCTGCATTGTTGTGGCTTTAGCCGCTGGCAGTCATCCAAGCCCCAAAAATACCGATTTTCAAATTTTTTTTTTTTTGCATTCTCATTTTGTTACTAATTCTTAGGTTGTTTGAGGTGTAGATAAGGAAAAAATGAATTGCAACCCTGTAGCGGCAAGATATATTCCTTAAATCACACTCTGCATTGTTGTGGCTTTAGCCGCTGGCAGTCATCCAAGGCCCCAAAATACCGATTTTCAAATTTTTTTTTTTTGCATTCTCATTTTGTTACTAATTCTTAGGTCGTTTGAGGTGTAGATAAGGAAAAAATGAATTGCAACCCTGTAGCGGCTAGATATATTCCTTAAATCACACTCTGCATTGTTGTGGCTTTAGACCCTGGCAGTCATCCAAGGCCCAAAAATACCGATTTTCAAATATTTTTTTTTTGCATTCTCATTTTGTTACTAATTCTTAGGTCGTTTGAGGTGTAGATAAGGAAAAAATGAATTGCAACCCTGTAGCGGCTAGATATATTCCTTAAATCACACTCTGCATTGTTGTGGCTTTAGCCGCTGGCAGTCATCCAAGGCCCAAAAATACCGATTTTCAAATTTTTTTTTTTTTGCATTCTCATTTTGTTACTAATTCTTAGGTCGTTTGAGGTGTAGATAAGGAAAAAATGAATTGCAACCCTGTAGCGGCTAGATATATTCCTTAAATCACACTCTGCATTGTTGTGGCTTTAGACCCTGGCAGTCATCCAAGGCCCAAAAATACCGATTTTCAAATTTTTTTTTTTTGCATTCTCATTTTGTTACTAATTGTTAGGTCGTTTGAGGTGTAGATAAGGAAAAAATGAATTGCAACCCTGTAGCGGCTAGATATATTCCTTAAATCACACTCTGCATTGTTGCGGTTTTAGGCCCTAGTGGTAATAAAAGGCCTCAAAATGCCGATTTTTTAAAAATTTTTTGCATCCTCATTTTATTAATAATTTTTACGTAGTTTCAGGTGTAGAGAACGAAAACATCAATTGCAAACCTGTACAGGCTAGATATATGCTTTAAATCACATTGAGCATTGTTGCGGTTTTAGCCCCTAGTGGTTTTCCAAGGCGCAAAATTGCCGATTTAAAAAAAAATTTTCTGCATTCTCATTTTGTTAATAATTCTTACGTAGTTTGAACTGTAGATAAAGAAAAAATCAATTTGAACCGTGTTCCGGGAAGATATATGCCTTAAATCAAACTCTGCATTGTACCGGCAAAATAGATGCCTTGATATGCATCAGCAATATTGAGGTTTTAGACCCTAGTAGACATCCAGGGCCCCCAAAAATACCGATTTTTATTTATTTTTTTTTTTATTCTCATTTTATTAATCATTCTTACGTAGTTTGAGGTGTAGATGAAGAAAAATCAATTGCAATCCTCTACTGGCTTTTGGTATATGCCTCCAATCAAACTCTGTCTTGTTGCATTTTAGCATGTAGTATCAAAAAAGGCGATTTAAAATTTTTTTGCATTCTCATTTTATTAATGATTCTTACGTAGGTTGAAGCGTAAAGGAAGAAAAAATCAATTGGAACCCTGTTCCGGCAAGATATATACCTTAAATCACACTCTGCATTGTTGCGATTTTAGCCCCTAGTAGTAATATAAGTCTCAAAAATGCCGACTTTTAAAATTATTTTGCATACTCATTTTATTAATGATTCTTATGTAGTTTGAGGCGTAGAAAAAGGAAAAAATCAATTGCAATCCTTATCCTGCACGATATATCCCTTAAAACCTATATCGAATATTGCGCTTTTAGCCCCTATTAGTAAGACAAGGCTCAAAAATTCAATATTTTTTTTTTGCATACTCATTTATTATTGATTCTTATGTAGTTTTGATGCGTATAAAAAGAAAAAAAATCAATTGCAATCCTATTCCTGCGTGATATATGCCTTAAATCAGGTATCGAAGATGGAGGAATGAGAGCCTATTAATAATAAAAGGCTCAGAAATGAAGATTTTCAATTGCAATCCGTTTCCTGCATGACTTATGCCGTCAATCAAATATCGATGATTAAGTTTTTAGCCCCTAGTAGTAATACAAGGTTCAACAATTTTGATTTTCAACATTATTTTTGCATACTCTTTTTATTATTGATTCTGATGATGTATCAGGTCATCCCATAAGTTCTGTCTGAATTTGAACTTTTTGTTAAAATGAACGAAATTTAAAGAGTATTTTATAATGTCTAATGAAGCTGAAAATTATTTTTATGTTTAGATGCATTTAAACTGATCAAATTTTATTTCAGAGAACAATAAAATTAAATTTTGTTTGATTGAAACCCTGCTAACATTGAAGTACCCAAGAATCATTTGAGGCACATAATCCTTTATGTGTTCAAGAAAGGAAACTCAGCAGCCGAAGCGACTAGAAACATTCACTCATTTTATGGAGAGGAATGTGTGAATGAAAGAACTTGCAGAAGATGGTTTGCAAAATTCAGAGGTGGAGATTTCACCCTTGTAGATGAAGATCGAACCGGACGTCCAGTTGAGTTTGATGAAAATCTTCTTGAAGCAGCTCTTGAAGAAAATCCTGCTTTATCAGTTGAGGAATTGGCAGTGGTTCTCAGTTCAAACCATACAACTGTTCATCGTCATCTTCAACAACTTGGAAAAGTTTCTAAACTTGGAAAATGGGTGCCTCATGAATTGTCTGAAAACAACCTCAAATCCCGAGTTGACATCTGCTCTTCTCTCCATTCTCGCCAACTTGTTCACCATTTTTGGATAGACTTGTGACTGGTGGCTGGTGACGAAAAATGGATCTTTTATCGAAATGTTAAGTGTCGTAGACAGTGGCTTGGTAAAGGGGAAGGACCCCAGCTACAGCTGAGAAGGGAACTTCATGGGAAAAAGGTTCTTCTTTCAATCTGGTGGGATCACCAAGGAATAATCCACTTTGAATTCTTACCACCTAATGCAATAATTAATGCTCAAATATACTGTCAGCAATTAGAGCGTTTGAACCAAGCTTTGAGGGAAAAAAGACCTGCTCTAGTGAATCGAAAAGAGGTGATGTTTCATCAGGACAATTCGCGCCCCCAATCAACAAGAATCACGTCACAAAAGATCGAATAACTTGGTTGGAAGAAAATTCCTCATCCACCGTATGCTCCCGATCTTGCTCCTTCAGACTGCCATTTAGCTTACAGAATCATTTGGAAGAAACAGCTTTTGTAACATAGGAAGAGGTTAAAACTGACATTTGTGAGTTCTTCGAATCAAAGCCAAAAGAATTTTACAGTAATGGAATTAGTAAGCTTGTTAATAGATGGAAGGAAGTCATAGATAATCAGGGAAAATACATTGTTGATTGAATCTGTAATTAAATGTAACATTTGGTCACTTGTTTTCTTTATTCAAAATTCTGACAGAACTTATGGAGTGACCTGATAGCTTGATGCGTAGAAAAAGAAAACATCAATTGCAATCCTTTTCCTTCGTGATATATGCCGTAAATCAAATATCGAAGATTGCGCTTTTAGCCCCTAGTAGGAATACAAGGCACAAAAATGCCGATTTTGAAAATTATTTTTGCATTTTTCGACTTGTATAAAAAAGCAGTTTCAACCTGCTCTCTTGTAACACTAATAGTAAAGAGCTTAAATCAATTATGGTAAAGAAAAACACCATATCTCCACATGAACATTATGAAAAGATATTAGGATATAACCATTGTCCTAACAATTATACGATGACAGTGACAAAGATCACAATAAACAGAAATGTGAGGACAAGGAGGCAGATATTAATCCACTCAGGCTGGATTGTTGACTCATTATCATTATATGAGGAAGTTCCCAAGAATATATTTGTAAAATGGTCTACATTATCCAACAGTTCTTTCTCACGTCAAGCTATTAATAAGAGAATAGTATGGCCATAGTAATGCCAAGGAATCCCAGAGCAGTCTTCCCGCAAGGTTCCTAATCTTTTTATACTAATCTTACTTACAAGGTAACCAAAAAAGTTCTATCCGTTTTTTGATTAGTCATTGAATGAAGTTGAAATATATACGAAATGCGTGTAGCAATTGTTTTCAAATTTGGACAGCCGGATGTAGGAACATCAGGCGTTATAAAAAAACACGCGCATCGTGCCCGGCCATCAGTTATAAGCCGGACAGCTGTGAGACGGATGGAAGTGTCTAGAGATCTCGTTCAGGGCGGTTTGCTTTACAACTTCAAAGTAGGCTTATCAGCAGCTGTATCAAGTCGCCGCATATGTCAAGCGATTGGGGATAGTGCTGTGGATGAACGTACTGCAAGGCGTTGGTTTCGAAAATTCAAGTCAGGAGATTTGTCTCTCAATGATGAGCCTATCAGTGGACGACCACAGGTCTTGAATGACGGAGTCCTGAAGGCGGCCATTGAAGAGGACAGTAGTCTAACGTGTGGTGAACTTGCAAGACAGTTCAACGTTTCCGACGAAACAGTTAGACTTCACCTGCACCGCCTAGGTAAGACGTACAAACCGAGAAAGTGGGTTCCGCAAACGCTGGAGGTCCACATTGGCTGTCTCCAGTATGCTGTTCCTCACACCGCAAGACCGCCTATGCACCCACGCAAGATTATGCTTTGTGTTTGATAAACATGATCAATAATATGATCGCATTATTGCTAAAATTTAAAGCAAACAGGTATGATATGCTAGACGACATAAGGAAAGCTTTTCAAATGATTAAACTCAAAAGGGAAGAAGATAAGGACAAATCCTGTTTCTTCATAAAGAATGGAGACGAACTGTTGTCCTTAGATATAACAACTTCATTTTCGTATTTACCACAAGCCCATTTATACTTAACTCCATTTTAAAATATTACTTAGAGCTGTACCGTCTTGATGTATGTACGGAAATGCTCAAAAATAACTTTCATGTGGATAATCTACAACAAACTAGCAATAGACCTGATAAATTTATTGACTTGTATAAAAAGGCGATTGATAGACTCAAGGAAGATAATTTCAACCTTCGTTCTTGTAGCATTACTAGTAAGGAATCAATTATGGTAAAGGAAAACACCATCTCTCCACATGAACATTATGAAAAGATATTAGGATATAACCATTGTCCTAACAATTATACGATGACAGTGACAAAGATCACAATAAACAGAAATGTGAGGACTAGGAGGCAGATATTAATCCACTCAGGCTGGATTGTTGACACATTATCATTATATGAGGAAGTTTCCAAGAATATATTTGTAACATGGTCTACATTATCCAACATTTCTTTCTCAAGTCAATCTATTAATACAAAACAAGCCTTAAAGCTTTATAGACTTTGCAACGCATAACCACAGTTTATAGTCTCGTCGTTATGTTCGCTAAAGGAAAAGTGGCTCTTTCAAAAACAAAATCCAACGTATATAGTCTTTGAAGCATTGTCTATAATTTTGAAATCCTTTTCAAATATTATGATTGAAAATGTGTGCATTATGGTGGATACACTGGTTGTACTATCATAGTTACTTAGTGATGCACCTACAAGCAAAATCCTACTTGTTAGAAACCGGCTTAAGTATATACAAGCCATCAAATATCGAACTGAGAAAATTGAAAAAAAGTATAAAATTTAAATTCATACCTGGTTTCACGAGGAGTTAACCCTGACCAGTTTGTGATTAAATTGGAGTTCTCGAAACATGGTCCATCGAGTCTAACAAAATACTCTTTTTACTGACCTAGTAACATTCTACTAAAAAGATGGATTCAACCACAATAATAAACACACAGAGATTATTTACATTTACAAAACTATATAATGCAACAGCCATGGTGCTTGAATCATACATAAATGCAGAACACGAGCCAGATTGGGATGCAAAGTTATATCTCATCAAGTCAGTGCAGGAAGAAGTATTTGAAAGAGAATTAATGTATTTGAGGGATCCTCATTAAGGTGAAATTCCCAAGTTGGTGGAAAAACTTTAAACATCTTTTTGGATAAGGATGGGATACTAAGAGTAAATGGCAGGATATCGAATGTTGACAGGTTTGAACTAGAAATAAAATATCCCATTTTATAGGCTAAATATCATTACGTAACCAGATTAATTACTGAAGATGCTCATCATTGGCGTAAACACTTGGGAGTTGGTGTAACCATTACAAAGAGTATCTGAATATTGGATAACTGAAGCAATACAGGTAGGCAAGTCGGTGATATCTGGATGTCATGTCTGCAAACGCTACAACAGTCTGGCATTTAGATATCCCAGGTTCACCAACCTAAATACAGAGTGAATTTAAAAAAAAAATACCGTTTCAACATACATGAGTAAATTACACTGGCCACATATTATTAGAAAAAAGAAAAGGCAACAAAGATGTATTTGTTGATAGTTACGTGTTTGAATGTACGAGCTGTACATATGGAAATTATACCAGATATGGGCATTATGTCATTCATTCGACCCTTTACACGTTTTATCAATCATTAAAATCGATGTTGATGAAGTTGTGTTAATTAAGAACTGAGCAGAGTCCCAAAATTGCATTTGTAAACAAAAGTGTTCGCGCAGCTGGCATAATGAAAGGAGGCAGGTCTGTGGAGAGACACAGTCTAAAACACTCCATTGGAATTGTCCCATAACCATGATGCAAAGGAACCCCCAGAAGATGCATCACAACAATAAAGAAAGGCCCACGTCAGGCCTAAAAGAAAAAATAAAATAATACAAACTCTGATTTTGTTTACCATTGATGTTACCAAAATAAAATAAAATAAAGTAATTAATATTCTCTGTACTAACAGGATAGTATGGCCAGAATAATGCCAAGGAATCCTAGAGCAGTTTGCTCGCAAGGTTCCCCATCTTTTTATACTAATCTTACTTATATCTGAATATTTAATGCAGTTCTCATTGTGAAATGAACATCACGCTAATAAAGAGATTCACTGTGAACTCTGGTGACTTAATTATTGGACCTTGCATGTTGATTAAATGGTTGCATATGAAAGTGTGCATTTAACTAGGCATGTTTTCTTCCTTGTTGGGAATATATGTGAAATAAGATGTTATATGACTATTTGCCCTTGGCAGCTGCTGATTGGCGCACTTTTCTACCTTTTTTGAACTCATTTTATTACTTCCGAATGACCATATACTGAACGGGTGATAACCACACCGTTATCACCACAGAGTCCGTAGATGGTGAGAACATCAACTCACCCTCAGCAGATGAGTTTGGTCGCAGACACCATTAAGCATACAAAGAATACAAAAACGGGTGAATGAAAGTGTGCATATAGATATATATTCCTTTTTTTTATACATATGTGTACAGACTTCCAATGAAAGATTGCAAGTTCTTTGTTAATTTAGTTTAAGTATTATATATGCCTGTGTGCAGTCAAGTAAGTCTAGGTTGTTTGTATTTGCATTAATGTATAAGCAATTACATATAATTAACAATATATTTTATTGCCTTAGAAAACTAAATAGAAAATATACAAAAGGAGGGAATGAAGGCGTGTGTATAGAGGTGTTCTTCAATATCTGCCTCAAGAACATCGTAAAACAGTAAGACAAGGGGAAATAGAAAAATCGGGCGTAGCTGATCACATAGGAAAGATCCCCGCCACTTGTGGGATGAAGATGATATAATAGAGAGAGAGCATTACTGGAAAATACAAACTTAAAGAATCAGTCAAAAAATCTCCTGAGCCGACCAAGCATAGAAATGAATACGATATGGGAACCAGTAATAAGAAGTGCTAGAGAAAAAGAATAGATAACAACAAAATTGCAATGTAAGCTCTGATAAGAAATGCAATAATAATAACAAAAATTGCAATATAAGCACTGGTAAAAAAAAGTGGTTGCTGAAACATTAGGTTTATAAGTCCCAGAAATTCATCCAGAGATGTCCTCAAGGACACATGGCCAAGTGGATAAAGATGTTGGTTAGATCCAGTGATTAGTTCAATACCATGTAGAGAGAAATACCTGAGACATCCGGAAGAGGCATGACACGTGGAACTAGAACTATCTACTCCAGTGGGCAAAATAAAGAGTTCGGTTCGAAATTCAATCAGCTGAAGAAGACCGGAGCGTACAACAGCCTAAACGTTGTGAATATGGCAATAAAGATGAGTATAACAGTCCGAATAATGTAAATAGGGGTATTTGCAAAGTAGTATTAAAGATTTTGAGAGACTTACATTATACAAAATAAAAAAAAAACCCCAAGCCATGTTCAAAATAAAGAAGTGCAATAACCAGTTAACCATATAAAGTATATCCTTCAAAAAAATTAACCCCAGATTCCCAGAAGGGAATGTTTTAACACGTCGAAGTTAAATTCAAAATAATTACATAACAATAATAAAACTTTGAGACTTTGGTTGGCTGGTTTAAAAAGTCTAAAATAATAGAATAAATAAACCTTTGAAACAAATATGAATTTTCATCATTCTATTTAGAAATAGCTTGCTGAAATAATTTCCTAGTGAATGTCAAAGTTGAAATGAGGATTAATATGTTCCGAGGCGAAGTTAATCAGACTCATAGTTTGCGGTTTCAATTCCAAAGAGTCCCCACTTCAAGTTCAATTATTAGGTAAGAATTTGTAAGGCGGCGATAATGGTTCAGTGGTAAGATCTCTACCCACGAAATCTCTGATTGTAGGATCGTGCCAGACTCGCGGCTATGTTACATTTTTCTTACAACAGACCATGCCAACAAACATTAGGTTTATAAGTCAATAAAAATCTATAAGGTAGCGGTATGTCTGAGAAAAAATGGACTTGCTGTTACATGTTCAATTCTGGCAAGCAACCCATACTAATGGTTAGTTGTACGGGAAATCAATTATTCCTGTGCGTCCGTTGGAGATCTTATCGGCGTTGGATTTGCCATTATTGGCAAATCCGATGCTGGCAACTCTCCACCCCTAATCAACGTACTAAAACTCACAAGAAAAACAGGGTGCGGCTTTTCTTTGGCCCGTTTTCAGCCCGGCCCGTTTCTTTACCGGCGGTGATTTTTCAGAGTCCCTCATTAGCAGCACGACCTTAGTGCTGTTAATGTAATTTTCTTTTCTTTAATTTGCATTACAACAAAACTCAAGAAAAACGGGCCAAGAAACCAAATAAAATTCAACAAAGCTTGGCTATGCCAAAAAACAAGTCACACGTAAAAACGCAAAAAGAATAAGAAAAAGAAAATAAGACAAACCAAAAAATTAAAGTTCTGCTTAAAAAAGCCAGAAACTAAAGTGGGAGGAGGGTGAAAATTAGAATTTGACTAAAAAATTAAAAAGTAAGTCAAATAGAAAAAAATGGTATGCGGCTTGAAGCGGAAAACAAAACTAAAAAAAAAAGATGGACGGGGTAAAAAGTTCAAACCACTAACAAAGATTTTAAAAAATCACACTTGGCTTCAATTCGCTAATATCCACACGTAAAAACTCAACTCTTGACGGGAGGTTCTTTGCTGGTTCATGTTATTTTCTTTGTTACACTGACTAGCTCTTTGAAGTAACACCTAAGAAGGAATATTAGAGTTTACCGATAAAAGATTTCTGTGTCGGAATATGGTAAATGGTGAGTGAAAATTATTTTAGTTTCAACAATTATTATACAATATATTTTAAATGATTACGAATATTTAAACCGTTCGATATTTTATTATGTTTCAACAATATATAGTGCACAAATTAAGTTTTCAAATTGCGTTAATTTATCAGTTGCCTGATTTGTAGCACATCTTTCGTTTTCAAACAATTTACTTGTATATGGAAAATAAGTTTTTGTTAATACATAGTTTAAAACTGAATAGATGTGAACTTTCTTATTGGTGGTGATACACATTAAAATTGTCATGTTGGTAAAATGCGAAACTAACCTACGAGATACAACGAAAAATTTACGATTGTAATTTACATTCGCACACCTTTCATCTCAAATATGTTAACCCATAAAACTGCAAAGATTGAAAATTACTTCACTCGTTAAAATACATTTTTATTAAAATTTAATCATCGCGTACAACCAGAGTTGTGACTAGGCTCCCCGAAAACCAGAATGTACATACAGTTAATTTATAAAGTCTTTTCTAAAATGTAATATTCAAAGTTCCCCTACACCACAAGATCTCTCGCCAATGTATTACGCCTTTCATTTTGAGCCCAAACATTTCACTTCATATAGAAGGTAGGCATATAAAGAATATATATATTAAACTCTTGTTCTGATAAAGAAAATTCTTGTGTTGAACCAAATTGGTCAGATACCTAGAAGTCATCAAGTCATCTTCAGTACTGTGGCTGTGAGGAAGTCAACCCCTTCCAATTATTAAACAAAGTGGAGGCAGGCTAAGTTTTAGTCCATTCTTTCACTACCTGAAACATATCGCACCATAGATTTGCAATTTTCAAATTCCTTTTTACAAAAATCATTTAATGTGTGTTCAGTCTTACAGTTTATCAAAACCAACATGTTTGCTATTGCGCTGAAAGTTTCAACATTTCTTTTACTTTTGTTAATGTGTCAGAACAACTGCACAACATTTCAGTAGTAAGCTTTTCTTAACTTTAGTATTTTCTATTTATATATTTTTCATAATCTAAACAAAACATGGGACAAATTCATCTTGAAATAGATTCTTGATAATTTTAAATTCTGACACGCATCCACATATTCGATTAAAATCAAATCTTTGAAACATATTGGTCAGGAGGATTTTTTTAAAAAATCTAGTCTATAATTAGGAGAAGAAATCTATTTTCTTGGATCATACACCGTTCTATTTAATTATAGATATTTTCGTGATGCTCTTTATCCTTCTATCTAGAGATTGATTTATTTGGAAAAAATCTAAGAACTATGCAGACTGTAGTATTTATTTCGGATAAAACCAGGTTAGTAAAGTAATCTATTTTTACCTTTATTTATTTATTTATTTTTGTTTATTTATTTTTACCTTTATTTGATTAATTATTAATTAAATATGTTGATATGAAAGAATGTTCATTTTACATAAACTGAAATTCATATGCCGAAACTTACCAACATTGGTTGGTTAACACGAATTTTGAGGAGAGAACATTGACTTTGATAATAAAATCTGACCGTACCAATATTTGTTCACCTGATTTAAAGTATCAAAATTTCATTTCAGTTAATAAAGATGTTTTTTTTTGGTTTCATTTCCTGCGACATCAAAAATTCTATTTAAAATAATTTTATAGAACTTTTTCTGAAATAAAAATCGCAAAATGAAAGGAAAAGAAAAATTAAATAATGAAACAGTCATATTGGTAATAAGTCAAGAGGCACGGTGGAGTATTTGATAGCGGCTTGGAGCCAAGTTCGAATTCCCTTGGAAAAGATATGAATCCTCTTCTTCTCACCAGCTATGGTTAAATAGCAGTACAGACCGGGTTCTATATTCCTGGATGGCATCTGGTCTACTGCAAAAAGAAATGGCAACCTACTGCGAGAAAAAAAAATCTGCCTAATCAGTCATGTATCGAAAGATACATGATCGCCTAAAAGTTTATCGCGCATGGCACTTAACTGAATCGGAGGACCGAGCTCGAATTCCCAGTTGAATCCATTACATTCGCTTACGTGTTAATTCCCTTGCGAAATGTATGAATGCACTTTTTCTTCCCAAGCTATGGGTAAATATCAGTACAGACCGGGTTCTATAGCCTTGGATGGCATCTGATCTACTGCAGAAAGAAATGGCAACCTTCTGCGAGAAAAAATCTGCCTCATCAGTCATGTATCGAT
Source organism: Acanthosepion lycidas (assembly GCA_963932145.1). Lineage (NCBI taxonomy): Eukaryota > Metazoa > Mollusca > Cephalopoda > Sepiida > Sepiidae > Acanthosepion > Acanthosepion lycidas. The sequence goes on along the minus strand of OZ010592.1, from coordinate 106,596,644 downwards.
AGGTACATGATCGCCTAAACGTGTATCATGCATGGCACATAACTGACTGGCGTGTTTATTAAGAAGATCGAGATCAGCAATATGTATCAGGTAATCTGGAGTTGAAATTATCTGGATACCAACAAGGTCTTTGAACCTAGCCAAGTTGTCTGGCGGAAGGCAGGTAACAACTGTTTCCATTAAATAACCCTTGCGTGGTTAAATGGATAAGTTTCAATGCTTTTTTAAATTGTAAAAGTTAAAGGAGGTTTAATTTCGCTACTCAAATGTACGTGATGTGATGCCAGTCATCAAGGATAAGTTATTCTTAGGCTTACACAGTAAACAAAATTCCGAGATATTTGATGCCCAAACTTAAAGCATGTCAGAAATGTATATTTAAAACAATAAGTTTAAATACGTTAGTTTTTCGTTTGTATTTTTAAAACATGAGTTGAACGTCAAGAAAACGCAAACAAATTTGAAATGAATTAAACATTTATGATGTGAAAAGTTGAAATAGCAATCAAATATTTTTTATGTTCTTTAAATGTGCAATTATAATGACTTTAAAAACATTTCAGATCCATTATTGCATAGGGAGCTTAGCTTATCATTTCTGAATACGGAGATGCCAGTTCAGGACCTCTAAAACCAGACAAAGTTCATATACAATAGATACTTTGGAGTTGTGCATTCTTCAAAAAGATTATAAATGGAATTGTGGCCCAATTTTGACTCTAATGAGATTATTTCCTTTCTTACAAATTATTAAAGATCTTTTATTCGGCTTCATTTTTACCTACTTGCAAAAATTAAAATCGAAATAAAAGTTATCAGCAAGGATTTTATTTAATTGTTGTGTATAAAACTTTTCTAATTTTTAATCATATTCAGAGATGAGAGATTAAAAGAAAGTCTTAAAAATGAGTTATCTGTCTACACTGATTTTGCAAGGTAAAATTATTTCCCTCTTTAGAAAAAGAGGTTCGGACTTGAAAAAGGAATATTTTTGAAAATATAAATTGATACATTATTTTCAGACATAATCCTTGGAATCTACATGTGATAATTTTTTAAAAATAAATCAAAGGCACTAAATTTTTTCTTTTTTTTTTCTTTTTTTCAAGTCTCTTTCTCTTTTTTTATTCCGTAATATCTTCCCTGTCATACCAAAGGTTATTTTTGATGGGTGGAAAACATCACAATTCGCGGTCATTTTGGAATTGAAGAGTGGATACATCGAAGCGTGTAAGTTCCATGAATTCTAGAAGCGGATACTGGATTATTAAAATGATACAGACGAGAATTCGGCTTAAAGAAAGCAATGTATTTTCAAGCCCGAAAAGTTCATGCTCATATGTTACCCTTGATTGTTACTAAGCTGAAAATGTGTTGGAACAAGGAATATTAGAAAAAGTCAGCCAGGATGGTAGCAGTTAGGATTCATCCACTGTGCTGATATGCAAGTACAATGAAGATTTAAGAATTTGTGGCAATTATAAGATTGGCGTGAATCACCAAAACTGTTCTGATTCATTGCCACTGCCAAACACTGAAATAACGTACCATGATTTTGCTGGTATTAAATAATTTACTAAAATTAACTTCAAGTCAGCATATAATCAGATCACAATTGATAGCAAGTTTAAAGAAGTCACCACAATGAACATCTTATTGGATTAAACAGAAGGAAGTTTGGAGTTAAAAATTTAAAACACAAAATCAAAAAAACCATCGAAAATGTTTTAGAGGTGATTAAAAATATAATTTTATATGAGGACAATATTGGCATTGGTGCTTGCAGTAAAGAAGCGCTAAACAATAAAACGGGACAAGTTTGAGAAAATCAAATAGTACTTAATCGTGATAAATGCAAGTTTAATTGGGAAAATCATACTTAGGATATCAAATATACAAAGATGATATGTTGCTGGATGATAAACTCGTAAGATATGAGAGATAGCTGCACCCAGAAATAAGAAAGAGTCACAATCTTTTTTGTGATTAACCAATTTCTATAACAGATATCTACCGCGATATAGTGGAACGATTTAACAAAATAAGGAAGAAGAATACCGAATTTCAATGGACAAAAAGACAGGAGGTTGCTTTCAAGAAATTAAAAAATAAAACACTCGTAAACAAAGGAGTTGTTAAAATTTTGGACTCGGCGAAAAAATTGACGTTAACTACTGATGTCAGTGACTGTGCTATAGCCGCAATGTTGTCACAGGTGTTATTACCTTGTAATGTACTTATCCGGAAAACTAACATTGACGGAGGCGAATTATTTAAATATTGACAAGGAGGAGGAAATAGCGATTGTGTGGAGCAAAGAAAGAGCTAGATTTTTTTTTTTTTGCTGGGTAGGATATTTCTATTGAAATCTGATCATAAACCTTTGGAATTTATATTCAACACCAGAAGAGAGTTCCCAAATGTCAAATCTGCAAGGATATTAATATGGACGATTAGGCTGATGTCGTTTGACTTTGACATTGTATATATTAAAGGAAATACTATTCCGTATGTTGATGCATTATCTTGGTTAAAGTTTGGGAGTAAAAATATTGAAGTAATCGGAAATATTGCGGAAAGTTTTTTGTACTAGATAGAAATGGATGTATTATCCTTAAAAGGGCTTAGGCTGGGAAATAGACAGGGACCAGTGTTGAATAGAATTATGGATAGAAATAAAGAGAAATACATGGAAGAATTGCTGTATGACCGAGAGACCTTTTAAAGAATCAAGACACAACGATAGAAAAAGAAATTATGTGTAATGAATATATCCTAGTACCTCCACAGTCTTCGAGAAAAGAATTAATTAAAGCCGTGCACAATGATATACATTGGCAGTTATACGATTGTGGGTTGTCTTTCGTCCACTTCCATTTTGTCCAAGACCCTGTAACCTACAATATCGAGTAAAAGTCATGTGGCGATCCAGAGACATATGAACAAGAAATGGTCAGTATAAACAGTAGCCTAAAGTGTAATAACTAACTTGGGTAGATGAAAAAATCCCCCATAAACTGGGAAAGAAGTGTACAAAATGATAACAACACTCAGAAAACAATCTCGGTCTTCCCACCCTATGTAAATGGTTTATTGGGAAAGGTATAAAGGATCTGTGGTCTGTATATCATTAGAGCAACCTTCCGGTGTGGTTCAACACTACGTAAACACCTCTTTCGAGTAAGACCACCTATAAAGGAGAACAAGATTAAGGACTGTGCGTAACATCATCCAGTGGAATTGTGGCAAGAAATTTGAAGGACAAACAGGCCGTCGCCTGAAGATAAGACTACAGGAACACCGTCAGGACATAATACGAGGGAAAATAAGAAGATCAGGCATGGCTGATCATATATGAAGGGAAGAGGGAGATCCCTGCCTCTGTGGGATTAACTTGATATAATAGAGAACATTAGTGAAAATACAAAAAACTTAAGGAATCAGCGCCAGACAACAAAAATCTCGGCCAAGCATAGACATGAATGAAATATGGGAACCAGTAATACAGAGAGCTGGTGAAAAACAACAATAACAAAATTGTATATGCGCTCTGGTAATATATATATATATATATATATATATATATATATATATATATATATATATATATTTGGTTGGTGCAAAAATAATTTCGTTTTCTCACATAGTAACATATGTTAGAAAACGAAATTATTTTTGCACCAACCTAATATATATATATGTGTGTGTGTATGTATTTATTTTACAATTACGTTTATAAGTCCGCAAAATTAATTCTCTGAAGTCTCTAAGGACACCTGTGTGTGGATAAAAGTGTTGGTTAAGGGATCCAAAAGAGGAAAAATAAATAAATAAATAAAAACAAACTTGGAGGCTTGCGAATTAATATCCAAACTCATGACACGTGGAATTAGAACAATATACCCCATGGATTAAATAAGTGGTTTGGCTCGAAATTCTAGCGTATATCACCTGAAGAAGGCCTGAGCGTACAACGTCCGTAACCTCGTGAATATAGCAATAAAGATCAGGACAACAGCCCGAACAATATAATATATATATATATGTATGTATGTATGTATATATATATATATATATATATATATATATATATATATATATATATATATATATATATATATATATATATATATATTGAATACGGCCAACAAGAAAGATTCTTTCATTCTTTTCTATCTGATAAAAATAAGGAAACCAAAAATGTATCTGGTAAGTTGGTAAGTTATTAAAAAATAAATTGGTATGGTGGTGATTTGCAGTTTAAGATCATTCTTGATTGTTATATATATATATATATATTTATATATATTTCTTTATTCTGTTTATCTGGCCTTTCCTTTTTTGTTAACAAGTTTTGTTCCGCTAGAGCAGTGGTTCCCAAACTTTTTGGGGGGCCGCATTTTCGCTATGAAAACTTACTTGTGCTTCAACAAATGTTGTGATAAAAAATTACATTTAAAGGTAAAACAACAAGGGGCGGTGATCTCACTTTTCCCTTCATATGTGGTCAGCTCCGCCTGATTTTTCTATTTCCCCTCGTGTTATGGTTTTACGATGTTCTTGCAGTCTTAAGGGAGCAGCCCGTTTTTCCTTTCTTACCAAAACTGCACGGGATGGTGAACACATAGTCCTCAATCAAGTTCTCCTCTATTTCTTAACCGAAAGACGTGTCTGCGAAGTTTTCAAAAACTTTTGAAGGTCGTCCAGATGTTACATAGATCTCAGATCTTTTGTATTTTTTCCGATAATCCCTTCACATAAGTTGACCGAAGCTGTTTTCTGAATATAGTTATCCTCTTGTATCCTTCTATCTCAGTTTGTATGAGCTGCTGTCATGTACCTAGATTAGTTGTTACGTTTTAGAGTACTGCTTCTACTGACCATTTCTTGGTCATATGTCTCTGAATCACCCTAATCACTTTTGCTCGATGTTGTAAGCAGCGGACAACTCCTTTCTTTACACTGTATGCCTGTTAGGAGTTGAAGTTGAGGTATAGGTCGGTGAATGTTGGCTTGCGGTATAGAGATGTCTTGAAGCTATGCTCTGTTCGAGATATTAGTGCAGTTTGCGAGTTTGATGTCGTTTTTTCTGTCCATTGGGAACTGTTTCGATGACCTTATTGAGTTCACTTTGTTCAGGAGAAATTGGACTTCTTCCTGGGTTGACCAGAGTATGAAGGGGTCATCTACGTAAAGTAAATGTAAGAATTTGGGTTTCTAAGAATAAGATCCTTTTTTAGAGGCGGGTTTAAATAATTTAGAAATATTATTTTTGTTATAAATTTCTATATTTTAGGACTGATATTATTAGTTAACGAACTTATTTCATATTTCTTCAAAACAATTGTTCTCGCCTGCCATTACTACACTACTCACGTCAAGCGGAACCGAAAAAGTTCTACAGAATTATCTAAATAAATAAAAATAATGTACTTAATTAGATTCTGTGAAAACTGCCTGTACCGAATTATTTATTTTAAACAGATGAAAAACAGCAAATTTTAAAAATAAAATTATTTGTCGGAGTAAATAACAAACATTAGTTAATTAGTAGTTTTTTTTTTTTTTTTTTTTTTACATGGTAACTTCGATGTATTAATGTCTAAAAGTTTGAAATTCAAATGGACTTTTCATAATGGTAAAAGGAAATTTAGAAAATTGATGTCTTGCTGAACATGTTGTTTATTTTGAAATATTATAGAATGTGATGTTGAAGAGAAAAATAATAAAATGTACTGCCTAGCGCAAGGATTGAACTTACAGCATTCAGTTAACGAGCTAGCGATGTCAGCTCTTACTGACTTAGTGCAAATGTCACCCCTGTTGACTGAAATAAGATCATCCATAGAAGCTGTATAAAAGACAAGATTTTTCCTCTCTCGTTAAACATTTTTGAGTTGCGGCTCGGTGGCAAGGATCAAAGTGTAGTATCTGCGCTTTGTGAGCTTCCGAGTCGGGTTTTGCTGTCGAACTCTCTACTGCAGAGAGGAACTCGGAGGAAGCTTTGCCGAAGGGCAAGGTTTCCTTCGGGGAGGTAGACAGGACCTGAACCCGTCTAGGCGGGTTCAAAGGTCATATTTTTGGCCGAGCCTACGGGCTTGGAGATACCCACATTAAACCGGCCTTGTGCCACATTTAACTCCACGTGGGGGTGTTGATAAATATCAACATTTTTGAGTTGCGGCTCGGTGGCAAGGATCAAAGTGTAGTATCTGCGCTTTGTGAGCTTCCGAGTCGGGTTTTGCTGTCGAACTCTCTACTGCAGAGAGGAACTCGGAGGAAGCTTTGCCGAAGGGCAAGGTTTCCTTCGGGGAGGTAGACAGGACCTGAACCCGTCTAGGCGGGTTCAAAGGTCATATTTTTGGCCGAGCCTACGGGCTTGGAGATACCCACATTAAACCGGCCTTGTGCCACATTTAACTCCACGTGGGGGCGTTGATAAATATCAACATTTTTGAGTTGCGGCTCGGTGGCAAGGATCAAAGTGTAGTATCTGCGCTTTGTGAGCTTCCGAGTCGGGTTTTGCTGTCGAACTCTCTACTGCAGAGAGGAACTCGGAGGAAGCTTTGCCGAAGGGCAAGGTTTCCTTCGGGGAGGTAGACAGGACCTGAACCCGTCTAGGCGGGTTCAAAGGTCATATTTTTGGCCGAGCCTACGGGCTTGGAGATACCCACATTAAACCGGCCTTGTGCCACATTTAACTCCACGTGGGGGTGTTGATAAATATCAACATTTTTGAGTTGCGGCTCGGTGGCAAGGATCAAAGTGTAGTATCTGCGCTTTGTGAGCTTCCGAGTCGGGTTTTGCTGTCGAACTCTCTACTGCAGAGAGGAACTCGGAGGAAGCTTTGCCGAAGGGCAAGGTTTCCTTCGGGGAGGTAGACAGGACCTGAACCCGTCTAGGCGGGTTCAAAGGTCATATTTTTGGCCGAGCCTACGGGCTTGGAGATACCCACATTAAACCGGCCTTGTGCCACATTTAACTCCACGTGGGGGTGTTGATAAATATCAACATTTTTGAGTTGCGGCTCGGTGGCAAGGATCAAAGTGTAGTATCTGCGCTTTGTGAGCTTCCGAGTCGGGTTTTGCTGTCGAACTCTCTACTGCGGAGAGGAACTCGGAGGAAGCTTTGCCGAAGGGCAAGGTTTCCTTCGGGGAGGTAGACAGGACCTGAACCCGTCTAGGCGGGTTCAAAGGTCATATTTTTGGCCGAGCCTACGGGCTTGGAGATACCCACATTAAACCGGCCTTGTGCCACATTTAACTCCACGTGGGGGTGTTGATAAATATCAACATTTTTGAGTTGCGGCTCGGTGGCAAGGATCAAAGTGTAGTATCTGCGCTTTGTGAGCTTCCGAGTCGGGTTTTGCTGTCGAACTCTCTACTGCAGAGAGGAACTCGGAGGAAGCTTTGCCGAAGGGCAAGGTTTCCTTCGGGGAGGTAGACAGGACCTGAACCCGTCTAGGCGGGTTCAAAGGTCATATTTTTGGCCGAGCCTACGGGCTTGGAGATACCCACATTAAACCGGCCTTGTGCCACATTTAACTCCACGTGGGGGTGTTGATAAATATCAACATTTTTGAGTTGCGGCTCGGTGGCAAGGATCAAAGTGTAGTATCTGCGCTTTGTGAGCTTCCGAGTCGGGTTTTGCTGTCGAACTCTCTACTGCGGAGAGGAACTCGGAGGAAGCTTTGCCGAAGGGCAAGGTTTCCTTCGGGGAGGTAGACAGGACCTGAACCCGTCTAGGCGGGTTCAAAGGTCATATTTTTGGCCGAGCCTACGGGCTTGGAGATACCCACATTAAACCGGCCTTGTGCCACATTTAACTCCACGTGGGGGTGTTGATAAATATCAACATTTTTGAGTTGCGGCTCGGTGGCAAGGATCAAAGTGTAGTATCTGCGCTTTGTGAGCTTCCGAGTCGGGTTTTGCTGTCGAACTCTCTACTGCAGAGAGGAACTCGGAGGAAGCTTTGCCGAAGGGCAAGGTTTCCTTCGGGGAGGTAGACAGGACCTCTAGGCGGGTTCAAAGGTCATATTTTTGGCCGAGCCTACGGGCTTGGAGATACCCACATTAAACCGGCCTTGTGCCACATTTAACTCCACGTGGGGGTGTTGATAAATATCAACATTTTTGAGTTGCGGCTCGGTGGCAAGGATCAAAGTGTAGTATCTGCGCTTTGTGAGCTTCCGAGTCGGGTTTTGCTGTCGAACTCTCTACTGCAGAGAGGAACTCGGAGGAAGCTTTGCCGAAGGGCAAGGTTTCCTTCGGGTAGGTAGACAGGACCTCAAATTTCCCCATGTATAATACGCATTTTTTTCTAAAAAAAATTAAGCAAAATTAGGAGTCCGTATTATGCGCAGCAACAAAAAAAATCTTTAAAATTTGCGTTTTCATAGGTTGATTTTAGTTACGAAATGACTATTCACCACAAACAGACGTCAATTTGACAAAAACATTCGGCGAATGCGACCGCATAAGGATGTTAAATACTATCATATGTACCTAACAATACTTAGAAATGTAAAATAAAATAAGAATTATTATAAAACTAAATCAGAATATTATTCTATGTTTAAAACCATTTTGTTAATAAGAGTAGGAAACGCTGGCCGTAATGAAATTGGGGAGGTACAGTTTATGGGGTTTGATTACCAAACAAGGGGTGCGTATTCTACGTTTGTAGAAGCATTTTCCCCACATTTTCAGCCAAAATTTTAGGGGTGCGTATTATGGATGAAGTCGTATTATACTATGTACCGCCACGAAATCGCTAAAAAAAGAGCATAGCTTGATGAAAAAGACGCCAATCTTGCCGAAAACAAAATTTTATTGTCTAAATGCTTATGTTATTAAGAGGAAAGACCAAAGTTTTTTTTTTATTTTTAAAAATGTTTCCTTCTTTTTAGAACATACTAAATTTTGATTAAAAAACTTTGTTTCTGTTTGTATCAGCGGAACTAGTAAATAACAGTCAATTTTTAGCACGTTGTTTTGGTATGACACACATTAATTTGAAAAATCGTGCAAAAATAGAAATCATTGTCGGATTTTAATGAAACTTTCAGGAACTATTCACAGATGATCAAAATTATTATAAATTTTTTTTTATTAAGGTCATGGTAGAAATATTTTTTTTAAATATTAATTACCCCCCCAACTAATTTTATGAAAACGCTAGAAATTCGATCGCGGGTTTAGTGATTACAAAAATTAAAAGCACAGGGCTTTGAAGAATGCAAAGCATGTCTTTTTTTGTTTTTAATTGGAGCCAGCGTACCTGAAAATCAGCTCTGAATTGTAACATACAAAACCCAATAAAACAAAGATATTATTTAATTTCAAATGCTTTTATTTCTTAGTTGTTTTTATGAATATGGACAATAAATCCTGTAAGCAAAAAATTTTTTTCGATGAAAAATGAATTTTTAATACAATTATTTATTTCTTTAATTATAATAGATTTTACATTTAAATATTATAAAATTAGTTAAAAGTTATTAGTTATAATAGATTTACATTAAAATATTATAAAATTAGTTAAAAGCCCCATCGATTTCCTAACTGTCCTTATGAGATAGATCTTTTTTAGCGCGTTGTAAATTGTATCATTTTGACTAATCAGAAGATCCACAGTAATTAAGAAATGTAATGTTGTGCTTATAACCGGTCTGTAATTATAAAGTACGGAAGACCAACCAGAATATAATTAAGTTGCGTTATTTGAGTTAAGCATTGTTCTCTGCTGTTAAGGCCTATACTTTTGCGGAACACGTGTGGAGAAGTTAATTTGATTTTTCAGTTTCAACTGAAAAGGGTACCTACAAGTATCAGTATCATCTTATATGATCTTATTTTTATATTAATCTCAGTTATGACATTTTTCCATAAATGAAATATCAAAATTAATAAAATGAATGCAAATACAAATAACAGTAAAATGTAATAAATGTACATAAAATTGTAGTATTTTATGTACAGTTCTGATAAAATTTCATAAGAAAGGTACCTATAAATGAATTAGACACATTTCTTAGGAAATATGAAATTTAATGTCACTCTTAACAGTCTTATTTTAATTTCTTTATAATATACTTTCCATAAAGCATCATAAACGTAAAGGTGAAAGCTAAGTACAAAAAAAAAATTAGACCGCTGAAAGTTTTCGTTAAAATAACGAGGTAAATAATTTGTTCGCTTAAATGTAAATTATTTCACTTTTCTCCTTCCGTAGAATAAATTAGCCTCATGGAATTCGTAAATATGTCATTCATCACCTGTCAAGAGACGCGAAAGTTTGACCTGCTTTGTTTTATTTTCAAATTACATCTTCTTGACACAAAAGCTAAGCTAAGCTAAGTTAAGTTTGGTTCAAAATATTTTAAATAAACATTATAATGTCTGATTTATTAAAATAAGTTTTGAAAAAATGATAATTGATATTTAAAAGAATTTCAAAGTGAGATTTCTAGTTTTATTTTTAATTGAAAAAATGGTCAATTTTGCTGACTCAAAAAAAAACTAGATTTTTAACGAAAATTTCGGACGTGCTAGGAACGATTATAAAATGTAAAAAATACCCCAAAATTACTTTGATCTTTCTTCTTAATAATAACAAACGTTTAGACGATAAAATTTTGTTTTCGTCAAGTTTGGCGTCTTTTTCATCATGCTTTTTTTAGCAATCTCGTGGAGGTACTTATATTATATGTGGGGAATTACGTTAGTTTGCAAAATTGAATGAAACATTGTTTGTAAATCTTGACAAAAAATGTTAGTGATAACACCCTTCAACCCTTCAGTACAAAAATCCTTTAAAAGTCATAAATGAAGAAAATATTTTAAATTTCTTCAAGTAACGGTGCTAGCACGTATTAGGACAAAACTATTTTTGTAATAATGGCAATTTCAGTCTACCGTACATAGAAATAAGGAACGTATTAAGTAGAAAAATACAACATAAAAAATGATTTGAAAAAAATTGGAATCACTAAATTTATTAAACTTTGCAATTTTGAACTCGTAAATTTTGTTTCTACTTAATTACTAATTATCACAAGGAAATAGGCTAATACAGAATTTTGCACGATTTTTAAACTATTATAAATTATTATAATTAAAATGTAAAACAAATAAAAAATTCTTGTAAAATTTAATTATTCATCAGAAAAAAATTATTTCTTCAGGCAATAATGACCTTAATATTACTTATTTACAAAAGCAATTAAAAGCTTTTCTAATTAAGTAATATCATAGTTTTATTGGATTCATTATTTTTCATTTCAGAGCAGATTTTCAGTTAGTTAGCACAAAGTTGAAAAAAAAAAGTAGGTGATTTACCATCTCTAATGACTCTTACTTTAAACAAAAAAAAATTGTCAGTAAATAAAAAAGTTTGAAGGAAATTTCAGGATAATAAGTAAATGGGGTGTAACATATTTAAAAAAAATATTTGTTACCAAAATTTACTAAAAAGAAATATTTCAAAAATAATTTCATTCATTTGTGAATAAGTCCCGAAAATTTCATTAAAATAGGACAATTACTTTAATTTTACAAGAATTTCCAAATCAATGTGTTTTCAACGGGAAAAAAGCGCAAAAATAAACAATGTTATTTTAACAGCACCGCGATGACGTAAAAAAAAATGAAGACTTTAACCAAAATTTCGAGCGTCTTAGAAAATATTTAAAAATTTCAAAAAATAATTAAAAAAATACTTTGGTCTTTCATCTTAATAATAACATAAGCATTTTGACGATAAAACTTTATTTTCGTTAAGTTTGTGGCATTTTTTTATTACGCTATGCTGTTTTCCCGCGAAAAAGTGGAGGTACCTAGACCGTTTGATTACCAAACAAGGGGTGCGTATTCGACGTGTGTAGAAGCATTTTCCCCACATTTTCAGTCAAAATTTTAGGGGTGCGTATTATGGATGAAGTGGGGAATTACGGTAGTTTGCAAAATTGAATGAAACATAGTTTGTAAATCTTGACAAAAAATGTTAGTGATAACACCCTTCAACCGTTCAGTAATCCTCTACTTCGAATGGCTCTTAAACCGTCTATAAAAATCCTTTACAAGTCATAAATGAAGCAAATATTTTAAATTTCTTCAGAAGCTATTAAAGTAACTGTGCTAGCACTATTCTTGTTAAACATCTGATGATATTTTCTGGTAGAAACAAAGATCCATTATTGCTATTGATTTGTGATATTAACATCTATGGAATATGAAAAACAACATTTGGGGAAAAACATTACTTTTAGAGTCTCAGTGGTTGATAGTTGTTTTCTGCACTGTCTACAGCCCATCTAACCAAGTGGCTCTTTTTTATTTGAAATTTTTCATAAATTTGAAATCAGTAGATGCCGTTTATGTTTCAAACTTTCAGTTCAAGCATTATGTTTAGGAATGTTATCTTTTATTAATTTTTGATAGATATCTGATGTTACTTTTCACCACAGCAGTAAACAATACGGATTGGAAATAAGGAATAGACACCAGGTGAGATATTACTTTCAACCTTTTTACTTGAGGAAATCTATGTTCAGCTGCTGCTCTACAGATTAAGCTGCTGGGACTTTTGTGGTTGGCAAAAGACCCAGTTTAACCATTAAACTTTTACATTTTCCCCTTGGATGTTTGATGCCATATTTGCGATTATTTTTACCACTATTATTATTAGTATTAACAGTGGTGGTGGTAATATTGATTTATTCTTTATTAGATAAAATATTGTCAACCAATATTAATTTTTGATTAGTACTGTTGAGAAAATGCTCCTAATCCCCAAAACGAATGGAGACTAGTCAGGTTGAGCAGAGAGGGGGGAGCAATAGCACGTATCTCAAGTTGCAAAATATATTGCCACTTCTCTGTGATGTATAAATATAGAAGGTAAATTTAGCAATAAAAAAAAGATTTTTCCCTTCTTTTTATGCAACTTCTGGGATCACATAGTAAACCTGTCATGTGACCACTGTAACTCTAAAGGGTTAGTACAGAAAATAACAAGCTTTGTTTAGTAAGCATTTGAACAACACAAGGTAAATACTCTTCTCCTTTGCTGAATGACCAACAGTTAATTTCTCCACAATATTTCTGTCAGCCTTTTTTCTCTCTTAGTATTTGTAGTAATATTATCTGGAATTTTTATAAGATGAAGCATCGACAGTCATTAGTCAATTTTGACTTATTTAATTTCTATTGTTTTTCATCAAGTAGTATTAGTATTAATATTGAATTTTTATTAAACATTGAAAATTCTAGTTTTCCTCTTTTTCTTTCATCTTAATTTGACTTGCTTTTCAAAACAAGTATTTTGAATGTTAGTCTCTGATTAGAATTAAACAAAATGGATTGGAATTTAATTGTTGACAATCCTTCATTTGATAAAAAAGCAAATTCTCTTCCACTTATATTCCTCAATATACTTTTGCAAAGAATATTGATTTGTGCTACAAAAATTGCATAAAACATTCAGTTGGCATTTGTTTTTGCTGTTGAATGAAAAGAAAACTCAACCATAAACCATGTGGTACTTAATGGAGCTTAAAAAACCAGGGTACATGTACACTGATATTTCTGAAGAAATGTTAGCTGCCTTCATTGGTATTTATGAAATGGCTTAATCTTCCATAAATAATTTAAAGAAAGAACTGAATTTATTTGAATTATTGTTAACATTATTTTTTAACTAATTGTTCACCTAAAACAAGGCTCAAGAGCTACTCAATGTAGAGGGTTACTGTTTGAAGTTGAGGCATGTAAGAAGAATAGGTAAAAATGGTTAACTCCCTGTATAGCTGTACTTTATATATAAGGTCACAAACAATATATTTTCATAAAAAAAGGATGAAAGATACATATTTATAGTAAAATTAATAAAAATTTATCCTCCGGGTCATATAGCAAAATTGAAAACATGGCACAGATTGTCAAAAAAGATTTTTAAAATTTAAAAAAAACAAACAATTTGGTATGATTAATTTCATTTATTGAAAAGAGAAACAAGTTTTTACTTCTTATTTGATTTTGTTAGGTTATTTGTTTCAAAAATGCAGATACGTAATTAGAATTTAACCATGAAATAAAATCATTCTCTTTAATTTATAAATAATTCAAAAGTGAATACATTTAAATACATTTATTTCATGATTTGAATATTTAATATTTAGATTTTGATATTAAACAAGCCATTTGAATCATAAAAAAACAACCGAACCAAATTGACTTTTTAATTCTATTTTCTCTGCTGATAACGTTGTAGCACCTGGACATTCATGTATAAGATAAAGTTACATAATTCTGTTCTCTGATTTGTCAACAGAGAAGCTGTCTCAGCTAATCATTGGTTAATCAAATTTTGTATGCATATTAATATCCTTTTGGACTATATACACATCACTAAAAAAAATATCTATTTTTCTCTAAATAATAACCATTTATTTTTAGCATCCAATTTATACCCATGAATTTGTAGCAATCATACAGCAAGGCATCAGACTCTTCCTGTCTGATCTTCTGTGAGTGCCACCAATGAGGTGGGGGAAATTGAGCAGGATAGTTAAATATGTAGAGAAATAAGTAGTCGTTCATCTGACAAACTTGACTTTGCAATTGCAAAGCATTACCAGAATCACTTAGGAACAGTTGTGGAAAAGGAATACACTTTGTAAATAAAGAAAGTCACAGAAAAAATAGCAGTCATTACATTCATATTTAAATTACAAGATGAAAAATAAATGGTAAATTTGACATTTAGAATTTTATTAAACACAATCTTATGTAATTGAAATAATTATAGAAATAATCCAAAATCAAAAACTAAATTGATGAAGCAATTGAAATCAATTTTTGTTAGCAATTTGTTTGACTGAAGAATGATATTAGCCCTGCATTTATCAATAGTCTGATACCATATATAACTATTGATCTGTTCCATTTATTGATTTTGATGAATGTATCCAGCAGTTTGATTTTTTAATACTAGAATATTAATTGAATAATTTCCTTTGTTTATGGCATTTTCAGTTTTGATTTGCTCATCCGACCATCTCATCTCCTCTTCATGAAAATGTTTGCTGGTGTATACAATCAGAAAATAAAGTGACAGGTGACTCTGCATGTTGGTGTCTTGTAAGGTGGGTATGTTTTTTTGTTGTTTTTTTTTAAGCATTTCACTCCATGCAAGGTGGAAGTCCTACTAGCACGTAGGTGGTACAGTGAATGAGAGCAAGAGTAAAGTGGTGTGTTTGAGGAAAGAAGAAAGAGAAAGACAGGAAACAAAGCATTAGAACATGTCTATTGACATATGCATATTTGAAGATTGTAGCTATTAGGGAAGCAACTAAGAGGAAGGGAGTTCCACAGATGGGAAGTGCAAGATTAGAAGCTATTCGAGTAGAAGAGACGGCTATATTTAATCATTTCAACCTAGTAGCATGCTTGAATTCATGCAGTTTGGGAACCAGAGAAAGTAGTTCATCAGAGCAGTTGCTGTGAAAATACTTGTAGAAAAGACAGAGGGAAGCAAAGGTACATCTGTGAGAAAGTGACAGTAGATGAGATGCCAGATCAGGACCCATCATATCCTATTTCCATCTCTGGATTCTGTTGAGGTCTTGTTACTTTTAGCTTTAATCCAATCTAAACTCTTTGTATTTCACAAACATTTTTTTTTTAATTCAGGACACACTTGTAGAATAACTGAAATTCTGGGGCCTACTTTAAATTTTAATAAGGAAATCATTAATCATGAAATTTGAAAATAGGAAAATAATACAGAGGTCTCCTGAAATAAGCATTAATTTCTTTTTTTTTTTTTTTTAGACATTACATTACTTGGTGTCTTTAACTTTTAAAAAGAAAAATTTTTTTAAATATAAAAATGATCCATAAATTACTGTCCTGTTAATGTGGGGCACACCTTGTTTTCTTTCAGGGAACATTGATGTGAATGAAATCACCAACTGAGAAACAAGGATCTGAAATAATAAATGATAAAGCTATAAGATACAATCTACTCAAAGATTCCTTGAAAGAACTTAATAGCAAAATGGATGTCTTAAAAGCTGACTTCCTCTCTTCATGATGTAGGCAATCATGCCTTTCCACAACTTCCTATCCTTCATAGCTCTTAATAATTCATTTTTTTGTTATTTTTCCTAAACCTTGTTCCATTTACTCAAGCTTACTAAATAGGTTATACATTGTTTTCCTCTGTCCCTCTTGCCTTTTTGCGAGTATCAGATTTGCCAAGCCCTCTTTACTCATTATGTGCCAAGGAAATTTCAACTATCAACATATGTTAAGTATAAGTTTCTTTCTGGTTTCCATTTTCTTTAAAACTTAATTCTTACTTGTTGCTTACATATTCAGTCCTTGGTATCCTCAGTATCCTTCTGTAGAATCACGTTTCTGTTTTTTGAGGTCTCATAATTTTTCAGTGTTAAATTCTTTAATGTTTATTAAGTGATAATACTAGAATGTTGAATAATAAGTAATTTCATTAAATTAATTAGTCAAATATTATTGTTTTTATGCTCAGTCAGTAAAGATCCAGGGTTATTTTTCAGTAAATTTGCATATTAAGCCCCAGAAACCAATTGTAATGAAAATTTCCATTCTGGTGTAAATGTACACAATTATTTAAAAAATACCAATAAAGGTTTGCAGACAAATACGGTTTAGGAGTTACCATCAATGGTGAGTACTATGCCAACTTGCTGAGGCAGTTAAAGCTCATAAATATGGCATACTTTATATATATATATATATATATATATATATATATATATATATATATATATATATATATATATATAGTAAGTAATCCATGTGAATCCTCGTAATATAAAATATTAAGACTGATCCACAGAAGAGATCTCAATATATTTATTATAAAGCAAACAGGAATTACTGTAGATAAAATTCAATACCCCTTATGATATATAGCCATTTCACCCACAATGGGCTTGTCTTTTTAAATACATTTACTCCTAGTTGTTAATTTCCCTCCTCTTTCTTCGTATTTACAAAAACATTGATTCATTTCTTTATCTAACTTCTTGGTGTTGACAAGCTGGTTCTGGGTAAAATGGCTCTTTATCCTATGGGGTATTGAATTTTATCTACTTGTAATATATATATATATATATATATATATATATATATATATATATATATATATATATTGTTCAAAAGTCTGAAGCCACCCCCAGCATTAGTATGGGAAGAACTTGATAAAATAGTGAAAAAAATGAAATTTTTGTAAATGTGATGCATTTGATTTTGATAATAAGTTAATAGCGTTATTGTCATTATTATTTTTATAACTATGGTTTTATTGCCTAAAATTGTTGTTTAAATGAAATTTGATTTGTTCATCAACTACATAATTGGGGGCCCCCATTATTGATAAATGTTAGTTTTATATTATTTAATTCTTCAATGAATATTGTTTTGGATAAAGAAATGATTTTAGCTCTTTGAATTCAGTTATTAATGACAGCAGATGGACATTTTTCAGATCACTCACAGTCATACTTTTTAAAACAAGAGTTAGAATTAGTAGATGTTTTATATAGAGAAGTAGTGTTTGGGCTTGTGCCACATCAAAGCTACAAGATATAGTGAACTTATCATAGAGTAAATGAGAATATCTAGAAATGGGATATTTTCAATCAATATTTAATTAAAAAATTGAACATTATAATGTAATTATTTTAATGTTCTTTAATGACATTACGAGATTTGGTTTGGGTAAAGATGTCATTTTATTGAATGATTTGCTAACTTAGTTGGACATAAAAATGTGATAAAAGAAAGAGTGATTTTGGGTACACACACACACACACACACACACACACACACACACATATATATATATATATATATATATATATAAAGGGTGTTTAAAAAAACTGAGAATAGAGGAAAGTGGAGGTGCAACGATGTCTTTGGCGTATCCTCTGAAAATTTACGTCGTCCAAAAACCGGTTTGCTTGAGGATTTCAAATTTTTCGTGTCTATAGAATAGTTATCAAATTGATATCAAATGTTAGGGAATTTCTTGCTTAATCCATGTTGAAAAAATTTTTTTTCAGTCGGTTGAATAGAACTTGTGATAAGGGATTTTTTGGAATTTTAATAAGGCCCAAAACTGGGGGATCAGTCAAATTTCAATTCTTTTTAATTTTTTTCCATTAAATGAAATATTTTAAAAATTAGTATCGTCGGAAATTTATCAATACATCCATGTCTACAAGGATTTTTCATTTGGTTGAATCGAGCAAAGTGCAGCTTTGACAATGTCACTGTTGTGTCCTTTAACAATTAAGATTGCTCAATGGGTCTGCATTTCTTCTTAATTTCTTGCTTAATCCATGTATAAAAGAATTTTTCCAGTTGCTTAAGTATGGACAATGTGGCGTTTGATGATACGTCGACTTGTGTTAGTGGATTTGTTGGGATTTTCATGAGCCCAAAAACTGGGGGATCAAAATTTTTTATTCATATTGATTTTATTATTAATTCTTATAGAGTTAGATGTGTAAGATAAGAAAAAAACAATTGCAATCATATTCGTGCAAGAATTATGCCTTAAATAAGACATGGAAGATAGCGGTTTTAAACCCTCATAGTAATAGAAGCCTCAAAAATGACAATTTCCAAAACTTTTTATTCATATTCATTTTATTATTGATTCTAATGTAGTTAGATGAGTAAGAAAAGAAAAAAAAACAATAGCAATCCATTTCATGAAAGATATATGCCTTAAATCAGACATCGAAGATAGCGGTTATAGCCCCTAGTAGTAAGAGAAGCCTCAAAAATAGCATTTTCCAAAAGTTTTTTATTTTTGGATTTTATTATTGATTCTTATGTGGTTTGATGGGTAAGAAAAGAAAAAAACAATTGCAATCATTTTGTGCAAGATATAAGCCTTAAATCAGACATCGAAGATCGAGGTTTTAGCCCCTACTAGTAATAGAAACCTCAAAAATGGCATTTTCCAAAATTTTTATTCATATTGATTTTATGATTGATTCTAATGTAGTTTGATACATGAGAAAATAAAAAAAACAATTGCAAACTTTTAGTGCAAGTATTAAATTGTGCAGAATTTGTCGACTCATGCCTGTATTGAAGGATTTTAAATTTGGCTTAATAGAGCAAAGTGAAGCATCGACCATGTCGTTGGTGTGCCCTTTCAAAGTTTACAGCGTCCGCAAACCGGTTTGCTGGATAAGATTGCATTTGAACTTTGCCCCTCTATGGAGCCCTCATAAAAAAGATATGAGATTGAGCGGAATTTCTTGCTTAATCCATGTATGAAAGAATTATTTAAGTCGATTGAGTAGGGAGAGAAGGCCTTAGATGATACGGTAACTTGGGTTAGTAGAAGTGTGGGATTTTTCATGCGGACCGTAACTGGGTGATCACACATTTTCACTACTTAACTTTTATCCAGTAAGTGAAATAACTTCAATTTTTGGTATTAAATTGGGCTGAATGTCTCGACACAGACCTGTCTAGAATGATTTTAAAATAGGTTTAATAGACACGATACAGCAACGACC
Source organism: Acanthosepion lycidas (assembly GCA_963932145.1). Lineage (NCBI taxonomy): Eukaryota > Metazoa > Mollusca > Cephalopoda > Sepiida > Sepiidae > Acanthosepion > Acanthosepion lycidas. The sequence continues at coordinate 106,577,059 of OZ010592.1, read as the reverse complement.
AAGTAGATGCTGTGGCCTTTGATAACTGACAGTGTTCGGAAACCGGTTTGCTCGATAAGATTGCAATACAAATTTTTCCCCTCTAAGGAACCCTCATAAAATAGATATCACATTGTGTGGAATTTCTTGCTTAATGCAGGAGTCAAAGAATTATTTCAGTCACTTCTGTAGGAAGGGAGTGATGTTCGAGGATACGGGACCTTGAGTTATTGAATTTGTTGGAATATTCATGCGGACCAAAAACTGGGGGATCTCTCACCATATCCCTGCTTTATAACTTTTTTCCAGCAGATGAAATCTCTTAAAAATTGGTATTAAATTGTGCGAAATCTCTCACTCTGTCGATGTCTACAAGCATTTTTCATTTGCTTTTATAGTGCAAAGTGTAACTTCGAGTGTGTCGCTGCTGTCACCGTGGGCAATTTACAGTGTCCGAAAAGCGTTTTCACAAGAAGATCCCATTTCAAGTATTTCCTCTCGAGGGGATCCTCATGAAATAGATATCAGATTGTGAGGAATTTCCTGCTTAATCAATGAGTCAAAGAATTATTTCAGTCCCTTGTGTAGGGAGGGAGTGACGTTCAACGATACGGGACCTCATGTAGTAAATTTGTTGGAATATTGAAGTGGACCAAAACTGGGGGATCCCTCACCATTTCCCTGCTTTATAACTTTTTTCCAGCAGATGAAATCTCTTCAAAATTGGTATTAAATTGTGCAAAATCTCTCACTCTGTCCATGTCTACAAGAATTTGTCAGCAGCTTTTACAGTGCAAAGTCTAGCTTCGATCTTGTCAACGCTGGCAATTTACGGTGTCCGAAAAGTGGTTTGCTCGAAGAGATTGCATTTCAACTTTTTCCACTCTAGGGCACCCTCATGAAATTGATATCAGATTGTGAGGAATTTCCTGCTTAATCCAGGAGTCAAAGAATTGTTTCAGTCAATTGAGTAGGGATGTAGTGACGTTCGACGATATGGGACCTCGTGTTAGTGAATTTGTTGAAATTTTGATGCGGACCAAAACTAGGGGATCCTTCACCATTTCCCTGCTTTATAACTTTTTTTCCAGCAGATGAAATCTCTTCAAACTTGGTATTAAATTGTGCGAAATCTCTGACTCAGTCCATGCCAACAAGTATTTGTAAGTAGATTTTACAGGGCAAAGTATAGCTTCGAACTTGCCGCAGGTGTCACCGCTGGCAATTTACGGTGTCCGAAAAGCGGTTTTCTTGAAGAGATCAGATTTCAACTTTCTCCACTCTTCGGCACCCACATGAAATTGATATCAAATTATGAGGAATTGTTTGCTAAATCCATAAGTCAAAGAATTGTTTAAGTCGATTGCGTGAGGAGGGAGTGAACTTCAACGATTCGGGACCTACCGTTAGTGAATTTGTTGGAAGCGGACCAAAACTGGGGGGCCACCCCCAATACATTGCATTATAAATTTTTTCCAGTAGCTGGAATCTCTTCCAAATTGGTATCAAATTCTGCGGAATCTCCCACTCTGTGCATGGCTACAAGAATTTTTCATTCGCTTTCATGCGGCAAACTACAGCTTCAACCATGTCACCGCTGTCACCGTTGGCACTTTACGGTATCCGAAAAGTGGTTTGCTCGAAGAGATGGCATTTCAATTTTTTCCTCTCTAGGGGATACTCATGAGATAGATGTCAGATAGTGTGGAATTTCCTGCTGACTCCATCAGTCGAAGGTTTATTTCAGTCGAATGTCTGGGGAGGGAGTGACCTTCGACGATTCAGGAGCTAGCGTTAGTGAATTTTTTGTAATTTTCATGCGCATCAAAACTGGGGAGGCATCCCCCAATTCATTGCTTTATAAATTTTTCATGCGGCAAACTGCAGCTTCGAACATGTCACTGTTGTCACCGTTGGCCCTTTACGGTGTCCAAAAAGAGGTTTGCTCGAAGAGATCGCATTTCTACTTTTTCCTCATTAGGGGAATCTCATGAGATAGATGTCAGATTGTGTGGAATTTCCTGCTGACTCCATCAGACAAAAAGATTTATTTCAGTCGCTTGTGTGGGGATGGAGTGCTCTTCAAATATTCGGGACCTAGCGTTAGTAAATTTGTTGGAAATTTCATGCGCACCAACACTGGGGGGGAATCATCCAATTTATTGCTTTATTAATTTTTTACAGTAGCTGGATTCTCTTACAAATTTATTATCAAATTGTGTGGAATCTCTCACTCTTTGCATGGCTACAAGCATTTTTCGTTCGCTTTCATGCGGCAAACTGCAGCTTCGACCATGTCACTGCAGTCACCGTTAGCAATTTACGGTGTCCGAAAAGCGGTTTCCTCGAAGAGATCGCATTTCTACTTTTTCCTCTCTAGCGGATCCTCATGCGATAGATGTCAGATTGTGGGGAATTTCCTGCTGACTACATCAGGCAAAGGTTTATTTCAGTCGCTTGCGTGGGGAGGGAGTGACCTTCGACGATTCGGGACCTAGCGTTAGTGAATTTGGTGGTATTTTCATGTGCACGAAAACTTGGGTGGCCTCCCCCAATTCATTGCTTTATAAATTTTTTCCAGTAGCTGGAATTTCTTTAAAATTGGTATCAAATTGTGTGGAATCTCTGACTCTGTTCATAGCTACAAGCATTTTTCGTTCGCTTTCATGCGGCAAACTGCAGCTTCGACCATGAAGAGATCGCATTTCTATTTTTACCTCTCTAGTGGATCCTCATGAGATAGATGTCAGATTGTGGGGAATTCCCTACTGACTATATCAGTCAAATGTTTATTTCATTCATTTGTGTGGGGAGGGAGTGACCTTCGACGATTCGGGACCTAGCATTAGTCAATTTGGCGGAACTTACATGCACACAAATAACTGGGGTTGCCTCCCCCAAATCATTGCTTTATAAATTTTTTCCAGTAGCTGGAATCTCTATGGTGTCCAAAAAGCGGTTTCCTCGAAGAGATCGTATTTCTATTTTTCCTCTCTAGGTGATCCTCATGAGATAGATGTCAGATTGTGTGGAATTTCCTGCTGACTCCATCAGTCAAAGGTTTATTTCAGTCGCTTGTGTCGTGAGGGAGTGATCTTCGACGATTCGGGACCGAGCGTTAGTGAATTTGTTGTTATTTTCATGGGCTCCAAAACTGGGTGGGCCTTCCCAAATTCATTTCTTTATAAATTTTTTCTAGTACCTGGAATCTCTTCCAAATTGGTATCAAATTCTGTGGAATCTCTCAATCTGTGCACGGCTACAAGCATTTTTCGTTCGCTTTCATGCGGCAAACTGCAGCTTCGACCATGTCACTGCTGTCACCATTGGCACTGTACGGTGTCCGAAATGCGGTTCGCTAGATGAGATCGCATTTCTATTTTTTCCTCTCTAGGGGATCCTCATGAGATAGATGTCAGATTGTGTGGAATTTCCTGCTGACTCCATCAGTCAAAGGTTTATTTCAGTCGCTTGTGTCGTGAGGGAGTGAGCTTCGACGATTCGGGACCTAGCGTTAGTGAATTTTTGGCATTTTCATTTGGACCAAAATTGGGGGCCATCCCCCAATTCATTGCTTTATACATTTTTTCCAGTAGCTGAATTCTCTTCCAAATTTGTATCAAATTGTGTGGAATGTCTCACTCCGTGCATGGCTACATGTATTTTTCGTTCGCTTTCATGCGGCAAACTGCAGCTTCGACCATGTCAATGCTGTCACCGTTGGCCCTTTACGGTGTCAGAAAAGCCGTTATCTCGAAGAGATCGCATTTCTATTTTTTCCTCTCTAGGGGATCGTCATGACATAGTTATCAGATTGTGTGGAATTTCCTGCAGACTCCATCAGTCAAAGGTTTATTTCATTCGCTTTTGTGGGGAGGGAATGATCTTCGACGATTCGGTTCCTAGCGTTAGTGAATTTGTTGGTATTCTTATGCTCACCAAAACTGTGGGCGCCTCTCCCAATTCATTGCTTTATAAATTTTTTCCAGTAGATGTAAACTCTTACAATTTGGAATCAAATTGTTTGGAATCTCTCACTCTGTGCATGGCTATAAGCATTTCTCTTTCGCTTTCATGCGGCAAACTGCAGCTTCGACCATGTCATTGCTGTCACCCTTTGCACTTTACGGTGTCCGAAAAGCGGTTTGCTCGAAGAGATCGCATTTCTGCTTTATCCTCTCTAGGGTATCCGCATGATATAGATGTCATATTGTGTGGAATTTCCTGCTGACTCCATCAGTCTAAGGTTTATTTCAGTCGCTTGTGTGGGGAGGGAGTGATCTTCGACGATTCGGGACCTAGCGTTAGTGAATTTTTTGGTATTTTCATGCCCACCAAAACTGGGGTGCCTCCCCCAATTAATTGCTTTATGAATTTTCATGCGCACCAACACTGGAGAGGAATCACTCAATTCATTGCTTTATAAATTTTTTCCAGTAGCTGGATTCTCTTCAAAATTCTTCTCAATTTGTCTGGAATCTCTCACTGTGTGCATGGCTTCAAGCATTTTAGGTTCGCTTTCATGCGGCAAACTGCAGCTTCGACCATGTCACTGCTGTCACTGTTGGCACTTTATGGTGTCCGGAAAGCGGTTTGCTCGGAGAGATCGCATTTCTACTTTTTCCTCTCTAGGGGATCCTCATGATATAGATGTCATATTGTGTGGAATTTCCTGCTGACTCCATCAGTCAGAAGTTTATTTCAGTCGCTTGTTTTGGGGAGGCAGTGACCTTCGACGATTCGGGACCTAGCTTTAGTGAATTTGTTCGTTATTTTCAGGCTCACCAAAACTGGGGGACCTCTCCAAATTCATTGTTTTATAAATTTTTTTCAGTAGCTGTAATCTCTTCTAAATTGGCATCAAATTGTGTGGATTTTCACACTCTGTGCATGGCTACAAGCATTTTTCGTTCGCTTTCATGCGGCAAACTGCAGCTTCGACCATGTCACTGCTGTTACCGTTGGGAATTTACGCTGTCCGAAAAGCCGTTTGCTCGAAGAGACCACATTTCTACTTTTTCCTCTCCAGGGGATCGTCATGAGATAAATGTCAGATTGTGGGTAATTTCCTGCTGACTCCATCAGTCAAAGGTTTATTTCTGTCGCTTTTGTGGGGAGGGAGTGACCTTCGACGATTCGGCACCTACTTTTATTGAATTTGTTGGTATTTTCATGCTGACCAAAACTGGGGGGACATTTCCCAATTAATTGCTTTATAAATTTTTTCCAGTACCTGGATTCTCTTCCGAATTGGTATCAAATTGTGTGGAATCTCTCACTCTGTGGATGGCTACATGCATTTTTCGTACGCTTTCATGCGGCAAACAGCAGCTTCGTCCATGTCACTGCTGTCACCGTTGTCATTTTACCCTGTCCGAAATGTGGTTTACTCGAAGAGATCGCATTTCTATTTTTCCTCTCTAGGGGATCCTCATCAGATAGATGTCAGATTATGGGGAATTTTGCTGCTGACTCCATCAGTCAAATGTTTATTTCAGTCGCTTGTGTGGGGAGGGAGTGACCTTCGACGATTCGGGACTTTGGTTAAGTGCATTTTTTGGTATTTTCATGCTCACCAAAACTCGGGCCGCCTATCCCAATTCATTGCTTTATAAATTTTTTCTAGTCGTTGGAATCTATTCCAAATTGTTATCAAATTCTGTGGAATCTCTCCCTCTGTGCATGGCTACAAGCATTTTTCGTTTGTTTTCATGCGGCAAGCTGCAGCTTCGTCCATGTCACTGCTGTCACCGTTGACCATTTAAGGTGTCTGAAAAGCGGCTTGCTCGAAGAGATCGCATTTCTACTTTTTCCTCTGCATGATTCCTCATGATATAGATGTCAGATTGTGTGGAATTTCCTGCTGACTCCATCAGTCAAATGTTTATTTCAGTCCCTTGTGTGGGGAGGGATTGACCTTCGACGATTCGGGACCTAGCGTTAGTGAATTTGATGGAATTTTCATGCACACCACAACTGGGGTGCCTCCCCCAATTCTATGCTTTATAAATTTTTTCCAGTAGCTGGATTCTCTTCCAAATTGGTGTCAAATTGTGTGGAATCTCTCAATCTGTGCATGGCTACAAGCATTTTTCCTTCGCTTTCATGCGGCAAAGTACAGCTTCGACCATGTCACTGCTGTCACCGTTGGCACGGTGTCCGAAAAGCGGTTTGCTCAAAGAGATCGCATTTCTATTTTTTCCTCTCTAGGGGATCCTCATGTGATAGATGTCAGAAAGTGGGGAATTTCATGCTGACTCCACCAGTCAAAGGTTTATTTCAGTCGCTTGTGTGGGGAGGGAGTGATCTTTGACGATTCGGGTCCTAGCGTTATTAAATTTGTTGGAAATTTCATGCGCACCAAAACTGGGTGGGCATCCAGCAATTTATTGCTATATAAATTTTTTCCAGTCGTTGGAATCTCTTCCAAATTTGTATCAAATTGTGTGAAATCTCTTACTCTGTGGATGGCTACAAGCATTATTCGTTCGTTTCTTGCGGCAATCTGAAGCTTCGGCCACGTCACTGCTGTCACCGTTGGCACTTTACGGTGTCCGAAAAGCGGATCCTCGAAGAGATCGCATTTCTACTTTGTCTTCTCTAGGGGATCCACATGAGATAGATGTCAGATTGTGGGGAATTTCCTGCTGAGTCCATCTGTCATAGGTTTATTTCAGTCACTTGTGTGGGTAGGGATTGACTTTCGACGATTCGGGACCGAGCGTAGGTAAATTTGTTGGAATTTTCATGCGCATCAACAATGGGGGGAATCCCCCAATTCATTTCTTTATAAATTTTTTCCAGTAGCTGCATTCTCTTCCAAATTGGTGTCAAATTGTGTGGAATCTCTCACTCTGTGCATGGCTATAAGCATTTCTCTTTCGCTTTCATGCGGCAAACTGCAGCTTCGACCATGTCATTGCTGTCAACGTTTGCACTTTACCCTGTCCGAAAAGCGGTTTGCTCGAAGAGATCGCATTTCTGCTTTATCCTCTCTAGGGTATCCTCATGAGATAGATGTCATATTCGTGTGGAATTTCCTGCTGACTCCATCAGTCTAAGGTTTATTTCAGTCGCTTGTGTGGGGAGGGAGTGTCCTTCGACGATTCGGGACCTAGGGTTAGTGAATTTTTTGGTATTTTCTTGCGCACCAAAACTGGGGTGCCTCCCCCAATTAATTGCTTTATGAATTTTCATGCGCACCAACACTGGAGGGGAATCACTCAATTCATTGCTTTATAAATTATTTCCAGTAGCTGGATTCTCTTCAAAATTGTTATCAAATTGTCTGGAATCTCTCACTGTGTGCATGGCTTCAAGCATTTTACGTTCGCTTTCATGCAGCAAACTGCAGCTTCGACCATGTCACTGCTGTCACTGTTGGCACTTTACGGTGTCCGGAAAGCGGTTTGCTCGGAGAGATCGCATTTCTTATTTTCCTCTCTAGGGGATCCTCATGATATAGATGTCATATTGTGTGGAATTTCCTGCTGACTCCATCAGTCAAAGGTTTATTTCAGTCGCTTGTTTGGGGAGGGAGTGACCTTCAACGATTCGGGACCTAGCTTTAGTGAATTTGTTCGTTATTTTAAGGCTCACCAAATCTGGGGGGCCTCTCCAAATTCATTGTTTTATAAATTTTTTCCAGTAGCTGTAATCTCTTCCAAATTGGCATCAAATTGTGTGGATTCTCTCACTCTGTGCATGGCTACAAGCATTTTTCGTTCGCTCTCATGCGGCAAACTGCAGCTTCGTCCATGTCACTGCTGTTACCGTTGGGACTTTACGCTGTCCGAAAAGCCGTTTCCTCGAAGTGATCACATTTCTACTTTTTCCTCTCCAGGGGATCCTCATGAGATAAATGTCAGATTGTGGGTAATTTCCTGCTGACTGCATCAGTCAAATGTTTATTTCAGTCGCTTTTGTGGGGAGGGAGTGACCTTCGACGATTCGGCACCTACTTTTAGTGAATTTGTTGGTATTTTCATGCTGACCAAAACTGGGGGGCACTTTCCCAATTCATTGCTTTATAAATTTTTTCCAGTAGCTGGAATATCTTCCAAATTGGTATCAAATTGTGTGGAATCTCTCACTCTGTGGATGGCTACATGCATTTTTCGTTCGCTTTCATACGGCAAAGTGCAGCTTCGTCTATGTCACTGCTGTCACCGTTGTCATTTTAACCTGTCCGAAATGTAGTTTACTCGAAGAGATTGCATTTCTATTTTTACTCTCTTGGGGTTCCTCATCAGATAGATGTCAGATTATGGGGAATTTTGCTGCTGACTCCATCAGTCAAATGTTTATTTCAGTCGCTTGTGTGGGGAGGGAGTGACCTTCGACGATTCGGGACTTTGGTTAAGTGAATTTGTTGGTATTTTCATGCTCACCAAAACTGGGGCCGCCTATCCCAATTCATTGCTTTATAAATTATTTCCAGTCGTTGAAATTTCTTCCAAATTGTTATCAAATTGTGTGGAATCTCTCCCTCTGTGCATGGCTACAAGCATTTTTCGTTCGCTTTCATGCGGGAATCTGAAGCTTTGGCCATGTCACTGCTGTCACCGTTGGCACTTTACGGTGTCCGAAAAGCGGATACTCGAAGAGATCGCATTTCTATTTTTCCTCTTTAGGGGAACCTCATGAGATAGATGTCAGATTGCGGGGAATTTCCTGCTGACTCCATCAGTCAAATGTTTATTTCAGTCGCTTGTGTGGGGAGGCTGTGACCTTCGACGATTCGGGACATAGCGTTAGTGAATATTTTGGACTTTTCATGAGCACCAACACTGGCGGGGTATCACTCAATACATTACTTTATAAATTTTTTCCAATAACTGGATTCTCTTCAAAATTGGTATCACATTGTGTGGAATTTCTCACTTTGTATATGGCCACAAGCACTTTTCGTTCGATTTCATGCTGCAAACTGCAGCATCGACCATGTCACTGGTGACACCGTTGGCACTCTAATGTGTCCGAAAAACGTTTTGCTTGAACAGATCGCATTTCTACATTTTCCTCTCCACGGGATCCTCAGGAGATAGATGTCAGATTGCGGGGAATTTCCTGCTGACTCCATCAGTCAAATGTTTATTTAAGTCCATTGTGTGGGTAGGGAGTGACCTTCGATGATTCGGGACCAAGCGTTAATGAATTTGTTGGAATTTTCATGCGCACCAAAACTGGGACGTCTCCCCCAATTCATTGCTTTATAAATATTTTCCAGTAGCTGGAATCTCTTCTAAATTAGTCTCAAATTGTGTGGAATCTGTCACTCGGTCCATGACTACAAGCATTTCTCGTTCTCTTTCCTGCGGCAAACTGCAGCTTCGACCATATCATTGCTGTCCCCGTTGGCACTTTACGGTGTCCGGAAAGCGGTTTGCTCGAGGAGATCGCGTTATTTTTTTTCCTCTCTAGGGGATCCTCATGAGATAGATGTCAGAATGTGGGGAATTTCCTGGTGACTCAATCAGTCAAAGGTTTATTTCAGTCGCTTGTGTGGGGAGGGAGTGTCCTTCGACGATTCGGGGACTTGCGTTAGCGAATTTGTTGGTATTTTCATGCGCACCAAAACTGGGTGGGCCTCCCCAAATTCATTGCTTTATAAATTTTTTCCAGTAGCTGGAATCTCTTCCAAATTGGTATCAAATTGTCTGGAATCTCACACTCTGTGCATGGCTACAAGCATTTTTCGTTCGCTTTCATGCGGCAAACTGCTGCTTCGACCATGTCATTGCTGTCACCGTTCGCATTTTACGGTGTCCTAAAAGCGGTTTGCTCGAAGAGATCGCATTTCTACTTTTTCCTGTCTAGTAGATCCTCATGAGATAGATGTCATATTCGTGTGGAATTTCCTGCTGACTCCATCAGTCTAAGGTTTATTTCAGTCGCTTGTGTGGGGAGGGAGTGTCCTTCGACGATTCGGGACCTAGGGTTAGTGAATTTTTTGGTATTTTCTTGCGCACCAAAACTGGGGTGCCTCCCCCAATTAATTGCTTTATGAATTTTCATGCGCACCAACACTGGAGGGGAATCACTCAATTCATTGCTTTATAAATTATTTCCAGTAGCTGGATTCTCTTCAAAATTGTTATCAAATTGTCTGGAATCTCTCACTGTGTGCATGGCTTCAAGCATTTTACGTTCGCTTTCATGCAGCAAACTGCAGCTTCGACCATGTCACTGCTGTCACTGTTGGCACTTTACGGTGTCCGGAAAGCGGTTTGCTCGGAGAGATCGCATTTCTTATTTTCCTCTCTAGGGGATCCTCATGATATAGATGTCATATTGTGTGGAATTTCCTGCTGACTCCATCAGTCAAAGGTTTATTTCAGTCGCTTGTTTGGGGAGGGAGTGACCTTCAACGATTCGGGACCTAGCTTTAGTGAATTTGTTCGTTATTTTAAGGCTCACCAAATCTGGGGGGCCTCTCCAAATTCATTGTTTTATAAATTTTTTCCAGTAGCTGTAATCTCTTCCAAATTGGCATCAAATTGTGTGGATTCTCTCACTCTGTGCATGGCTACAAGCATTTTTCGTTCGCTCTCATGCGGCAAACTGCAGCTTCGTCTATGTCACTGCTGTTACCGTTGGGACTTTACGCTGTCCGAAAAGCCGTTTCCTCGAAGTGATCACATTTCTACTTTTTCCTCTCCAGGGGATCCTCATGAGATAAATGTCAGATTGTGGGTAATTTCCTGCTGACTGCATCAGTCAAATGTTTATTTCAGTCGCTTTTGTGGGGAGGGAGTGACCTTCGACGATTCGGCACCTACTTTTAGTGAATTTGTTGGTATTTTCATGCTGACCAAAACTGGGGGGCACTTTCCCAATTCATTGCTTTATAAATTTTTTCCAGTAGCTGGAATATCTTCCAAATTGGTATCAAATTGTGTGGAATCTCTCACTCTGTGGATGGCTACATGCATTTTTCGTTCGCTTTCATACGGCAAAGTGCAGCTTCGTCTATGTCACTGCTGTCACCGTTGTCATTTTAACCTGTCCGAAATGTAGTTTACTCGAAGAGATTGCATTTCTATTTTTACTCTCTTGGGGTTCCTCATCAGATAGATGTCAGATTATGGGGAATTTTGCTGCTGACTCCATCAGTCAAATGTTTATTTCAGTCGCTTGTGTGGGGAGGGAGTGACCTTCGACGATTCGGGACTTTGGTTAAGTGAATTTGTTGGTATTTTCATGCTCACCAAAACTGGGGCCGCCTATCCCAATTCATTGCTTTATAAATTATTTCCAGTCGTTGAAATTTCTTCCAAATTGTTATCAAATTGTGTGGAATCTCTCCCTCTGTGCATGGCTACAAGCATTTTTCGTTCGCTTTCATGCGGGAATCTGAAGCTTTGGCCATGTCACTGCTGTCACCGTTGGCACTTTACGGTGTCCGAAAAGCGGATACTCGAAGAGATCGCATTTCTATTTTTCCTCTTTAGGGGAACCTCATGAGATAGATGTCAGATTGCGGGGAATTTCCTGCTGACTCCATCAGTCAAATGTTTATTTCAGTCGCTTGTGTGGGGAGGCTGTGACCTTCGACGATTCGGGACATAGCGTTAGTGAATATTTTGGACTTTTCATGAGCACCAACACTGGCGGGGTATCACTCAATACATTACTTTATAAATTTTTTCCAATAACTGGATTCTCTTCAAAATTGGTATCACATTGTGTGGAATTTCTCACTTTGTATATGGCCACAAGCACTTTTCGTTCGATTTCATGCTGCAAACTGCAGCATCGACCATGTCACTGGTGACACCGTTGGCACTCTAATGTGTCCGAAAAACGTTTTGCTTGAACAGATCGCATTTCTACATTTTCCTCTCCACGGGATCCTCAGGAGATAGATGTCAGATTGCGGGGAATTTCCTGCTGACTCCATCAGTCAAATGTTTATTTAAGTCCATTGTGTGGGTAGGGAGTGACCTTCGATGATTCGGGACCAAGCGTTAATGAATTTGTTGGAATTTTCATGCGCACCAAAACTGGGACGTCTCCCCCAATTCATTGCTTTATAAATATTTTCCAGTAGCTGGAATCTCTTCTAAATTAGTCTCAAATTGTGTGGAATCTGTCACTCGGTCCATGACTACAAGCATTTCTCGTTCTCTTTCCTGCGGCAAACTGCAGCTTCGACCATATCATTGCTGTCCCCGTTGGCACTTTACGGTGTCCGGAAAGCGGTTTGCTCGAGGAGATCGCGTTATTTTTTTTCCTCTCTAGGGGATCCTCATGAGATAGATGTCAGAATGTGGGGAATTTCCTGGTGACTCAATCAGTCAAAGGTTTATTTCAGTCGCTTGTGTGGGGAGGGAGTGTCCTTCGACGATTCGGGGACTTGCGTTAGCGAATTTGTTGGTATTTTCATGCGCACCAAAACTGGGTGGGCCTCCCCAAATTCATTGCTTTATAAATTTTTTCCAGTAGCTGGAATCTCTTCCAAATTGGTATCAAATTGTCTGGAATCTCACACTCTGTGCATGGCTACAAGCATTTTTCGTTCGCTTTCATGCGGCAAACTGCTGCTTCGACCATGTCATTGCTGTCACCGTTCGCATTTTACGGTGTCCTAAAAGCGGTTTGCTCGAAGAGATCGCATTTCTACTTTTTCCTGTCTAGTAGATCCTCATGAGATAGATGTCAGATTGTGTGGAATTTCCTGCTCACTCCACCAGTCAAAGGTTTATTTCAGTCGCTTGTGTGGGTAGGGCGTGATCTTCGACGAATCGGGTCCTTGCGTTATTGAGTTTGTTGGAATTTTCAGGCGCACCATAACTGGTGGGACCTTCCCCAATTCATTAATTTATAAATTTTTTCCAGTAGCTGGAATCTCTTCCAAATTGGTATCAAATTGTGTGGAATCTCTCACTCATTGCATGGCTACAGGCATTTTTCATTCGCTTTCATGCGGCAAACTGCAACTTCGACCATGTCACTGCTGTCACCGTTGTCAGTTTACGGTGTCCGAAAAGTGGTTAGACGGAAGAGATCGGATTTGTATTTATTTCTTTCTGGGGGATCCTCATGAGATAGATAGATTGTCGAGAATTTCCTGCTCACTCCATCAGTCGATGTTTTATTTCAGTCGCTTGTGTGGGGAGGGAGTGACCTTCGACCATTCGGGACCTAGCGTTCGTGAATTTGTTGGTATTTTCATGCGCACCAAACCTGGGCGGGGGGCCTCCCCCAATTCATTGCTTTATAATTTTTTTCCTGTAGCTGGAATCTCTTCCAAATTGGTATCAATATGTGTGGAATCTCTCAGTCTATGCATGGCTACAAGCATTTTTCTTTTGCTATCATGCGGCAAACTGCAGCTTCGACCATGTCAGTGCTTTCACCGTTGGCACGTTACGGTGTCCGAAAAGCCGTTTGCTCGAAGAGATCGCATTTCTTTTTTTTCCTCTCTAGGCGATCCTCATGAGATAGTTGTCAGATTTTGTGGAATTTCCTGCTGACTCCATCAGTCAAAGGTTTCTTTCAGTCGCTTTTATGGGGAGGGACTGATCTTCGACGATTCGAGAACTAGCGTTCGTGAATTTGTTGGAATTTTCATGCGTACCAAACCTAGGGGGGCATCCCCCAATTCATTGCTTTATTAATTTTTTCCAGTAGCTGGATTCTCTTCCAAATTGGTGTAAAATTGTGTGGAATCTCTCACTCTGTGCATGGCTACAAGCATTCTTCGTTCGCTTTCATGCGGCAAACTGTAGCTTCGACCATGTCACTGCTGTCACCGTTGGCACTTCACGGTGTCCGAAGAGCGGCTTGCTCGAAGAGATCGCATTTCTATTTTTTCCTCTCTAGTGGATCCTCATGAGATAGATGTCGGATTGTGGGGAATTTCCTGCTGACTCCATCAGTCAAAGGTTTATTTCAGTCGCTTGTGTGGTGAGGGAGTGACTTACGACGATTCGGGACCTAGCGTTAGTGAATTTGTTGGTATTTTCATGTGCACCAAAACTGGGTGGGCCTCCCCCAATTCATTGCTTTATAATTTTTTTCCAGTGGCTGGAATCTCTTCCAAATTTGTATCAAATTCTGTGTAATCTCTCACTCTGTGCATGTCTACAAGCTTTTTTCGTTCGCTTTCATGCGGCAAATCTGCAGCTTCGACCATGTCACTGCTGTCACCGTTGGCACTTTATGGTGTCCGAAAAGCGGTTTGCTCGAAGAGATCGCATTTCTATTTTTTCCTCTCTAGGGGATCATCATGAGATAGATGTCAGATTGTGTGGAATTTCCTGCTGACTCCATCAGTCATAGGTTTGTTTCAGTCGCTTGTGTGGGTAGGGAGTGACCTTCGACGATTCGGGACCTAGCTTTAGTGAATTTGTTGGAGTTTTCATGCGCACCAAAACTGGTGGGGTGCTTCCTCCAATCCATTGCTTTATAAATTTTTTCAGTAGCTGGAATCTCTTCCAAATTGGTATCAAATTGTGTGGAATCTCTCACTCTGTGCATGGCTACAAGCATTTTTCGTTCGCTTTCATGCGGCAAACTGCAGATACGACCTTGTCACTGCTTGCACTTTATGGTGTCCGAAATACCACCTAAGAAGGAATATTATAATTTACCGATAAAAGATTTTTGTGTTGGAATATTGTAAATGGTGAAAGAAAATTATTTTACTTTCAACAATTATTATACAATATATTTTAAATGATTACGAATATTTAAACCGTTCGATATTTTATTATGTTTCAACAATATATAGTGCACAAATTAAGTTTTCAAATTTCGTTAATTTATCAGTTGACTGATTTGTAGCACATCTTTCGTTTTCAAACAATTTACTTGTATATGGAAAATAAGTTTTTGTTAATACATAGTTTAAAACTCAATAGATGTGAACTTTCTTATTGGTGGTGATACGCATTAAAATTGTCATGTTGGTAAAATGCGAAACTAACCTACGAGATACAACGAAAAATTTACGATTGTAATTTACATTCGCACACCTTACATCTCAAATATGTCAACCCATAAAACTGCAAAGATTGAAAATTACTTCACTCGTTAAAATACATTTTTATTAAAATTTAATCATCTCGTACAACCAGAGTTGTGACTAGGCTCCCCGAAAACGAGAATGTACATACAGTTAATTTATAAAGTCTTTTCTAAAATGTAATATTCAAAGTTTCCCTACACCACAAGATCTCTCGCCACTGTATTACGTCTTTAATTTTGGGCCCAAACACTTCACTTCATATAGAATGTAGGCATATAAAGTTTATATATATTAAAGTCTTGTTCTGATAAAGAAAATTCTTGTGTCGAACCAAATTGGTCAGATACCTAAAAATCATCAAGTTATCTTCAGTACTGTGGCTGTGAGGAAGTCAAACCCTTCCAATTATTAAACAATGTGGAGGCAGGCTAAGTTTTAGTCCATTCTTTCACTACCTGAAACATATCGTACCATAGATTTGCAATTTTCAAATTCCTTTTTACAAAAATCATTTAATGTGTGTTCAGTCTTACAGTTTATCAAAACCAACATGTTTGCTATTGCGCTGAAAGTTTCAACATTTCTTTTACTTTTGTTAATGTGTCAGAACAACTGCACAACATTTCAGTAGTAAGCTTTTCTTAACTTTAGTATTTTCTATTTATATATTTTTCATAATCTAAGCAAAACATGGGACAAATTCATCTTGAAATAGATTGTTGATAATTTTAAATTCTGACACGCATCCACATATTCGATTAAAATCAAATCTTTGAAACATATTGGTCAGGAGGATTTTTTTTAAAAAATCCAGTCTATAATTAGGAGAAGATATCTATTTTCTTGGATCATACACCGTTCTATTTAATTATAGATATTTTCGTGATGCTCTTTATCCTTCTATCTAGAGATTGATTTATTTGGAAAATATCTAAGAACTATGCAGACTGGAGTATTTATTTCGGATAAAACCAGGATAGTAAAGTAATCTATTTTTACCTTTATTTATTTATTTATTTTTGTTTATTTATTTTTACCTTTATTTGATTAATTATTAATTAAATATGTTGATATGAAAGAATGTTCATTTTACATAGACTGAAATTCATATGCCGAAACTTACCAACATTGGTTGGTTAACACGAATTTTGAGGAGAGAACATTGACTTTGATAATAAAATCTGACCGTACCAATATTTGTTCACGTGATTTAAAGTATCAAAATTTCATTTCAGTTAATAAAGCTGTTTTTTTTTGGTTTCATTTCCTGCGACATCAAAAATTCTATTTAAAATAATTTTATAGAACTTTTTCTGAAATAAAAATCGGAAAATGAAAGGAAAAGAAAAATTAAATAATGAAACAGTCATATTGGTAATAAGTCAAGAGGCACGGTGGAGTATTTGATAGCGGCTTGGAGCCAAGTTCGAATTCCCTTGGAAAAGATATGAATCCTCTTCTTCTCACCAGCTATGGTTAAATAGCAGTACAGACCGGGTTCTATATTCCTGGGTGGCATCTGGTCTACTGCAAAAAGAAATGGCAACCTACTGCGAGAAAAAAAATCTCCCTCATCAGTCATGTATCGAAAGATACATGATCGCCTAAAAGTGTATCGCGCATGGCACTTAACTGAATCGGAGGACCGAGCTCGAATTCCCAGTTGAATCCATTATATTCGCTTACGTGTTAGTTCCCTTGCGAAATGTATGAATGCACTTTTTCTTCCCAAGCTATGGGTAAATATCAGTACTGACCGGGTTCTATAGCCTTGGATGGCATCTGATCTACTGCAGAAAGAAATGGCAACCTACTGCGAGAAAAAATCTGCCTCGTCAGTCATGTATCGATAGGTACATGATCGCCTAAACGTGTATCATGCATGGCACATAACTGACTGGCGTGTTTATTAAGAATATCGAGATCAGCAATATGTATCAGGTAATCTGGAGTTGAAATTATCTGGATACCAACAAGGTCTTTGAACCTAGCCAAGTTGTCTGGCGGAAGGCAGGTAACAACTGTTTCCATTAAATAACCCTTGCGTGATTAGATGGATAAGTTTCAATGCTTTTTTAAATTGTAAATGTTAAAGGAGGTTTAATTTCGCTACTCAAATGTACGTGATGTGATGCCAGCCATCAAGGATAAGTTATTCTTAGGCTTACACAGTAAACAAAATTCCGAGATATTTGATGCCCAAACTTAAAGTATGTCAGACATGTATATTTAAAACAATAAGTTTAAATACGTTAGTTTTTCGTTTGTATTTTTAAAACATCAGTTGAACGTCAAGAAAACGCAAACAAATTTGAAATGTATTAAACATTTATGATGTGAAAAGTTGAAATAGCAATCAAATATTTTTATCTTCTTTAAATGTGCAATTATAATGACTTTAAAAACATTTCAGATCCATTATTGCATAGGGAGCTTAGCTTATCATTTCTGAATACGGAGATGCCAGTTCAGGACCTGTATAACCAGACAAAGTTCAGATACAATAGATACTTTGGAGTTGTGCATTCTTCAAAAAGATAATAAATGGAATTGTGGCCCAATTTTGACTCTAATGAGATTATTTCCTTTTTTACAAATTATTTAAGATCTTTTATTATGCTTCATTTTTACCTACTTGCAAAAATTAAAATCGAAATAAAAGTTATCAGCAAGGATTTTATTTAATTGTTGTGTATAAAACTTTTCTAATTTTTAATCATATTCAGAGATGAGAGATTAAAAGAAAGTCTTAAAAATGAGTTATCTGTCTACACTGATTTTGCAAGGTAAAATTATTTCCCTCTTTAGAAAAAGAGGTTCGGACTTGAAAAAGGAATATTTTTGAAAATATAAATTGATACATTATTTTCAGACATAATCCTTGGAATCTACATGTGATAATTTTTTAAAAATAAATCAAAGGCACTAAATTTTTTCTTTTTTTTTTCTTTTTTTCAAGTCTCTTTCTCTTTTTTTATTCCGTAATATCTTCCCTGTCATACCAAAGTTTATTTTTGATGGGTGGAAAACATCACAATTCGCGGTCGTTTTGGAATTGAAGAGTGGGTACATCGAAGCGTGTAAGTTCCATGAATTCTAGAAGCGGATACTGGATTATTAAAATGATACAGACGAGAATTCGGCTTAAAGAAAGCAATGTATTTTCAAGCCCGAAAAGTTCATCCTCATATGTTACCCTTGATTGTTACTAAGCTGAAAATGTGTTGGAACAAGGAATATTAGAAAAAGTCAGCCAGGATGGTAGCAGTTAGGATTCATCCACTGTGCTGATGTGCAAGTACAATGAAGATTTAAGAATTTGTGGCAATTATAAGATTGGCGTGAATCACCAAAACTGTTCTGATTCATTGCCACTGCCAAACACTGAAATAACGTACCATGATTTTGCTGGTATTAAATAATTTACTAAAATTAACTTCAAGTCAGCATATAATCAGATCACAATTGATAGCAAGTTTCAAGATGTCACCACAATGAACATCTTATTGGATTAAGAAGGACGTTTGGAGTTAAAAATTTAAAACACAAAATCAAAAAAACCATCGAAAATGTTTTAGAGGTGATTAAAAATATAATTGTATATGAGGACAATATTGGCATTGGTGCTTGCAGTAAAGAAGCGCTAAACAGTAAAACGGGACAAGTTTGAGAAAATCAAATAGGACTTAATCGTGATAAATGCAAGTTTAATTGGGAAACTCATACTTAGGATATCAAATATACAAAGATGATATGTTGCTGGATGATAAACTCGTAAGATATGAGAGATAGCTGCACCCAGAAATAAGAAAGAGTCACCCAGAAATAAGAAAGAGTCACAATCTTTTTTGTGTTAACCAATTTCTATAACAGATATCTACCGCGATATAGTGGAACGATTTAACAAAATAAGGAAGAAGAATACCGAATTTCAATGGACAAAAAGACAGGAGGTTGCTTTCAAGAAATTAAAAAATAAAACACTCGTAAACAAAGGAGTTGTTAAAATTTTGGACTCGGCGAAAAAATTGACGTTAACTACTGATGTCAGTGACTGTGCTATAGCCGCAATGTTGTCACAAGTATTATTACCTTGTAATGTACTTATCCGGAAAACTAACATTGACGGAGGCGAATTATTTAAATATTGACAAGGAGGAGGAAATAGCGATTGTGTGGAGCAAAGAAAGAGCTAGATTTTTTTTTTTTTTTGCTGGGTAGGACATTTCTATTGAAATCTGATCATAAGCCTTTGGAATTTATATTCAACACCAGAAGAGAGTTCCCAAATGTCAAATCTGCAAGAATATTAATATGGACGATTAGGCTGATGTCGTTTGACTTTGACATTGTATATATTAAAGGAAATACTATTCCGTATGTTGATGCATTATCTTGGTTAAAGTTTGGGAGTAAAAATATTGAAGTAATCGGAAATATTGCGGAAAGATTTTTGTACAAGATAGAAATGGATGTATTATCCTTAAAAGGGCTTAGGCTGGGAAATAGACAGGGATCAGTGTTGAATAGAATTATGGATAGAAATAAAGAGAAATACATGGAAGAATTGCTGTATGACCGAGAGACCTTTTAAAGAATCAAGACACAAATATAGAAAAAGAAATTATGTGTAATGAATATATCCTAGTACCTCCACAGTCTCCGAGAAAAGAATTAATTAAAGCCGTGCACAATGATATACATTGGCAGTTATAGGATTGTGGGTTGTCTTTCGTCCACTTCCATTTTGTCCAAGACCCTGTAACCTACAATATCGAGTAAAAGTCATGTGGCGATCCAGAGACATATGAACAAGAAATGGTCAGTATAAACATTAGCCTAAAGTGTAATAACTACCTTGGGTAGATGAAAAAAATCTCCCATAAACTGGGAAAGAAGTGTACAAAATGATAACAACACTCAGAAAACAATCTCGGTCTTCCCACCCTATGCAAATGGTTTATTGGGAAAGGTATAAAGGATCTGTGGTCTGTATATCATTAGAGCAACCTTCCGGTGTGGTTCAACACTACGTAAACACCTCTTTCGAGTAAGACCACCTATAAAGGAGAACAAGATTAAGGACTGTGCGTAACATCATCCAGTGGAATTGTGGCAAGAAATATGAAGGACAAACAGGCCGTCGCCTGAAGATAAGACTACAGGAACACCGTCAGGACATAACACGAGGGAAAATAAGAAGATCAGGCATGGCTGATCATATATGAAGGGAAAAGTGAGATCCCTGCCTCTGTGGGATTAACTTGATATAATAGAGAACATTAGTGAAAATACAAAAAACTTAATGAATGAGCGCCAGACAACAAAAATCTCGGCCAAGCATAGACATGAATGAAATATGGGAACCAGTAATACAGAGAACTGGTGAAAAACAACAATAACAAAATTGTATATGCGCTCTGGTAATATATATATATATATATATATATATATATATATATATATATTTGGTTGGTGCAAAAATAATTTCGTTTTCTCACATAGTAACATATGTTAGAAAACGAAATTATTTTTGCACCAACCTAATTAGAACAATATACCCCCATGGATTAAATAAATGGTTTGGCTCGAAATTCTAGCGTATATCACCTGAAGAAGACCTGAGCGTACAACGTCCGAAACCTCGTGAATATAGCAATAAAGATCAGGACAACAGCCCGAACAATATAATATATATATATGTATGTATGTGTATATATATATAAATATATTGAATACGGCCAACAAGAATGATTCTTTCATTCTTTTCTATCTGATAAAAATAAGGAAACCAAAAATGTATCTGGTAAGTTGGTAAGTTATTAAAAAATAAATTGGTATGGTGGTGATTTACAGTTAAAGATCATTCTTGATTGTTATATATATATATATTTATATATATTTCTTTATTCAGTTTATTTGGCCTTTCCTTTTTTGTTAACAAGTTTTGTTCCGCTAGAGCAGTGGTTCCCAAACTTTTTGGGGGGCCGCATTTTCGCTATGAAAACTTACTTGTGCTTCAACAAATGTTGTGATAAAAAATTACATTTAAAAGTAAAACAACAAGGGGCGGTGATCTCACTTTTCCCTTCATATGTGATCAGCTCCGCCTGATTTTTCTATTTCCCCTCGTGTTATGGTTTTACGATGTTCTTGCAGTCTTAAGGGAGCAGCCCGTTTTTTCCTTTCTTACCAAAACTGCAGGGGATGGTGAACACATAGTCCTCAATCAAGTTCTCCTCTATTTCTTAACCGAAAGACGTGTCTGCGAAGTTTTCAAAAACTTTTGAAGGTCGTCCAGATGTTATATAGCTCTCAGATCTTTTGTATTTTTTTCCGATAATCCCTTCACATAAGTTGACCGAAGCTGTTTTCTGAATATAGTTATCCTCTTGTATCCTTCTATCCCAGTTTGTAGGAGCTGCTGTCATGTACCTAGATTAGTTGTTACGTTGTAGAGTACTGCTTCTACTGACCATTTCTTGGTCATATGTCTCTGAATCAACACTTATGACTTTTGCTCGATGTTGTAAGCAGCGGACAACTCCTTTCTTTACACTGTATGCCTGTTTGGAGTTGAAGTTGAGGTATAGGTCGGTGAATGTTGGCTTGCGGTATAGAGATGTCTTGAAGCTATGCTCTGTTCGAGATATTAGTGCAGTTTGCGAGTTTGATGTCGTTTTTTCTGTCCACTGGGAACTGTTTCGATGATCTTATTGAGTTCACTTGGTTCAGGAGAAATTGGACTTCTTCCTGGGTTGACCAGAGTATGAAGGGTTCATCTAAGTAAAGTAAATGTAAGAATTTGGGTTTCTAAGAATAAGCTCCTTTTTTAGAAGCGGGTTTAAATAATTTAGAAATATTATTTTTGTTATAAATTTCTATATTTTAGGACTGATATTATTAGTTAACGAACTTATTTCATATTTCTTCAAAACAATTGTTCTCGGCTGCCATTACTACACTACTAACGTCAAGCGGAACCGAAAAAGTTCTACAGAATTATCTAAATAAATAAAAATAATGTACTTAATTAGATTCTGTGAAAACTGTTTGTACCGAATTATTTATTTTAAACAGATGAAAAACAGCAAATTTTAGAAATAAAATTATTTGTTGTAGTAAATAACAATTCGGAGTAAATAACAAACATTAGTTAATTAGTTGTTTTTTTTTTTTACATGGTAACACCGATGTATTAATGTCTAAAAGTTTGAAATTCAAATGGACTTCTCATAAGGATAAAAGGAAATTTAGAAAATTGATGTCTTGCTGAACATGTTGTTTATTTTGAAATATTATAGAATGTGATGTTGAAGAGAAAAATAATAAAATGTACAGCCTAGCGAAAGGATTGAACTTACAGCATTCAGTTAACGAGCTAGCGATGTCAGCTCTTACTGACTTAGTGCAAATGTCACCCCTGTTGACTGAAATAAGATCATCCATAGAAGCTGTATAAAAGACAAGACTTTTCCTCACTCGTTAAGCCTTTTCGAGCTGCGGCTCGGGCTTGCTGTCAAACTCTCTACTGCAGAGAGGAACTCGGAGGAAGCTTTGCCGAAGGGCAAGGTTTCCTTCGGGGAGGTAGACAGGACCTGAACCCGTCTAGGCGGGTTCAAAGGTCATATTTTTGGCCGAGCCTACGGGCTTGGAGATACCCACATTAAACCGGCCTTGTGCCACATTTAACCCACGTGGGGGGGTTGATAAATATCAGCCATTTCGAGTTACGACTCTGGTTTTCTGTCAAACTCTCTTCTGCAGAGAGGAACTCGGAGGAAGCTTTGCCGAAGGGCAAGGTTTCCTTCGGGGAGGTAGACAGGACCTGAACCCGTCTAGGCGGGTTCAAAGGTCATATTTTTGGCCGAGCCTACGGGCTTGGAGGTACCCACATTAAACCGGCCTTGTGCCACATTTAACCCACGTGGGGGGGTTGATAAATATCAGCCATTTCGAGCTGCGGCTCGGGTTTGCTGTCAAACTCTCTACTGCAGAGAGGAACTCGGAGGAAGCTTTGCCGAAGGGCAAGGTTTCCTTCGGGGAGGTAGACAGGACCTGAACCCGTCTAGGCGGGTTCAAAGGTCATATATTTGGCCGAGCCTACGGGCTTGGAGGTACCCACATTAAACCGGCCTTGTGCCACATTTAACCCACGTGGGGGGGTTGATAATTATCAGCCTTTTCGAGCTGCGGCTCGGGTTGGCTGTCAAACTCTCTAAAGCAGAGAGGAACTCGGAGGAAGCTTTGCCGAAGGGCAAGGATTCCTTCGGGGAGGTAGACAGGACCTGAACCCGTCTAGGCGGGTTCAAAGGTCATAATTTTGGCCGAGCCTACGGGCTTGGAGATACCCACATTAAACCGGCCTTGTGCCACATTTAACCCACGTGGGGGGGTTGATAAATATCAGCCTTTTCGAGCTGCGGCTCGGGTTTTCTGTCAAACTCTCTACTGCAGAGAGGAACTCGGAGGAAGCTTTGACGAAGGGCAAGGTTTCCTTCGGGGAGGTAGAAAGGACCTGAACCCGTCTAGGCGGGTTCAAAGGTCATATTTTTGGCCGAGCCTACGGGTTTGAAGATACCCACATTAAACCGGCCTGGTGCCACATTTAACCCACGTGGGGGGGTTGATAAATATCAGCCTTTTCGAGTTGCGGCTCGGGTTTGCTGTCAAACTCTCTACTGCAGAGAAGAACTCGGAGGAAGCTTTGCCGAAGGGCAAGGTTTCCTTCGGGGAGGTAGACAGGACCTGAACCCGTCTAGGCGGGTTTAAAGGTCATATTTTTGGCCGAGCCTACGGGCTTGGAGATACCCACATTAAACTGGCCTCGTGCCGCATTTAACCCACGTGGGGGTGGTTGATAAATACCAACCTTTTTGAGTTGCGGCTCGGGTTTTCTGTCAAACTCTCTACTGCAGAGAGGAACTCGGAGGAAGCTTTGCCGAAGGGCAAGGTTTCCTTCGGGGAGGTAGACAGGACCTGAACCCGTCTAGGCGGGTTCAAAGACATATTTTTGGCCGAGCCTACGGGCTTGGAGATACCCACATTAAACTGGCCTTGTGCCGCATTTAACCCACGTGGGGGGGTTGATAAATACCAGCCTTTTTGAGTTGTGGCTCGGGTGTTCTGTCAAACTCTCTACTGCAGAGAGGAACTCGGAGGAAGCTTTGCCGAAGGGCAAGGTTTCCTTCGGTGAGGTAGACAGGACCTGAACCCGTCTAGGCGGGTTCAAAGATCATATTTTTGGCCGAGCCTACGGGCTAGGAGATACCCACATTAAACTGGCCTTGTGCCGCATTTAACCTACGTGGGGGGAGGGTGATATATACCAACCATTTTGAGATCGGCTCGGGTTATCTGTCAAACTCTCTACTGCAGAGAGGAACTCGGAGGAAGCTTTGCCGAAGGGCAAGGTTTCCTTCGGGGAGGTAGACACGACCTGAACCCGTCTAGGCGGGTTCAAAGGTCATATTTTTAGCCGAGCCTACGGGCTTGGCGATACCCACATTGAACTTGCCTTGTGCCGCATTTAACCCACGTGGAGGGGTTGATAAATATCAAACTTTTTGAGTTGCGGCTCGGGTTTTCTGTCAAACTCTCTAATGCAGAGAGGAACTCGGAGGAAGCTTTGCCGAAGGGCAAGGTTTCCTTCGGGGGGGGGGGGGGGTAGACAGGATCTGAACCCGTCTAGGCGGGTTCAAATGTCATATTTTTGGCCGAGCCTACGGGCTTGTAGATACCCACATTAAACCGGCCTTGTGCCACATTTAACCCACGTGGGGGGGGGGTTGATAAATATCATCCTTTTCGAGTTGCGGCTCGGGTTTTCAGTCAAACACTCTACTGCAGAGAGGAACTCGGAGGAAGCTTTTCCGAAGGGCAAGGTTTCCTTCGGGGAGGTAGACAGGACCTGAACCCGACTAGGCGGGTTCAAAGGTCATATTTTTGGCCGAGCCTACTGGCTTGGAGATACCAATATTAAACTGGCCTTGTGCCACATTTAACCAACGTGGGGGGGTTGATAATTATCAACCATTTTGAGTTGCGGCTCGGGTTTCTGTCGAAATCTCTACTGCAGAGAGGAACTCGGAGGAAGCTTTGCCGAAGGGCAAGGTTTCCTTCGGGGGGGTAGACAGGATCTGAACACGTCTAGGCGGGTTCAAAGGTCATATTTTTTGCCGAGCCTACGGGCTTGGAGATACCCACATTAAACTGGCCTTGTGCCGCATTTAACCCACGTGGGGGGGTTTGTTGATAAATACCAACCTTTTTGAGTTGTGGCTCGGGTGTTCTGTCAAACTCTCTACTGCAGAGAGGAACTCGGAGGAAGCTTTGACGAAGGGCAAGGTTTCCTTCGGGGAGGTAGACAGGACCTGAACCCGTCTAGGCGGGTTCAAATGTCATATTTTTGGCCGAGCCTACGGGCTAGGAGATACCCACATTAAATTGGCCTTGTTCCGCATTTAACCTACGTGGGTGGAGGGTGATAAATACCAACCATTTTGAGTTGCGGCTCGGGTTTTCTGTCAAACTCTCTACTGAAGAGAGGAACTCGGATGAAGCTTTGCCGAAGGGCAAGGTTTAATTCGGGGAGGTAGACAGGACCTGTACCCGTCTAGGCGGGTTCAAAGTTCATATTTTTGCCGAGCCAACGGGCTTGGAGATAGCCATATTAAACCGTCCTTGTGCCACATTTAACCCACGTGGGGGGTTTGATAAATATCAGCCTTTTTGAGTTGCGACTCGGGTTTGCTGTCAAACTCTCTACTGCAGAGAGGAACTCGGAGGAAGCTTTGCCGAAAGGCAAGGATTCCTTCGGGGAGGTAGACAGGACCTGAACCCGTCTAGGCGGGTTCAAAGGTCGTATTATTGGCCGAGCCTACGGGCTTGGAGATACCCACATTAAACAGGCCTTGTGCCACATTTAACCCACGTGGCGGGGTTGATAAATATCAGCCTTTTCGAGCTGCGGCTCGGGTTTTATGTCGTACTCTCTACTGCAGAGAGGAACTCGGAGGAAGCTTTGCCGAAGGGCAAGGTTTCCTTCGGGGAGGTAGACAGGACCCGAACCCGTCTAAGCGGGTTCAAATGTCATATTTTTGGCCGAGCCTACGGGATTGGAGATACCCATATTAAACCGGTCTTGTGCCACATTTAAACCACGTGGGGGGGGTTGATAAATATCAGCCTTTTCGACCTGCGGCTCGGGTTTTATGTCGAACTCTCTACTGCAGAGAGGAACTCGGAGGAAGCTTTGCCGAAGGGCAAGGTTTCCTTCGGGGAGGTAGACAGGACCTGAACCCGTCTAGGAGGGTTAAAAGGTCATATTTTTGGCCGAGCCTACGGGATTGGAGATAGCCATATTAAACCGTCCTTGTGCCACATTTAACCCACGTGGGGGGTTTGATAAATATCAGCCTTTTTGAATTGCGACTCGGGTTTGCTGTCAAACTCTCTACTGCAGAGAGGAACTCGGAGGAAGCTTTGCCGAAAGGCAAGGATTCCTTCGGGGAGGTACACAGGAACTGAACCCGTCTAGGCGGGTTCAAAGGTCGTATTATTGGCCGAGCCTACGGGCTTGGAGATACCCACATTAAACAGGCCTTGTGCCACATTTAACCCACGTGGCGGGGTTGATAAATATCAGCCTTTTCGAGCTGCGGCTCGGGTTTTATGTCGTACTCTCTACTGCAGAGAGGAACTCGGAGGAAGCTTTGCCGAAGGGCAAGGTTTCCTTCGGGGAGGTAGACAGGACCCGAACCCGTCTAAGCGGGTTCAAATGTCATATTTTTGGCCGAGCCTACGGGATTGGAGTTACCCATATTAAACCGGTCTTGTGCCAAATTTAAACCACGTGGGGGGGGGGTTGATAAATATCAGCCTTTTCGACCTGCGGCTCGGGTTTTATGTCGAACTCTCTACTGCAGAGAGGAACTCGGAGGAAGCTTTGCCGAAGGGCAAGGTTTCCTTCGGGGAGGTAGACAGGACCTGAACCCGTCTAGGCGGGTTCAAAGGTCATAATTTTGGCCGAGCCTACGGGCTTGGAGATACCCACATTAAACTGGCCTTGTGCCGCATTTAACCTACGTGGGGGGAGGGTGATAAATACCAACCATTTTGAGTTGCGGCTCGGGTTTTCTGTCAAACTCTCTACTGCAGAGAGGAACTCGGATGAAGCTTTGCCGAAGGGCAAGGTTTACTTCGGGGAGGTAGACAGGACCTGTACCCGTCTAGGCGGGTTCAAAGGTCATATTTTTGCCGAGCCTACGGGCTTGGAGATACCCACATTAAACCGGTCTTGTGCCACATTTAACCCACGTGGGGGGGTTGATAAATATCAACCGTTTTGAGTTGCGGCTCG
Organism: Acanthosepion lycidas; assembly: GCA_963932145.1. Classification (NCBI taxonomy): domain Eukaryota; kingdom Metazoa; phylum Mollusca; class Cephalopoda; order Sepiida; family Sepiidae; genus Acanthosepion; species Acanthosepion lycidas. The sequence goes on along the minus strand of OZ010592.1, from coordinate 106,549,745 downwards.
GGTTTTCTGTCAAAATCTCTACTGCAGAGAGGAACTCGGAGGAAGCTTTGCCGAAGGGCAAGGTTTCCTTCGGGGAGGTAGACAGGACCTGAACCCATCTAGGAGGGTTCAAAGGTCATATTTTTGGCCGAGCCTACGGGATTGGAGATACCCATATTAAACCGTCCTTGTGCCACATTTAACCCACGTGGGGGGGGTTGATAAATATCAACCGTTTTGAGTTGCGGCTCGGGTTTGCTGTCAAACTCTCTACTGCAGAGAGGAACTCGGAGGAAGCTTTGCCGAATGGCAAGGATTCCTTCGGGGAGGTAGACAGGACCTGAACCCGTCTAGGCGGGTTCAAAGGTCGTATTATTGGCCGAGCCTACGGGCTTGGAGATACCCACATTAAACTGGCCTTGTGCCGCATTTAACCTACGTGGGGGGAGGGTGATAAATACCAACCATTTTGAGTTGCGGCTCGGGTTTTCTGTCAAACTCTCTACTGCAGAGAGGAACTCGGAGGAATCTTTGCCGAAGGGCAAGGTTTCCTTCGGGGAGGTAGACACGACCTGAACCCGTCTAGGCGGGTTCAAAGGTCATATTTTTAGCCGAGCCTACGGGCTTGGCGATACCCACATTGAACTTGCCTTGTGCCGCATTTAACCCACGTGGAGGGGTTGATAAATATCAAACTTTTTGAGTTGCGGCTCGGGTTTTCTGTCAAACTCTCTAATGCAGAGAGGAACTCGGAGGAAGCTTTGCCGAAGGGCAAGGTTTCCTTCGGGGGGGGGGGGGTAGACAGGATCTGAACCCGTCTAGGCGGGTTCAAATGTCATATTTTTGGCCGAGCCTACGGGCTTGTAGATACCCACATTAAACCGGCCTTGTGCCACATTTAACCCACGTGGGGGGGGGGTTGATAAATATCATCCTTTTCGAGTTGCGGCTCGGGTTTTCAGTCAAACACTCTACTGCAGAGAGGAACTCGGAGGAAGCTTTTCCGAAGGGCAAGGTTTCCTTCGGGGAGGTAGACAGGACCTGAACCCGACTAGGCGGGTTCAAAGGTCATATTTTTGGCCGAGCCTACTGGCTTGGAGATACCAATATTAAACTGGCCTTGTGCCACATTTAACCAACGTGGGGGGGTTGATAATTATCAACCATTTTGAGTTGCGGCTCGGGTTTCTGTCGAAATCTCTACTGCAGAGAGGAACTCGGAGGAAGCTTTGCCGAAGGGCAAGGTTTCCTTCGGGGGGGGTAGACAGGATCTGAACACGTCTAGGCGGGTTCAAAGGTCATATTTTTTGCCGAGCCTACGGGCTTGGAGATACCCACATTAAACTGGCCTTGTGCCGCATTTAACCCACGTGGGGGGGTTTGTTGATAAATACCAACCTTTTTGAGTTGTGGCTCGGGTGTTCTGTCAAACTCTCTACTGCAGAGAGGAACTCGGAGGAAGCTTTGACGAAGGGCAAGGTTTCCTTCGGGGAGGTAGACAGGACCTGAACCCGTCTAGGCGGGTTCAAATGTCATATTTTTGGCCGAGCCTACGGGCTAGGAGATACCCACATTAAATTGGCCTTGTTCCGCATTTAACCTACGTGGGGGGAGGGTGATAAATACCAACCATTTTGAGTTGCGGCTCGGGTTTTCTGTCAAACTCTCTACTGAAGAGAGGAACTCGGATGAAGCTTTGCCGAAGGGCAAGGTTTAATTCGGGGAGGTAGACAGGACCTGTACCCGTCTAGGCGGGTTCAAAGTTCATATTTTTGCCGAGCCAACGGGCTTGGAGATAGCCATATTAAACCGTCCTTGTGCCACATTTAACCCACGTGGGGGGTTTGATAAATATCAGCCTTTTTGAGTTGCGACTCGGGTTTGCTGTCAAACTCTCTACTGCAGAGAGGAACTCGGAGGAAGCTTTGCCGAAAGGCAAGGATTCCTTCGGGGAGGTAGACAGGACCTGAACCCGTCTAGGCGGGTTCAAAGGTCGTATTATTGGCCGAGCCTACGGGCTTGGAGATACCCACATTAAACAGGCCTTGTGCCACATTTAACCCACGTGGCGGGGTTGATAAATATCAGCCTTTTCGAGCTGCGGCTCGGGTTTTATGTCGTACTCTCTACTGCAGAGAGGAACTCGGAGGAAGCTTTGCCGAAGGGCAAGGTTTCCTTCGGGGAGGTAGACAGGACCCGAACCCGTCTAAGCGGGTTCAAATGTCATATTTTTGGCCGAGCCTACGGGATTGGAGATACCCATATTAAACCGGTCTTGTGCCACATTTAAACCACGTGGGGGGGGTTGATAAATATCAGCCTTTTCGACCTGCGGCTCGGGTTTTATGTCGAACTCTCTACTGCAGAGAGGAACTCGGAGGAAGCTTTGCCGAAGGGCAAGGTTTCCTTCGGGGAGGTAGACAGGACCTGAACCCGTCTAGGAGGGTTAAAAGGTCATATTTTTGGCCGAGCCTACGGGATTGGAGATAGCCATATTAAACCGTCCTTGTGCCACATTTAACCCACGTGGGGGGTTTGATAAATATCAGCCTTTTTGAATTGCGACTCGGGTTTGCTGTCAAACTCTCTACTGCAGAGAGGAACTCGGAGGAAGCTTTGCCGAAAGGCAAGGATTCCTTCGGGGAGGTACACAGGAACTGAACCCGTCTAGGCGGGTTCAAAGGTCGTATTATTGGCCGAGCCTACGGGCTTGGAGATACCCACATTAAACAGGCCTTGTGCCACATTTAACCCACGTGGCGGGGTTGATAAATATCAGCCTTTTCGAGCTGCGGCTCGGGTTTTATGTCGTACTCTCTACTGCAGAGAGGAACTCGGAGGAAGCTTTGCCGAAGGGCAAGGTTTCCTTCGGGGAGGTAGACAGGACCCGAACCCGTCTAAGCGGGTTCAAATGTCATATTTTTGGCCGAGCCTACGGGATTGGAGTTACCCATATTAAACCGGTCTTGTGCCAAATTTAAACCACGTGGGGGGGGGTTGATAAATATCAGCCTTTTCGACCTGCGGCTCGGGTTTTATGTCGAACTCTCTACTGCAGAGAGGAACTCGGAGGAAGCTTTGCCGAAGGGCAAGGTTTCCTTCGGGGAGGTAGACAGGACCTGAACCCGTCTAGGCGGGTTCAAAGGTCATAATTTTGGCCGAGCCTACGGGCTTGGAGATACCCACATTAAACTGGCCTTGTGCCGCATTTAACCTACGTGGGGGGAGGGTGATAAATACCAACCATTTTGAGTTGCGGCTCGGGTTTTCTGTCAAACTCTCTACTGCAGAGAGGAACTCGGATGAAGCTTTGCCGAAGGGCAAGGTTTACTTCGGGGAGGTAGACAGGACCTGTACCCGTCTAGGCGGGTTCAAAGGTCATATTTTTGCCGAGCCTACGGGCTTGGAGATACCCACATTAAACCGGTCTTGTGCCACATTTAACCCACGTGGGGGGGTTGATAAATATCAACCGTTTTGAGTTGCGGCTCGGGTTTTCTGTCAAAATCTCTACTGCAGAGAGGAACTCGGAGGAAGCTTTGCCGAAGGGCAAGGTTTCCTTCGGGGAGGTAGACAGGACCTGAACCCATCTAGGAGGGTTCAAAGGTCATATTTTTGGCCGAGCCTACGGGATTGGAGATACCCATATTAAACCGTCCTTGTGCCACATTTAACCCACGTGGGGGGGGTTGATAAATATCAACCGTTTTGAGTTGCGGCTCGGGTTTGCTGTCAAACTCTCTACTGCAGAGAGGAACTCGGAGGAAGCTTTGCCGAATGGCAAGGATTCCTTCGGGGAGGTAGACAGGACCTGAACCCGTCTAGGCGGGTTCAAAGGTCGTATTATTGGCCGAGCCTACGGGCTTGGAGATACCCACATTAAACAGGCCTTGTGCCACATTTAACCCACGTGGCGGGGTTGATAAATATCAGCCTTTTCGAGCTGCGGCTCGGGTTTTATGTCGAACTCTATACTGCAGAGAGGAACTCGGAGGAAGCTTTGCCGAAAGGCAAGGATTCCTTCGGGGAGGTAGACAGGACCTGAACCCGTCTAGGCGGGTTCAAAGGTCGTATTATTGGCCGAGCCTACGGGCTTGGAGATACCCACATTAAACAGGCCTTGTGCCACATTTAACCCACGTGACGTGGTTGATAAATATCAGCCTTTTCGAGCTGCGGCTCGGGTTTTATGTCGAACTCTCTACTGCAGAGAGGAACTCGGAGGAAGCTTTGCCGAAGGGCAAAGTTTCCTTCGGGGAGGTAGACAGGACCTGAACCCGTCTAGGCGGGTTCAAAGGTCATATATTTGGCCGAGCCTACGGGCCTGGAGATACCCACATTAAACCGGCCTTGTGCCACATTTAACCCACGTGGTAGGGGTTGATAAATATCAACCGTTTTGAGTTGCGGCTCGGGTTTTCTGTCAAACACACTACTGCAGAGAGGAACTCGGAGGAAGTTTTCCGAAGGGCAAGGTTTCCTTCGGGGAGGTAGACAGGACCTGAACCCGTCTAGGCGGGTTCAATTGTCATATTTTTGGCCGAGCCTACGGGATTGGAGATACCCATATTAAACCGGTCTTGTGGCACATTTAACCCACGTGGGTGGGTTGATAAATATCAGCCTTTTCGACCTGCGGCTCGGGTTTTATGTCGAACTCTCTACTGCAGAGAGGAACTCGGAGGAAGCTTTGCCGAAGGGCAAGGTTTCCTTCGGGGAGGTAGACAGGACCTGAACCCGTCTAGGCGGGTTCAAATGTCATATTTTTGGCCGAGCCTACGGGCTTGGAGATACCCATATTAAACTGGCCTTGTGCCGCATTTAACACACGTCGGGGGGTTGATAAATATCAACCATTTTGAGTTGCGGCTCGGGTTTTCTGTCAAACTCTCTACTGCAGAGAGGAACTCGGAAGAACCTTTGCCGAAGGGCAAGGTTTCCTTCGGGTAGGTAGACAGGACCTGAACCCGTCTAGGCGGGTTCAAAGGTCATATGTTTGGCCGAGCCTACGGGCTTGGAAATACCCACATTAAACCGGCCTTGTGCCACATTTAACCCACGTTGGGGGGTTGATAAATATCAACCATTTTGAGTTGCGGCTCGGGTTTCTGTCAAACTCTCTACTGCAGAGAGGAAATCGGAGGAATCTTAGCCCGAGGGCAAGGTTTCCTTCGGGGAGGTAGACAGGACCTGAACCCGTCTAGGCGGGTTCAAAGGTCATATTTTTGGCCGAGCCTACGGACTTGGAGATACCCACATTAAACCGGTCTTGTGCCGCATTTAACCCACGTGGGGGGGTTGATAAATACCAACCTTTTTGCGTTGTGGCTCGGGTTTTCTGTCAAACTCTCTGCTGCAGAGAGGAACTCGGAGGAAGCTTTGCCGAAAGGCAAGGTTTCCTTCGGGGAGGTAGACAGGACCTGAACCCGTCTAGGCGGGTTCAAAGGTCATATATTGGGCCGAGCCTACGGGCTTGTAGTTACCCACATTAAACCGGCCTTGTGCCACATTTAACCCACGTACGGGGGTTTGATAAATACCAACCTTTTTGAGTTGCGGCTCGGGGTTTCTGTCAAACTCTCTACTGCAGAGAGGAACTCGGAGGAAGCTTTGCCGAAGGGCAAGGTTTCCTTCGGGGAGGTAGACAGGAGCTGAACCCGTCTAGGCGGGTTCAAAGGTCATATTTTTGGCCGAGCCTACGGGCTTGGAGATACCCACAATAAACCGTCCTTGTGCCAAATTTAACCCACGTGGGAGGTTGATAAATGTCAACCTTTTTGAGTTGCGACTCAGGATTTATGTCGAACTCTCTACTGCAGAGAGGAACTCGGAGGAAGCTTTGCCGACGGGCAAGGTTTCCTTCGGGGAGGTAGACAAGACCTGAACCCGTCTAGGCGGGTACAAAGGTCATATTTTTGCCACAACCTACGGGATTGGAGATACCCACATTAAACCGGCCTTGTGCCACATTTAACCCACGTGGGGGGGTTGATAAATATCAACCGTTTTGAGTTGCGGCTCGGGGTTTATGTCGAACTCTCTACTGCAGAGAGGAACTCGGAGGAAGCTTTGCCGAAGGGCAAGGTTACCTTCGGGGAGGTAGACAGGACCTGAACCCGTCTAGGCGGGTTCAAAGGTCATATTTTTGGCCGAGCCTACGGGCTTGGAGATACACACATTAAACCGGCCCTTTGCCACATTTAACCCACGTTGGGGGGTTGATAAATATCAGCCTTTTCGAGTTGCGGCTCGGGTTTGCTGTCAAACTCTCTACTGCAGAGAGGAACTCGGAGGAAGCTTTGCCGAAGGGCAAGGTTTCCTTCGGGGAGGTAGACAGGACCTGAACCCGTCTCGGCGGGTACAAAGTTCATAATTTTGGCCGAGCCAACGGGCTTGGAGATACCCACATTAAACTGGCCTTGTGCTGCATTTAACCCACGTGGGGGGGTTGATAAATACCAACCTTTTTGAGTTGCGGCTCGGGTTTTCTGTCAAACTCTATACTGCAGAGTGAACTCGGAGGAAGCTTGGCCGAAGGGCAAGGTTTCCTTCGGGGAGGTAGACAGGACCTGAACGCGTCTAGGCGGGTTCAAAGGTCATATTTTTGGCCGAGACTGCGGGCTTGGAGATACCCACATTAAACCGGCCTTGTGCCACATTTAACCCACGTGGGGGGGTTGATAAATATCAGCCTTTTCGAGTTGCGGCTCGGGTTTGCTGACAAACTCTCTACTGCAGAGAGGAACTCGGAGGAAGCTTTGCCGAAGGGCAAGGTTTCCTTCGGGGAGGTAGACAGGACCTGAACCCGTCGAGGCGGGTTCAAAGGTCATATTTTTGGCCGAGCCTACGGGCTTGTAGATACCCACATTAAACCGGCCTTGTGCCACATTTAACCCACATGGGGGGTTGATAAATATCAGCCTTTTCGAGTTGCGGCTCGGGTTTGCTGTCAAACTCTCTACTGCAGAGAGGAACTCGGAGGAAGCTTTGCCGAAGGGCAAGGTTTCCTTCGGGGAGGTAGACAGGACCTGAACCCGTCTAGACGGGTTCAAAGGTCATATTTTTGGCCGAGACTACGGGCTTGGAGATACCCACATTAAACCGGCCTAGTGCCACAGTTAACCCACGTGGGGGGGGGGTTGATAAATATCAGCGTTTTCAAGTTGAAGCTCGGGTTTGCTGTCAAACTCTCTACTGTAGAGAGGAACTCGGAGGAAGCTTTGCCGAAGGGCAAGGTTTCCTTCGGGGAGGTAGACAGGACCTGAACCCGTCTAGGCGGGTTCAAAGGTCATATTTTTGGCCGAGCCTGCGGGCTTGGAGATACCCACATTAAACCGGACTTGTGCTACATTTAACCCACGTGGGGGGGTTGAGAAATATCAGCCTTTTCGAGCTGCGGCTCGGGTTTTCTGTCAAACTCTCTATTGCAGAGAGGAACTCGGAGGAAGCTTTGCCGAAGGGCAAGGTTTCCTTCGGCGAGGTAGACATGACATGAACCCGTCTAGGCGGGTTCAAAGGTCATATTTTTGGCCGAGCATACGGGCTTGGAGATACCCACATTAAACCTGCCTTGTGCCACATTTAACACACGTGGTGGGGGGGTTGATAAATATCAGCCTTTTCGAGTTGAGGCTCGTGTTTGCTGTCAAACACTCTACTGCAGAGAGGAACACGGAGGAAGCTTTGCTGAAGGGCAAGGTTTCCCTAGTGGAGGTAGACTGGACCTGAAATCGTCTAGGCGGGTTCAAATGTCATATTTTTGGCCGAGCCTACGGGCTTGGAGATACCCACATTAAACCGGCCTTGTGCCACATTGCACCCACGTCGGGGGGTTGATAAATATCAGCCTTTTCGAGTTGCGGCTCGGGTTTGCTGTCAAACTCTCTACTGCAGAGAGGAACTCGGAGGAAGCTTTGTCGAAGGGCAAGGATTCCTTCGGGGAGGTAGACAGGACCTGAACGCGTCTAGGCGGGTTCAAAGGTCATATTTTTGGCCGAGCCTACGGGCTTGGAGATACCCACATTAAACCGGCCTTGTGCCACATTTAACCCACGTGGGGGGGTGATAAATATCAGCCTTTTCGAGTTGCGGCTCGGGTTTGCTGTGAAACTCTCTACTGCAGAGAGGAACTCGGAGGAAGCTTTGCCGAAGGGCAAGGTTTCCTTCGGGGAGGCAGACAGGACCTAAACCCGTCTAGGCGGGTTCAAAAGTCATATTTTTGGCCGAGCCTACGGGCTTGGTGATACCCACATTAAACCGGTCTTGTGCCACATTTAACCCACGTGGGGGGGTTGATAAATATCAACCGTTTTGAGTTGCGGCTCGGGTTTTCTGTCGAACTCTCTACTGCAGAGAGGGACTCGGAGGAAGCTTTTCCGAAGGGCAAGGTTTCCTTCGGGGAGGTAGACAGGACCTGAACCCGTCTAGGCGGGTTCAAATGTCATATTTTTGGCCGAGCCTACGGGCTTGGAGATACCCACATTAAACTTGCCTTGTGCCGCATTTAACCCACGTGGGATGGTTGATAAATACCAACATTTTTGTGTTTGCGGCTCGGGTTTTCTATCATACTCTCTACTGCAGAGAGGAACTCGGAGGAAGCTTTGCCGAAGGGCAAGGTTTCCTTCGGTGAGGTAGACAGGACCTGAACCCGGCTAGGCGGGTTCTAAGTTATATTTTTGGCCGAGCCTACGGGCTTCGAGATACCCACATTAAACTGACCTTGTGCCGCATTTAACCCACGTGGGGGGGTTGATAAATATCAACCGTTTTGAGTTGCGGCTAGTTTTTTCGGTCAAACTCTCTACTGCAGAGAGGAATTCGGAGGAAGCTTTGCCGAAGTGCAAGGATTCCTTCGGGGAGGTAGACAGGACCTGAACCCGTCTAGGCGGGTTCAAATGTCATATTTTTGGCAGAGCCTACGGGATTGGAGATACCTATATTAAACCGGCCTTGTGCCACATTTAACCCACGTGGGGGGTTGATAAATATCAGCCTTTTTGAGTTGCGGCTCGGGTTTGCTGTCAAACTCTCTACTGCAGAGAGGAACTCGGAGGAAGCTTTGCCGAAAGGCAAGGTTTCCTTCGGGGAGGTAGACAGGACCTGAACCCGTGTAGGCGGGTTCAAAGGTCGTATTATTGGCCGAGCATACGGGCTTGGAGATACCCACATTAAACCGGCCTTGTGCCACATTTAACCCACGTGGCGGGGTTGATAAATATCAACCTTTTTGAGTTGCGGCTCGGGTTTTATGTCGAACTCTCTACTGCAGCGAGGAACTAGCAGGAAGCTTTGCCGAAGGGCAAGGTTTCCTTCGGGGAGGAAGACAGGACCTGAACCCGTCTAGGCGGGTTCAAAGGTCATATTTTTGGCCGAGCCTACGGGCTTGGAGGTACCCACATTAAACTGGCCTTGTGCCGCATTTAACCCACGTGGGATGGTTGATAAATACCAACATTTTTGTGTTGCGGCTCGGGTTTTCTATCAAACTCTCTACTGCAGAGAGGAACTCGGATGAAGCTTTGCCGCAGGGCAAGGTTACCTTCGGGGAGTTAGACAGGACCTGAACCCGTCTAGGCGGGTTCAAACGTCATATTTTTGGCCGAGCCAACGGGTTTGGTGATACCCACAATAAACTGGCATTGTGCCGCATTTAACCCACGTGGTGGGGGGGTTGATAAATACCAACCTTTTTGAGTTGCGGCTCGGGTTTTCTGTCAAACTCTCTACTGCAGAGAGGAACTCGGAGGAAGTTTTGCTGAAGGGCAAGGTTTCCTTCGGGGAGGTAGACAGGATCTTAACCCGTCTAGGCGGGTTCAAAGGTCATATTTTTGGCCGAGACTACGGGCTTGGAGATACCGACATTTAAACGGTCTTGTGCCACATTCAACCCACGTGTGGGTGTTGATAAATACCAAACTTTTTGAGTTGCGGCTCGGGTTTTCTGTCAAACTCTGTACTGCAGAGAGGAACTCGGAGGAAGCTTTGCCGAAGGGCAAGGTTTCCTTCGGTGAGGTAGACAGGACCTGAACCCGTCTAGGCGGGTTCAAAGGTCATATATTTGGCCGAGCCTACGGGCTTGTAGATACCCACATTAAACCGGCCTTGTGCCACATTTAACCCACGTGCGGGGGGGTTGATAAATACCAACCTTTTTGAGTTGCGGCTCGGGTTTTCTGTCAAACTCTCTACTGCAGAGAGGAACTCGGAGGAAGCTTTGCCGAAGAGCAAGGTTTCCTTCGGTGAGGTAAACAGGACCTGAACCCGTCTAGGCGGGTTCAAAGGCCATATTTTTGGCCGAGCCTACGGGCTTGGAGATACCCACAATAAACCGTCCTTGTGCCAAATTTAACCCACGTGGGAGGTTGATAAATGTCAACCTTTTGAGTTGCGGCTCAGGATTTATGTCGAACTCTCTACTGCAGAGAGGAATCGGAGGAAGCTTTGCCGGCGGGCAAGGTTTCCTTTGGGGATGTAGACAAGACCTGAACCCGACTAGGCGGGTACAAAGGTCATATTTTTGGCACAGCCTACGGGATTGGAGATACACACATTAAACCGGCCTTGTGCCACATTTAACCCACGTTGGGGGGTTGATAAATATCAGCCTTTTCGAGTTGCGGCTCGGGTTTCCTGTCAAACTCTCTACTGCAGAGAGGAACTCGGAGGAAGTTTTGCCGACGGGCAAGGTTACCTTCGGGGAGGTAGACAGAACCTGAACCCGTGTAGGCGGGTTCAAAATTCATATTTTTGGCCGAGCCTACGGGCTTGGAGATACTCACATTAAACTGGCCTTGTGCCACATTTAACACACGCGGGGGGGTTCATAAATACCAACCTTCTTGAGTTAAGACTCGGGTTTTCTGTCAAACTCTCTACTGCAGAGAGGAACTCGGAGGAAACTTTGCCGAAGGGCAAGGTTTCCTTCGGGGAGGTAGACAGAACCTGAACCCGTCTCGGCGGGTACAAAGTTCATAATTTTGGCCGAGCCTACAGGCTTGGAGATACCCACACTAAACCGGCCTTGTGCCGCATTTAACCCACGTGGGATGGTTGATAAATACCAACATTTTTGTGTTGCGGCTCGGGTTTTCTATCAAACTCTCTACTACAGAGAGGAACTCGGAGGAAGCTTTGCCGCAGGGCAAGGTTACCTTCGGGGAGTTAGACAGGACCTGAACCCGTCTAGGCGGGTTTAAAGGTCATATTTTTGGCCGAGCCAACGGGTTTGGTGATACCCACAATAAACTGGCATTGTGCCGCATTTAACCCACGTGGTGGGGGGGTTGATAAATACCAACCTTTTTGAGTTGCGGCTCGGGTTTTCTGTCAAACTCTCTACTGCAGAGAGGAACTCGGAGGAAGTTTTGCTGAAGGGCAAGGTTTCCTTCGGGGCGGTAGACAGGATCTTAACCCGTCTAGGCGGGTTCAAAGGTCATATTTTTGGCCGAGACTACGGGCTTGGAGATACCGACATTTAAACGGTCTTGTGCCACATTCAACCCACGTGTGGGTGTTGATAAATACCAAACTTTTTGAGTTGCGGCTCGGGTTTTCTGTCAAACTCTGTACTGCAGAGAGGAACTCGGAGGAAGCTTTGCCGAAGGGCAAGGTTTCCTTCGGTGAGGTAGACAGGACCTGAACCCGTCTAGGCGGGTTCAAAGGTCATATATTTGGCCGAGCCTACGGGCTTGTAGATACCCACATTAAACCGGCCTTGTGCCACATTTAACCCACGTGCGGGGGGGTTGATAAATAACAACCTTTTTGAGTTGCGGCTCGGGTTTTCTGTCAAACTCTCTACTGCAGAGAGGAACTCGGAGGAAGCTTTGCCGAAGAGCAAGGTTTCCTTCGGTGAGGTAGACAGGACCTGAACCCGTCTAGGCGGGTTCAAAGGCCATATTTTTGGCCGAGCCTACGGGCTTGGAGATACCCACAATAAACCGTCCTTGTGCCAAATTTAACCCACGTGGGAGGTTGATAAATGTCAACCTTTTGAGTTGCGGCTCAGGATTTATGTCGAACTCTCTACTGCAGAGAGGAATCGGAGGAAGCTTTGCCGACGGGCAAGGTTTCCTTTGGGGATGTAGACAAGACCTGAACCCGACTAGGCGGGTACAAAGGTCATATTTTTGGCACAGCCTACGGGATTGGAGATACCCACATTAAACCGGCCTTGTGCCACATTTAACCCACGTGCGGGGGTTGATAAATATCAACCTTTTTGAGTTGCGGCTCGGGGTTTATGTCGAACTCTCTACTGCAGAGAGGAACTCGGAGGAAGCTTTGCCGAAGGGCAAGGTTACCTTCGGGGAGGTAGACAGGACCTTAACCCGTCTAGGCGGGTTCAAAGGTCATATTTTTGGCCGAGCCTACGGGCTTGGAGATACTCACATTAAACTGGCCTTGTGCCACATTTAACACACGCGGGGGGGTTCATAAATACCAACCTTCTTGAGTTAAGACTCGGGTTTTCTGTCAAACTCTCTACTGCAGAGAGGAACTCGGAGGAAACTTTGCCGAAGGGCAAGGTTTCCTTCGGGGAGGTAGACAGAACCTGAACCCGTGTCGGCGGGTACAAAGTTCATAATTTTGGCCGAGCCTACAGGCTTGGAGATACCCACACTAAACCGGCCTTGTGCCACATTTAACCCACGTGGGGGGGTGATAAATACCAACCTTTTTGAGTCGCGGCTCGGGTTTTCTGTCAAACTTTCTACTGCAGAGAGGAACTCGGAGGAAGCTTTGCCGAAGGGCAAGGTTTCCTTCGGGGAGGTAGACAAGACCTGAACCCGTCTAGGCGGGTACAAAGGTCATATTTTTGTCACAGGCTACGGGATGGGAGATACCCACATTAAACCGGCCTTGTGCCACATTTAACCCACGTGGGGGGGTTGATAAATATCAACCTTTTTGAGTTGCGCCTCTGGGTTTATGTCGAACTCTCTACTGCAGAGAGGAACTCGGAGGAAGCTTTGCAAAAGGGCAAGGTTACCTTCGGGGAGGTAGACAGTACCTTAACCCGTCTAGGCGGGTTCAAAGGTCATATTTTTGGCCGAGCCTACGGGCTTGGAGATACACACATTAAACCGGCCTTGTGCCACATTTAACCCACGTTGGGGGGTTGATAAATATCAGCCTTTTCGAGTTGCGGCTCGGGTTTGCTGTCAAACTCTCTACTGCAGAGAGGAACTCGGAGGAAGCTTTGCCGACGGGCAAGGTTACCTTCGGGGAGGTAGACAGGACCTGAACCCGTCTAGGCGGGTTCTAAGTTCATAATTTTGGCCGAGCCTACGGGCTTGGAGATACCCACATTAAACCGGCCTTGGGCCACATTTAACACACGGGGGGGTTCATAAATACCAACCTTTTTGAGTTAAGGCTCGGGTTTTCTGTCAAACTCTCTACTGCAGAGAGGAACTCGGAGGAAGCTTTGCCGAAGGGCAAGGTTTCCTTCGGAGAGGTAGACAGGACCTGAACCCGTCTCGGCGGGTACAAAGTTCATAATTTTGGCCGAGCCTACGGGCTTGGAGATACCCACACTAAACCGGCCTTGTGCCACATTTAACACTCGTGGGGCGGTTGATAAATACCAACCATATTGAGTTGCGGCTCGGGTTTTCTGTCAAACTCTCTACTGCAGAGAGGAACTCGGAGGAAGCTTTGCCGAAGGGCAAGGTTTCCTTCGGGGAGGTAGACAGGACCTGAACCCGTCTAGGCGGTTTCAAAGGTCATATTTTTGGCCGAGCCTACTGGCTTGGAGATACCCACATTAAACCGGACTTGTGCCACATTTAACCCACGTGTGGGCGTTGATAAATATCAACCGTTGTGAGTTGCGGCTCGGGTTTTCTGTCGAACTCTCTACTGCAGAGAGGGACTCGGAGGAAGCTTTTCCGAAGGGCAAGGTTTCCTTCGGGGAGGTAGACAGGACCTGAACCCGTCTAGGCGGGTTCAAAGGTCATATTTTTGGCCGAGCCTACGGGCTTGGAGATACCCACATTAAACCGGACTTGTGCCACATTTAACCCACGTGTGGGGGTTGATAAATATCAACCGTTTCGAGTTGCGGCTCGGGTTTTCTGTCAAACTCTCTTCTGCAGAGAGGAACTCGGAGGAAGCTTTGCCGAACGGCAAGGTTTCCTTCGGGGAGGTAGACAGGACCTGAACCCGTCTAGGCGGGTTCAAAGGTCATATTTTTGGCCGAGCCTACGGGCTTGAAGATACCCACATTAAACCGGTCTGGTGCCACATTTAACCCACGTGGGGGTGGGGTGATAAATATCAAGCGTTTCGAGTTTTATGTCGAACTCTCTACTGCAGAGAGGAACTCGTAGGAAGCTTTGCCGACGGGCAAGGTTTCCTTCGGGGGTGTAGACAGGACCTGAACCCGTCTAGGCGGGTTCAAATGTCATAATTTTGGCCGAGCCTACGGGCTTGGAGATACCCACATTAAACCGGATTTGTGCCACATTTAACCCACGTGGGGGCGTTGATAAATATCAACCGTTTTGAGTTGTGGCTCGGGTTTTCTGTCAAACTCTCTACTGCAGAGAGGAATTCGGAGGAAGCTTTGCCGAAGTGCAAGGATTCCTTCGGGGAGGTAGACAGGACCTGAATCCGTCTAGGCGGGTTCAAAGGTCATATTTTTGGCCGAGCCTACGGGCTTGGAGATACCCACATTAAACCGGACTTGTGCCACATTTAACCCACGTGTGGGGGTTGATAAATATCAACCGTTTCGAGTTGCGGCTCGGGTTTTCTGTCAAACTCTCTTCTGCAGAGAGGAACTCGGAGGAAGCTTTGCCGAACGGCAAGGTTTCCTTCGGGGAGGTAGACAGGACCTGAACCCGTCTAGGCGGGTTCAAAAGTCATATTTTTGGCCGAGCCTACGGCCTTGAAGATACCCACATTAAACCGGTCTGGTGCCACATTTAACCCACGTGGGGGTGGGGTGATAAATATCAAGCGTTTCGAGTTTTATGTCGAACTCTCTACTGCAGAGAGGAACTCGGAGGAAGCTTTGCCGACGGGCAAGGTTTCCTTCGGGGGGGTAGACAGGACCTGAACCCGTCTAGGCGGGTTCAAATGTCATAATTTTGGCCGAGCCTACGGGCTTGGAGATACCCACATTAAACCGGATTTGTGCCACATTTAACCCACGTGGGGGGGTTGCTAAATATCAACCGTTTTGAGTTGCGGCTCGGGTTTTCTGTCGAACTCTCTACTGCAGAGAGGAACTCGGAGGAAGCTTTGCCGAAGGGCAAGGTTTCATTCGGGGAGGTAGACAGGACCTGAATCCGTCTCGGCGGGTTCAAAGTTCATATTTTTGGCCGAGTCTACGGGCTTGGAGATACCACATTAAACCGGCCTTGTGCCACATTTAACCCACGTGGGGGGGTAGCTAAATATCAACCGTTTTGAATTGCGGCTCGGTTTTTCTGTCAAACTCTCTACTGCAGAGAGGAACTCGGAGGAAGCTTTGCCGAAGTGCAAGGATTCCTTCGGGGATGTAGACAGGACCTGAACCAGTCTAGGCGGGTTCAAAGGTCATATTTTTGGCCGAGCCTACGGGCTTGGAGATACCCACATTAAACCGTCCTTGTGCCACATTTAACCCACGTGGGGGGTTGATAAATATCAACCGTTTTGAGTTGCGGCTTGGGTTTTCTGTCGAACACTCTACAGCAGAGAGGAACTCGGAGGAAGCTTTGCCGAAGGGCAAGGTTTCCTCCGGGGAGGTAGACAGGACCTGAACCCGTCTAGGCGGGATCAAAGGTCATATTTTTGGCCGAGCCTACGGGCTTGGAGATACCCACATTAAACCGGCCTTGTGCCACATTTAACTCACGTGGGGGGTTGATAAATACCAACCTTTTTAAGTTGCGGCTAGGGTATTCTGTCAAACTCTCTACTGCAGAGAGGAACTCGGAGGAAACCTTGCCCTTCGGCAAAGTTTCCTTCGGGGAGGTAGACAGGACCTGAACCCGTCTAGGCGGGTTCAAAGTCATATTTTCGGCCGAGCCTACGGGCTTGGAGATACCCACATTAAACCGGACTTGTGCCGCATTTAACCCACGTGGGGGGGTTGATAAATATCAACCGTTTTGAGTTGCGGCTCGGGTTTTCTGTCAAACTCTCTACTGCAGAGAGGAACTCAGAGGAAGCTTTGCCGAAGGGCAAGGTTTCCTTCGGGGAGGTAGACAGGACCTGAACCCGTCTAGGCGGGTTCAAAGGTTATATTTTTGGCCGAGCCTACGGGCTTGGAGATACCCACATTAAACCGGCCTTGTGCCACATTTAACCCACGTCGGGGGTTGATAAATACCAACCTTTTTGAGTTGCGGCTCGGGTTTTCTGTCAAACTCTCTACTGCAGAGAGGAACGCGGAGGAAGCTTTGCCGAACGGCAAGGTTTCCTTCGGGGAGGTAGACAGGACCTGAACCCGTCTAGGCGGGTTCAAAGGTCATATTTTTGGCCGAGCCTACGGGCTTGAAGATACCCACATTAAACCGGCCTGGTGCCACATTTAACCCACGTGGGGGGGGCGATAAATATCAAGCGTTTCGAGTTTTATGTCGAAAACTCTACTGCAGAGAGGAACTCGGAGGAAGCTTTGCCGACGGGCAAGGTTTCCTTCGGGGAGGTAGACAGGACCTGAACCCGTCTAGGCGGCTTCAAATGTCATAATTTTGGCCGAGCCTACGGGCTTGGAGATACCCACATTAAACCGGGTTTGTGCCACATTTAACCCACGTGGGGGCGTTGATAAATATCAACCGTTTTGAGTTGCGGCTCGGGTTTTCTGTCGAACTCTCTTCTGCAGAGAGGAACTCGGAGGAAGCTTTGCCGAACGGCAAGGTTTCCTTCGGGGAGGTAGACAGGACCTGAACCCGTCTAGGCGGGTTCAAAGGTCATATTTTTGGCCGAGCCTACGGGCTTGAAGATACCCACATTAAACCGGCCTGGTGCCACATTTAACCCACGTGGGGGGGGCCATAAATATCAAGCGTTTCGAGTTTTATGTCGAACTCTCTCCTGCAGAGAGGAACTCGGAGGAAGCTTTGCCGACGGGCAAGGTTTCCTTCGGGGAGGTAGACAGGACCTGAACCCGTCTAGGCGGGTTCAAATGTCATAATTTTGGCCGAGCCTACGGGCTTGGAGATACCCACATTAAACCGGACTTGTGCCACATTTAACCCACGTGGGGGCGTTGATAAATATCAACCGTTTTGAGTTGCGGCTCGGGTTTTCTGTCGAACTCTCTACTGCAGAGAGGAACTCGGAGTAAGCTTTGCCGAAGGGCAAGGTTTCATTCGGGGAGGTAGACAGGACCTGAACCCGTCTAGGCGGGTTCAAAGGTCATATTTTTGGCCGAGCCTACGGGCTTGAAGATACCCACATTAAACCGGCCTGGTGCCACATTTAACCCACGTGGGGGGGGGGGGGGCGATAAATATCAAGCGTTTTGAGTTTTATGTCGAACACTCTACTGCAGAGAGGAACTCGGAGGAAGCTTTGCCGACGGGCAAGGTTTCCTTCGGGGAGGTAGACAGGACCTGAACCCGTCTAGGCGGGTTCAAATGTCATAATTTTGGCCGAGCCTACGGGCTTGGAGATACCCACATTAAACCGGCCTTGTTCCACATTTAACCCACGTGGGGGCGTTGATAAATATCAACCGTTTTGAGTTGCGGCTCGGGTTTTCTGTCGAACTCTCTTCTGCAGAGAGGAACTCGGAGGAAGCTTTGCCGAACGGCAAGGTTTCCTTCGGGGAGGTAGACAGGACCTGAACCCGTCTAGGCGGGTTCAAAGGTCATATTTTTGGCCGAGCCTACGGGCTTGGAGATACCCACATTAAACCGGCCTTGTGCCACATTTAACCCACGTGGGGGGTTGATAAATACCAACATTTTTGAGTTGCGGTTCGGGTTTTCTGTCAAACTCTCTACTGCAGAGAGGAACTCGGAGGAAGCTTTGCTGAAGGGCAAGGTTTCCTTCGGGGAGGTAGACAGGACCTGAACCCGTGTAGGCGGGTTCAAATGTCATAATTTTGGCCGAGCCTACGGGCTTGGAAATACCCACATTAAATCGGCCTTGTGCCACATTTAACCCACGTGGGGGGGGGTTGATAAATACCAACCTTTTTGAGTTGCGGCTCGGGTTTTCTGTCAAACTCTCTACTGCAGAGAGGAACTCGGAGGAAGCTTTGCCGAAGGGCAAGGTTTCTTTCAGGGAGGTAAACAGGACCTGAACCCGTCTAGGCGGGTTCTAAGTTATATTTTTGGCGGAGCCTACGGGCTTGGAGATACCCACATTAAACTGACCTTGTGCCGCATTTGACCCACGTGGGCGGGTTGATAAATATCAACCGTTTTGAGTTGCGGCTAGGGTTTTCTGTCAAACTCTCTACTGCAGAGAGGAATTCGGTGGAAGCTTTGCCGAAGTGCAAGGATTCCTTCGGGGAGGTAGACAGGACCTGAACCCGTCTAGGCGGGTTCAAAGTCATATTTTTGGCCGAGCCTACGGGCTTGGAGATACCCACATTAAACCGGACTTGTGCCGCATTTAACCCACGTGGGGGGGTTGATAAATATCAACCGTTTTGAGTTGCGGCTCGGGTTTTCTGTCGAACTCTCTACTGCAGAGAGGAACTCGGAGGAAGCTTTGCCGAAGTGCAAGGTTTCCTTCGGGGAGGTAGACAGGACCTGAACCCGTCTAGGCGGGTTCAAAGGACATGATTTTGGCCGAGCCTACGGGCTTGGAGATACCCACATTAAACTGGCCTTGTGCCGCATTTAACCCACGTGGGGGGGGGTTGATAAATATCAACCGTTTTGAGTTGCGGCTCGGGTTTTCTGTCAAACTCTCTACTGCAGAGAGGAACTCGGAGGAAGCTTTGCCGAAGTGCATGGATTCCTTCGGGGAGGTAGACAGGACCTGAACCAGTCTAGGCGGGTTCAAAGGTCATATTTTTGGCCGAGCCTACGGGCTTGGAGATACCAACATTAAACCGGCCTTGTGCCACATTTAACCCACGTGGGGGGGGTTGCTAAATATCAACCGTTTTGAGTTGCGGCTCGGGTTTTCTGTCGAACTCTCTACTGCAGAGAGGAACTCGGAGGAAGCTTTGCCGAAGGGCAAGGTTTCATTCGGGGAGGTAGACAGTACCTGAATCCGTCTCGGCGGGTTCAAAGTTCATATTTTTGGCCGAGTCTACGGGCTTGGAGATACCACATTAAACCGGCCTTGTGCCACATTTAACCCACGTGGGGGGGTAGCTAAATATCAACCGTTTTGAATTGCGGCTCGGTTTTTCTGTCAAACTCTCTACTGCAGAGAGGATCTCGGAGGAAGCTTTGCCGAAGTGCAAGGATTCCTTCGGGGATGTAGACAGGACCTGAACCAGTCTAGGCGGGTTCAAAGGTCATATTTTTGGACGAGCCTACGGGCTTGGAGATACCCACATTAAACCGTCCTTGTGCCACATTTAACCCACGTGGGGGGTTGATAAATATCAACCGTTTTGAGTTGCGGCTTGGGTTTTCTGTCGAACACTCTACAGCAGAGAGGAACTCGGAGGAAGCTTTGCCGAAGGGTAAGGTTTCCTCCGGGGAGGTAGACAGGACCTGAACCCGTCTAGGCGGGATCAAAGGTCATATTTTTGGCCGAGCCTACCGGCTTGGAGATACCCACATTAAGCCGGCCTTGTGCCACATTTAACTCACGTAGTGGGTTGATAAATACCAACCTTTTTAAGTTGCGGCTAGGGTTTTCTGTCAAACTCTCTACTGCAGAGAGGAACTCGGAGGAAACCTTGCCCTTCGGCAAAGTTTCCTTCGGGGAGGTAGACAGGACCTGAACCCGTCTAGGCGGGTTCAAAGTCATATTTTCGGCCGAGCCTACGGGCTTGGAGATACCCACATTAAACCGGACTTGTGCCGCATTTAACCCACGTGGGGGGGTTGATAAATATCAACCGTTTTGAGTTGCGGCTCGGGTTTTCTGTCAAACTCTCTACTGCAGAGAGGAACGCGGAGGAAGCTTTGCCGAACGGCAAGGTTTCCTTCGGGGAGGTAGACAGGACCTGAACCCGTCTAGGCGGGTTCAAAGGTCATATTTTTGGCCGAGCCTACGGGCTTGAAGATACCCACATTAAACCGGCCTGGTGCCACATTTAACCCACGTGGGGGGGGGGCGATAAATATCAAGCGTTTCGAGTTTTATGTCGAACACTCTACTGCAGAGAGGAACTCGGAGGAAGCTTTGCCGACGGGCAAGGTTTCCTTCGGGGAGGTAGACAGGACCTGAACCCGTCTAGGCGGGTTCAAATGTCATAATTTTGGCCGAGCCTACGGGCTTGGAGATACCCACATTAAACCGGCCTTGTGCCACATTTAACCCACGTGGGGGCGTTGATAAATATCAACCGTTTTGAGTTGCGGCTCGGGTTTTCTGTCGAACTCTCTTCTGCAGAGAGGAACTCGGAGGAAGCTTTGCCGAACGGCAAGGTTTCCTTCGGGGAGGTAGACAGGACCTGAACCCGTCTAGGCGGGTTCAAAGGTCATATTTTTGGCCGAGCCTACGGGCTTGAAGATACCCACATTAAACCGGCCTGGTGCCACATTTAACCCACGTGGGGGGGGCCATAAATATCAAGCGTTTCGAGTTTTATGTCGAACTCTCTCCTGCAGAGAGGAACTCGGAGGAAGCTTTGCCGACGGGCAAGGTTTCCTTCGGGGAGGTAGACAGGACCTGAACCCGTCTAGGCGGGTTCAAATGTCATAATTTTGGCCGAGCCTACGGGCTTGGAGATACCCACATTAAACCGGACTTGTGCCACATTTAACCCACGTGGGGGCGTTGATAAATATCAACCGTTTTGAGTTGCGGCTCGGGTTTTCTGTCGAACTCTCTACTGCAGAGAGGATCTCGGAGTAAGCTTTGCCGAAGGGCAAGGTTTCATTCGGGGAGGTAGACAGGACCTGAACCCGTCTAGGCGGGTTCAAAGGTCATATTTTTGGCCGAGCCTACGGGCTTGAAGATACCCACATTAAACCGGCCTGGTGCCACATTTAACCCACGTGGGGGGGGGCGATAAATATCAAGCGTTTCGAGTTTTTTGTCGAACACTCTACTGCAGAGAGGAACTCGGAGGAAGCTTTGCCGACGGGCAAGGTTTCCTTCGGGGAGGTAGACAGGACCTGAACCCGTCTAGGCGGGTTCAAATGTCATAATTTTGGCCGAGCCTACGGGCTTGGAGATACCCACATTAAACCGGCCTTGTTCCACATTTAACCCACGTGGGGGCGTTGATAAATATCAACCGTTTTGAGTTGCGGCTCAGGTTTTCTGTCGAACTCTCTTCTGCAGAGAGGAACTCGGAGGAAGCTTTGCCGAACGGCAAGGTTTCCTTCGGGGAGGTAGACAGGACCTGAACCCGTCTAGGCGGGTTCAAAGGTCATATTTTTGGCCGAGCCTACGGGCTTGGAGATACCCACATTAAACCGGCCTTGTGCCACATTTAACCCACGTGGGGGGTTGATAAATACCAACATTTTTGAGTTGCGGTTCGGGTTTTCTGTCAAACTCTCTACTGCAGAGAGGAACTCGGAGGAAGCTTTGCTGAAGGGCAAGGTTTCCTTCGGGGAGGTAGACAGGACCTGAACCCGTGTAGGCGGGTTCAAATGTCATAATTTTGGCCGAGCCTACGGGCTTGGAAATACCCACATTAAATCGGCCTTGTGCCACATTTAACCCACGTGGGGGGGGGGTTGATAAATACCAACCTTTTTGAGTTGCGGCTCGGGTTTTCTGTCAAACTCTCTACTGCAGAGAGGAACTCGGAGGAAGCTTTGCCGAAGGGCAAGGTTTCTTTCAGGGAGGTAAACAGGACCTGAACCCGTCTAGGCGGGTTCTAAGTTATATTTTTGGCGGAACCTACGGGCTTGGAGATACCCACATTAAACTGACCTTGTGCCGCATTTGACCCACGTGGGCGGGTTGATAAATATCAACCGTTTTGAGTTGCGGCTAGGGTTTTCTGTCAAACTCTCTACTGCAGAGAGGAATTCGGAGGAAGCTTTGCCGAAGTGCAAGGATTCCTTCGGGGAGGTAGACAGGACCTGAACCCGTCTAGGCGGGTTCAAAGTCATATTTTTGGACGAGCCTACGGGCTTGGAGATACCCACATTAAACCGGACTTGTGCCGCATTTAACCCACGTGGGGGGGTTGATAAATATCAACCGTTTTGAGTTGCGGCTCGGGTTTTCTGTCGAACTCTCTACTGCAGAGAGGAACTCGGAGGAAGCTTTGCCGAAGTGCAAGGTTTCCTTCGGGGAGGTAGACAGGACCTGAACCCGTCTAGGCGGGTTCAAAGGACATGATTTTGGCCGAGCCTACGGGCTTGGAGATACCCACATTAAACTGGCCTTGTGCCGCATTTAACCCACGTGGGGGGGGGGTTGATAAATATCAACCGTTTTGAGTTGCGGCTCGGGTTTTCTGTCAAACTCTCTACTGCAGAGAGGAACTCGGAGGAAGCTTTGCCGAAGTGCATGGATTCCTTCGGGGAGGTAGACAGGACCTGAACCAGTCTAGGCGGGTTCAAAGGTCATATTTTTGGCCGAGCCTACGGGCTTGGAGATACCAACATTAAACCGGCCTTGTGCCACATTTAACCCACGTGGGGGGGTTGCTAAATATCAACCGTTTTGAGTTGCGGCTCGGGTTTTCTGTCGAACTCTCTACTGCAGAGAGGAACTCGGAGGAAGCTTTGCCGAAGGGCAAGGTTTCATTCGGGGAGGTAGACAGTACCTGAATCCGTCTCGGCGGGTTCAAAGTTCATATTTTTGGCCGAGTCTACGGGCTTGGAGATACCACATTAAACCGGCCTTGTGCCACATTTAACCCACGTGGGGGGGTAGCTAAATATCAACCGTTTTGAATTGCGGCTCGGTTTTTCTGTCAAACTCTCTACTGCAGAGAGGAACTCGGAGGAAGCTTTGCCGAAGTGCAAGGATTCCTTCGGGGATGTAGACAGGACCTGAACCAGTCTAGGCGGGTTCAAAGGTCATATTTTTGGACGAGCCTACGGGCTTGGAGATACCCACATTAAACCGTCCTTGTGCCACATTTAACCCACGTGGGGGGTTGATAAATATCAACCGTTTTGAGTTGCGGCTTGGGTTTTCTGTCGAACACTCTACAGCAGAGAGGAACTCGGAGGAAGCTTTGCCGAAGGGTAAGGTTTCCTCCGGGGAGGTAGACAGGACCTGAACCCGTCTAGGCGGGATCAAAGGTCATATTTTTGGCCGAGCCTACCGGCTTGGAGATACCCACATTAAGCCGGCCTTGTGCCACATTTAACTCACGTAGTGGGTTGATAAATACCAACCTTTTTAAGTTGCGGCTAGGGTTTTCTGTCAAACTCTCTACTGCAGAGAGGAACTCGGAGGAAACCTTGCCCTTCGGCAAAGTTTCCTTCGGGGAGGTAGACAGGACCTGAACCCGTCTAGGCGGGTTCAAAGTCATATTTTCGGCCGAGCCTACGGGCTTGGAGATACCCACATTAAACCGGACTTGTGCCGCATTTAACCCACGTGGGGGGGTTGATAAATATCAACCGTTTTGAGTTGCGGCTCGGGTTTTCTGTCAAACTCTCTACTGCAGAGAGGAACGCGGAGGAAGCTTTGCCGAACGGCAAGGTTTCCTTCGGGGAGGTAGACAGGACCTGAACCCGTCTAGGCGGGTTCAAAGGTCATATTTTTGGCCGAGCCTACGGGCTTGAAGATACCCACATTAAACCGGCCTGGTGCCACATTTAACCCACGTGGGGGGGGCGATAAATATCAAGCGTTTCGAGTTTTATGTCGAACACTCTACTGCAGAGAGGAACTCGGAGGAAGCTTTGCCGACGGGCAAGGTTTCCTTCGGGGAGGTAGACAGGACCTGAACCCGTCTAGGCGGGTTCAAATGTCATAATTTTGGCCGAGCCTACGGGCTTGGAGATACCCACATTAAACCGGCCTTGTGCCACATTTAACCCACGTGGGGGCGTTGATAAATATCAACCGTTTTGAGTTGCGGCTCGGGTTTTCTGTCGAACTCTCTTCTGCAGAGAGGAACTCGGAGGAAGCTTTGCCGAACGGCAAGGTTTCCTTCGGGGAGGTAGACAGGACCTGAACCCGTCTAGGCGGGTTCAAAGGTCATATTTTTGGCCGAGCCTACGGGCTTGAAGATACCCACATTAAACCGGCCTGGTGCCACATTTAACCCACGTGGGGGGGGCGATAAATATCAAGCGTTTCGAGTTTTATGTCGAACACTCTACTGCAGAGAGGAACTCGGAGGAAGCTTTGCCGACGGGCAAGGTTTCCTTCGGGGAGGTAGACAGGACCTGAACCCGTCTAGGCGGGTTCAAATGTCATAATTTTGGCCGAGCCTACGGGCTTGGAGATACCCACATTAAACCGGCCTTGTGCCACATTTAACCCACGTGGGGGCGTTGATAAATATCAACCGTTTTGAGTTGCGGCTCGGGTTTTCTGTCGAACTCTCTTCTGCAGAGAGGAACTCGGAGGAAGCTTTGCCGAACGGCAAGGTTTCCTTCGGGGAGGTAGACAGGACCTGAACCCGTCTAGGCGGGTTCAAAGGTCATATTTTTGGCCGAGCCTACGGGCTTGAAGATACCCACATTAAACCGGCCTGGTGCCACATTTAACCCACGTGGGGGGGGCGATAAATATCAAGCGTTTCGAGTTTTATGTCGAACTCTCTACTGCAGAGAGGAACTCGGAGGAAGCTTTGCCGACGGGCAAGGTTTCCTTCGGGGAGGTAGACAGGACCTGAACCCGTCTAGGCGGGTTCAAATGTCATAATTTTGGCCGAGCCTACGGGCTTGGAGATACCCACATTAAACCGGACTTGTGCCACATTTAACCCACGTGGGGGCGTTGATAAATATCAACCGTTTTGAGTTGCGGCTCGGGTTTTCTGTCGAACTCTCTACTGCAGAGAGGAACTCGGAGGAAGCTTTGCCGAAGGGCAAGGTTTCATTCGGGGAGGTAGACAGGACCTGAACCCGTCTAGGCGGGTTCAAAGGTCATATTTTTGGCCGAGCCTACGGGCTTGGAGATACCCACATTAAAACGGCCTTGTGCCACATTTAACACGCGTGGTGGGTTGATAAATACCAACATTTTTGAGTTGCGGTTCGGGTTTTCTGTCAAACACTCTACTGCAGAGAGGAACTCGGAGGAAGCTTTGCTGAAGGGCAAGGTTTCCTTCGGGGAGGTAGACAGGACCTGAACCCGTGTAGGCGGGTTCAAATGTCATAATTTTGGCCGAGCCTACGGGCTTGGAGATACCCACATTAAATCGGCCTTGTGCCACATTTAACCCACGTGGGGGGGGGTTGATAAATACCAACCTTTTTGAGTTGCGGCTCAGGTTTTCTGTCAAACTCTCTACTGCAGAGAGGAACTCGGAGGAAGCTTTGCCGAAGGGCAAGGTTTCTTTCGGGGAGGTAGACAGGACCTGAACCCGTCTAGGCGGGTTCTAAGTTATATTTTTGGCGGAGCCTACGGGCTTGGAGATACCCACATTAAACTGACCTTGTGCCGCATTTGACCCACGTGGGTGGGTTGATAAATATCAACCGTTTTGAGTTGCGGCTAGGGTTTTCTGTCAAACTCTCTACTGCAGAGAGGAATTCGGAGGAAGCTTTGCCGAAGTGCAAGGATTCCTTCGGGGAGGTAGACAGGACCTGAACCCGTCTAGGCGGGTTCAAAGTCATATTTTTGGCCGAGCCTACGGGCTTGGAGATACCCACATTAAACCGGACTTCTGCCGCATTTAACCCACGTGGGGGGGTTGATAAATATCAACCGTTTTGAGTTGCGGCTCGGGTTTTCTGTCGAACTCTCTACTGCAGAGAGGAACTCGGAGGAAGCTTTGCCGAAGTGCAAGGTTTCCTTCGGGGAGGTAGACAGGACCTGAACCCGTCTAGGCGGGTTCAAAGGTCATATTTTTGGCCGAGCCTACGGGATTGGAGATACCCACATTAAACCGGCCTTGTGCCACATTTAACCCACGTGGTGGGGTTGATAAATACCAACATTTTTGAGTTGCGGTTCGGGTTTTATGTCAAACTCTCTACTGCAGAGAGGAACTCGGAGGAAGCTTTGCCGAAGGGCAAGGTTTCCTTCGGGGAGGTACACAGGACCTGAACCCGTGTAGGCGGGTTCAAATGTCATAATTTTGGCCTAACCTACGGGCTTGAAGATTCCCACATTAAATCGGCCTTGTGCCACATTTAACCCACGTGGGGGGGTTGATAAATACCAACCTTTTTGAGTTGCGGCTCAGGATTTATGTCGAACTCTCTACTGCAGAGAGGAACTCGGAGGAAGCTTTGCCGACGGGCAAGGTTTCCTTTGGGGAGGTAGACAGGACCTGAACCCGTCTAGGCGGGTACAAAGGTCATATTTTTGACCGAACCTACGGGCTTGGAGATACCGACATTAAACCGGCCTTGTGCCACATTTAACCCACGTGGGGGGGGGGTTGATAAATATCAACCGTTTCGAGTTTTATGTCGAACTCTCTACTGCAGAGAGGAATTCGGAGGAAGCTTTGCCGAAGGGTAAGGATTCCTTCGGGGAGGTAGACAGGACCTGAACCCGTCTAGGCGGGTTCAAAGGTCATATTTTTGGCCGAGCCTACGGGCTTGGAGATACCCACATTAAACCGGCCTTGCGCCACATTTAACCCACGTGGGGTGGTTGATAAATATCAACCGTTTCGAGTTTTATGTCGAACTATCTACTGCAGAGAGGAACTCGGAGGAAGCTTTCCCGACGGGCAAGCTTTCCTTCGGGGAGGTAGACAGGACCTGACCCCGTCTAGGCGGGTTCAAATGTCATAATTTTGGCCGAGCCTACGGGCTTGGAGATACCCACATTAAACCGGACTTGTGCCACATTTAACCCACGTGGGGGCGTTGATAAATATCAACCGTTTTGAGTTGCGGCTCGGGTTTTCTGTCAAACTCTCTACTGCAGAGAGGAACTCGGAGGAAGCTTTGCCGAAGGGCAAGGTTTCCTTCGGGGAGGTAGACAGGACCTGAACCCGTCTAGGTTGGTTCAAAAGTCATATTTTTGGCCGAGCCAACGGGCTTGGAGGTACCCACATTAAACCGGCCTTGTGCCACATTTAACCCACGTGGGGTGGTTGATAAATATCAACCATTTCGAGTTGCGGCTCGGGTTTTCTGTCAAACTCTCTACTGCAGAGAGGAACTCGGAGGAAGCTTTGCCGAAGGGCAAGGTTTCCTTCGGGGAGGTAGACAGGACCTGAACCCGTCTAGGCGGGTTCAAAAGTCATATTTTTGGCCGAGCCAACGGGCTTGGAGATACCCACATTAAACCGGCCTTGTGCCACATTTAACCCACGTGGGGGGGTTTATAAATATCAACCATTTCGAGTTACGGCTCGGGTTTTATGTCGAACCCTCTACTGCAGAGAGGAACTCGGAGGAAGCTTTGCAGAAGGGAAAGGTTTCCTTCGGGGAGGTAGACAGGATTAACCGGTCTAGGCGTTTTCAAAGGTCATATTTTTGGCCGAGCCTACGGGCTTGGAGATACCCACATTAAACCGGCCTTGTGCCAAATTTAACCCACGTGGGGGGGGTTGATAAATATCAACCGTTTCGAATTTTATGTCGAACTCTCTACTGCAGAGAGGAACTCGGAGGAAGCTTTGCAGAATGGCAAGGTTTCCTTCGGGGAGGTAGACAGGACCTGAACCCGTCTAGGCGGGTTCAAAGGTCATATTTTTGGCGTAGCCTACCGGCTTGGAGATACCCACATTAAACCGGCCTTGTGCCACATTTAACCTACGTAGGTGGGGTTGATAAATATCAACCGTTTTGAGTTGCGGCTCAGGTTTTATGTCGAACTCTCTACTGCAGAGAGGAACTTGGAGAAAGCTTTGCCGAAGGGCAATTTTTCCTTCGGGGAGGTAGACAGGACGTGAACCCGTCTAGGCTGGTTCAAAAGTCATATTTTTGGCCGAGCCAACGGGCTTGGAGATACCCACATTAAACTTGCCTTGTGCCACATTTAACCCACGTGGGGGGGTTGATATATATCAACCATTTCGAGTTACGGCTCGGGTTTTATGTCGAACTCTCTACTGCAGAGAGGAACTCGGAGGAAGCTTTGCCGAAGGGCAAGGTTTCCTTCGGGGAGGTAGACAGGACCTGAACCCGTCTAGGCGGGTTCAAAGGTCATATTTTTGGCCGGAACTACCGGCTTGGTGATACCCACATTAAACCGGCCTTGAGCCACATTTAACCCACGTGGGGGGTTGATAAATATCAAGCGTTTCGAGTTTTATGTCGAACTCTCTATTGCGGAGAGGAACTCGGAAGAATCTTTGACGAAGGCAAGATTTCGTTCGGGGAGGTAGACAGGACCTGAACCCGTCTAGGCGGGTTCAAAAGTCATATTTTTGGCCGAGCCTACGGGCTTGGAGATACCCACATTAAACCGGCCTTGTGCCACATTTAACCCACGTGGGGGGGTTGATAAATATCAAGCGTTTCGAGTTTTATGTCGAACTCTCTACTGCAGAGAGGAACTCGGAGGAAGCTTTGCCGACGGGCAAGGTTTCCTCCGGGGAGGTAGACAGGACCTGAACCCGTCTAGGCGGGTTCAAAGGTCATAATTTTGGCCGAGCCTACTGGCTTGGAGATACCCACATTAAACTGGCCTTGTGCCGCATTTAACCCACGTGGGGGCGTTGATAAATATCAACCGTTTTGAGTTGCGGCTCGGGTTTTCTGTCAAACTCTCTACTGCAGAGAGGAACTCGGAGGAAGCTTTGCCGAAGTGCAAGGATTCCTTCGGGGAGGTAGACAAGACCTGAACCAGTCTAGGCGGGTTCAAATGTCATATTTTTGGCCGAGCCTACGGGCTTGGAGATACCCACATTAAACCGGCCTTGTGCCACATTTAACCCACGTGTGGGGGTTGATAAATACCAAACTTTTTGAGTTGCGGCTAGGGTTTTCTGTCGAACTCTCTACTGCAGAGAGGAACTCGGAGGAAGCTTTGACGAAGGGCAAGGTTTCCTTCGGGGAGGTAGACAGGACCTGAACCTGTGTAGGCGGGTTCAAATGTCATAATTTTGGCCGAGCCTACGGGCTTGGAGATACCCACATGAAATCGGCCTTGTGCCACATTTAACCCACGTGGTGGGGTTGATAAATACCAACCTTTTTGAGTTGCGGCTCAAAGGTCATATTTTTGGCCGAGCTGTCGAACAATCACGTGATCAAGATAAACACTCTGTTGTGGAGCAAGCTGAGGTAAAAAGTAATCCAACCTTGAGGAAGAGAGCTCTTTATGGTGCAATGGAGCATCTCATTGTGCTAAAGTGGGATAGCCCATTGCTTGGGCTGTGATTGGCTGCTGGTACCTGAGTGGAGGTATTTCTATATAAATACCAGCTTGATTCATCAGTTAGTTTGCAGGGTTTGTATTAAGTTACAACCTGCTTTATTTTTGTCTGCCAGCTGGACGCTAGCTGGGACTCTTACACCGGTAAGTGCTGTTTATTGTCTTGTTATTCTACATCTCCTTCCCCCCCATCGCGTGTCGGTAGTGGCCTTTGGGGAGGGATGAGTTCCTTTAAACCTGGCTGGTTGTGTGGAAGTAGTCTGGACAATGCCCGAGGGGGTTTTGTCCGTGTTATTGTAGACGGCTGAGCAGTGTTTGATGTTATTCCAGCGTCGAATGTTTGTGGCACTGGTGTAGGGCTATCGGGTAAGGCACTAGGTCTTGGAACTGGGATTGTTGGTGTATCCAGTTTCCTGAGAAATCGGCGATTTCGTAAGGTAATTCTACCTGATCCGTCAATTCTGATACGGTATTGGTGGTTGGGGAGGGTTTCAATGACCTGACCTGTTGTGTCCCATCGGCGGGTTGTTGGTCGTTGTAGTGCCACTATTTGTCTTTTTTGAAGGGGATTTAAGGTGTGTGCTGTTCTTTTGTATTGCTCTATGAGATGAGCGTTCCGCCGGGACAGACTTAACTCGCGATTTTGGGCTGCGGTTATCCAATTCGCGTGTGGCTTATAGAGTGTGGGGTGGGATGGTATGTAGTCACGTAGTCGGCGGTGGAGTAGTAGTTGAGCAGGGGATAGCCCAATGTTTTGAATGGGGGTATTCCTGTATTGGAGGATGGCTCTTGCTGCACGGTTATTGTCCAATGATCCTTGTGCTCCTGTGTTGCCATTTACGATTCTCTTGGCCGTTTTGACAGCGAGCTCTGCACGACCATTGGATTGTGGGTAACCAGCAGATGATAACCTGTGTTTAACAGCCCAGTCTTTTAAAAATTGCTTGAATGGAAGAGATGTGAAGGGTGGCCCACCATCACTGCTGAGTTCCTCAGGAGCGCCGTAGGTTTGAAATATGTCCCGGCAAATCGAAATAATTCTTGAGGCAGTTGCTTCTCCGTGGCTCAAGTGGTATAGATTCAGCCAGCCTGTTAACCTGTCAGCGCATGCTAAGTAACCATGGTTCCCAACATGGAAGATGTCCATGACGATTTGCTGAAATGGCCAATCAGGAGATGGTGTCAGATTGATTGGCTCGGGGCATTTTTTGAGCAAAACGTACAACCTGCTCTAATGTTACGAATTGAAGCATTCATCCCGGGCCAATAAACAGATTCATTGGCACGTGCCTTCATGCCAACTTCACCTTGGTGTGCAGAATGTAGGCTATGTAATACTTTTGCGCGTTGTGAGGTGGGGATAACAATTCTTTGATCTAAGAGCACTAATCCGTCGTCAACACTTAGGCGGTGCCTCACTTCCCAGTATTCACGGATTTCAGGTGCAGTGAGGATGCGCGTCCTTTGGAATCCATTTTGTATTACTTCAATTAATTTTTTGTACTGCGGGTCGCTGTGTCCCGCCGCACGGATAACGTCTGGTGAGATGAGCTCCAGGTTGTCGTTTGCACCGAATGTTGCTAATAGGGTTGTTGATTTGACCCAGTCATCCATGTTGTCAGACTCTATGATGTCTGATTGAGAGGGTTCAGCAGTGAATACATTTAGGAGTGCTTGTGATATGTCTGCTGGGTTATGTGAGACAGCATCAGAGGCTCTGTGCCATTTCCCAGGGCAGTACTGAATGGTGAATCTGTACCTGAGTGTTTTCTCCTTTAACCTGAATAATCGGGGTTTTTTGATTTTACTAAGGTCTCTATCTCCGAATAATCCTTTTAGTGGTTCATGATCTGTAACCACTATGAGATTCGGGCAACCCATTACAAAAATGCGACACTTTTCCAATGCCCATGCAATTGCTGCTGCCTCGCCTTCAATAGGTGCATATCTGCGTTCAGCATCAATGCAGAATCTGCTACCAGCAAATATCAGGCGCCAACCTCCAGGGCAGCAAACTGGAGCTTTGTCAGTGGTGCATGAGCAATACTTCTGTAGAAGTAGGAAGCCCATTCCTTCTTTGCTCCAATCTGGGGCAAGGCAGGTTATTCGTTCTTTTTGAAATGTTGCGATGCCTTTTCGGACTAAGTCAACTATTACCTTCTTTGACTGCTGAAATGCATCCTCGAGGCTTTTATTCCATGTAAAGTGAGAGTCTCGTTTTACGAGATCACGAAATGGAAGCATGACTGGGCTCAGTGAGTATGCCCAAGCGACTTGGTTGACCAGACCAAACCATGATCTGGCATCGGTGAGCGTTTTTGGTATTGGGAAGCTTAATATTGCCTCCAGCATGGATTTAGAAGGGGTTACACCAGAGGATGTTATCTGGAGGCCACCAAACTGCACTGTGTCTTGGCAAAATTGGAATTTTTCTCTATTTAGTATGATGCCGTTTTTTGCACAATGAAGGAGGAAATCGAAGGTGTGAAAAAAGGCTCCTTCAATGTCAGAGTCATAGAGTAGGGTGTCATCTACGATTTTTACTTTGCGGGGGATGTCTTTTATTACTTCATCATACCTTCGGGTGTAGGCATCTCCAGATGCTAGGTAACCTTGTGGCATCCTCAGGTACATGAACCTTCCCCATTCTGTAATGAAGGTGGTGAGTGGCTGGGTCTCTTTATCTAAGGGGATGGAGTGATATCCATCAACAGCATCCAACACCGTTTTCTTTTGTTTAGGTGGCACTTGCAGTGCTAGCTGGAATGGTGACCCTGTATGGTGTGTTTCCCGTTTGCACTGTGAATTCAGGTGTTGGTAGTCTATGGTTCTTCGTGGTTTGCCATTTTTCTTGGCAGTAATTACCATAGTGCTACACCAATCAGTGGGCATGCCGACGGGTACTGGGGTTATGATGCCCCTTTTCACATCTTCCCAAAGGGCCTGTCTTACGGACTCTTTGAAGTGAAAAGGCACAGGAATTGGGTTATGTCTGGCTTTGGGGACTGCTCCTTCTTTGAGGTGTATATGTGCATTGGGGCCAGACATTGGTGGGAATTCACCATTGTTCTTGAACGCCGTTTCGGCGAATTGATTCAATAGCCAATTCTTGAGTCTATCAATGTTTTGTTCTGTTGGGGAAAAAGGGAGTTTTTTGGGACGCGTTGGAAGTTGTCCCTCGACTTTGCATTGTTTAGTGCTTGCGTCCGATTTTTTATGTGTGCTTGTCAAGGGCAGGTGTTGCATTGCTGTTTGGGGTAATATTGTAGTCGTCGGCTTAGGAAAGTCTTTGGACAGTATCCCTACATCAATGCAGGCTGCTTTGCTGAAGTATAGCCGCTGAATCTTTTTGCATATGTATAGGGCTTGTTTAGTTGTTCTTCCTTGGACGATGAATTCCACAGGGAGCCAACCCTGACAGACAAGTGTAAAGCCTCCCACAGCTCGAACGACTTTTTTTGATGGAATGAGGTTGTTGATAGTGAGCCCCATATTCAGAAGGTGCTTAAGTCCCCCGAGACATATGGTGGCCCCACTGTCAGGAAAGATCGTCATCCTAGTGCTGTGATTTCTGGGGATATTCTTAACTTGTCTGGGATCCGGTTTTGGTGAGAACGGAACAACATACGCATCAATTTCCCTTACCTGGCATGTGTCTTTAGATGTATACGTGCCTGTCATTTGATTGAATGTGATGTGGGCAATAAGTGTGTCCATGGCAGCTTCATTAGCCTCTGGGCTTTTCCTGACCACTTGAGCTAGTTTCTTAGCCCGGCATACCCTCGATAGGTGATTGGGCTTCCCACAGTTACTACATGTTTGTCCCCATGCTGGGCATTTTAGCCGGCGGGATCCAGTTCCTGAGGTGCTATGCTGGTGGCTGCCACAACCTAAGCAAGCCTGCTGGTTTGGTTTAACATTGCAGTTGCCATAGGTGCTGGTACCGATCCCCTCGTTAGCTTGTGGTGTACGCTTCTGTCTGCGGTATGTTGATAGCCGAGCAGCAGCTGTATCTGAAGCGCCGGCCATTGAGGTTTGGTCTCGCAATGCTGATTCGAATGCCTCAGCATGACGGATATTTTGCTCAAGGGATTTAAGTGCCCCAGCTTTGGCCAGTAGGTCAGCCTGGAGTGTGTCATTTGCTATTCCACGGATGATCTGGTCCTTGATGTATACATCAGACAGGTCATGCTCACACGAGGGGCAGGTAAAGTTACAATCAATGGCTATGGCTCTGAGGCGGACAAGGTAACTTTGTATTGGCTCATCCGCATCCTGAAACATGGAGGCAAAAGCAAGGCGATGGACAATAGGACTTGACCTCTGGGTGACCAATGCTTCTACCATGTCAAGTAGCTTATCTGGATCAGTGGTAAAGAAGTCAGGGTGTGTGTTGATTATGGCATTTTGCACAGCTTCATCAGCACAATTGTATAAGTGAATATTAGCTTGGGAGCTTGGCATATTCGTCATCTTGGTAAAGACATCCCAGTCAATTCGGAACTTCCTGAATTGCTGTGGTGTCATCTCGAGATTGAGATGAGGAGGCTTGGCTGCTAGTGCCTGAATACGGGTTGTCTGGGTGGTGGATTCCTTAGCCTGCTTGATGATACACAGGGCTTCTCCAATTAAAGTGACTCCCAGCTACTTAAGCATAGATCGATCCAGCATTTGAAGGCTCTCGATTGTCAGCTTCTCATCCGCAAACCTTGTTGCATGAGTTTTGGCCGAGTCAGTGGATATGCCTGCTTCAATGAAGAAGAGTTCCCAATTTTTGGGTGTCAATAATCCTGTTCGCAGGGCCATGTCGAACAATCACGTGATCAAGATAAACACTCAGTTGTGGAGCAAGCTGAGGTAAAAAGTAATCCAACCTTGAGGAAGAGAGCTATTTATGGTGCAATGGAGCATCTCATTGTGCTAAAGTGGGATAGTCCATTGCTTGGGCTGTGATTGGCTGCTGGTAACTGAGTGGAGGTATTTCTATATAAATACCAGGTTGATTCATCAGTTAGTTTGCAGGGTTTGTATTAAGTTACAACCTGTTTATTTTTGTCTGCCAGCTGGACGCAAGCTGGGACTCTTAAACCGGTAAGTGCTGTTTATTGTCTTGTTATTCTACAGAGCTTACGGGCTTGGAGATACCCACATTAAACCGGCCTTGTGCCACATTTAACCCACGTGGGGGGTTGATAAATACCAACCTTTTTGAGTTGCGGCTGGGGTTTTCTCTCAAACTCTCTACTGCAGAGAGGAACACGGAGGAAGTTTTGCCGAAGGGCAAGGTTTCCTTCGGGGAGGTAGACAGGACCTGAACCCGTCTAGGCGGGTTCAAAGGTCATATTTTTGGCCGAGCCTACGGGCTTGGAGATACCCACATTCAACCGGCCTTGTGCCACATTTAACCCACGTGGGGCGGTTGATAAATATCAACCGTTTTGAGTTGCGGCTCGGGTTTTATGTCGAACTCTCTACTGCAGAGAATAACTCGGAGGAAGCTTTGCCGAAGGGCAAGGTTTCCTTCGGGGAGGTAGACAGGACCTGAATCCGTCTAGGCGGGTTCAAAGGTCATATTTTGGCCGAGCCTACGGGCTTAGAGATACCCACATTAAACCGGTCTTGTGCCACATTTAACCCACGTGGGGGGGTGATAAATAACAAGCGTTTCGAGTTTTATGTCGAACTCTCTACTACAGAGAGGAACTCGGAGGAAGCTTAGCCGAAGGGCAAGGTTTCCTTCGGGGAGGTAGACAGGACCTGAACCCGTCTAGGCGGGTTCAAATGTCATAATTTTGGCCGAGCCTACGGGCTTGGAGATACCCACATTTAACCGGCCTTGTGCCACATTTAACCCACGTGGGGGCGTTGATAAATATCAACCGTTTTGAGTTGCGGCTCGGGTTTTCTGTCGAACTCTCTACTGCAGAGAGGAACTCGGAGGAAGCTTTGCCGAACGGCAAGGTTTCCTTCGGGGACGTAGACAGGACCTGAACCCGTCTAGGCGGGTTCAAAGGTCATATTTTTGGCCGAGCCTACGGGCGGGGAGATACACACATTAAACCGGCCTTGTGCCACATTTAACCCACGTGGTGGGGTTGATAAATACCAACCTTTTTGAGTTGCGGCTCGGGTTTTCTGTCAAACTCTCTACTGCAGAGAGGAACTCGGAGGAAGCTTTGCCGAAGGGCAAGGTTTCCTTCGGGGAGGTAGACAGGACCTGAACCCGTCTAGGCGGGTTCAAAGGTCATATTTTTGGCCGAGCCTACGGGCTTGGAGATACCCACATTAAACCGGCCTTGTGCCACATTTAACCCACGTTGGGGGGTTGATAAATACCAACCTGTTTGAGTTGCGGCTCGGGTTTTCTGTCAAACTCTCTACTGCAGAGAGGAACTCGGAGGAAGCTTTGTCGAAGGGCAATGTTTCCTTCGGGGAGTGAGACAGGACCTGAACCCGTCTAGGCGGGTTCAAAGGTCATATTTTTGGCCGAGCCTACGGACTTGTAGATACCCACATTAAACCGGGCTTGTGCCACATTTAACCCACGTGGGGGCGGGGTTGATAATTACCAACCTTTTTGAGTTACGGCTCGGGTTTTATGTCGAACTCTCTACTGGAGAGAGGAACTTGGAGGAAGCTTTGCCGAAGGGCAATGTTTCCTTCGGGGAGGTAGACAGGACCTGAACCCGTCTAGGCGTATTCAAAGGTCATATTTTTGTCCGAGCCTACGGGCTTGGAGATACCCACATTAAACCGGACTTGTGCCACATTTAACCCACGTGGGGGGGGTTGATATATACCAACCTTTTTGAGTTGCGGCTCGGGTTTTCTCTTGAACTCACTACTGCAGAGAGGAACTCGGAGGAAGCTTTGCCGAACGGCAAGGTTACCTTCGGGGAGGTAGACAGGACCTGAACCCGTCTAGGCGGGTTCAAAGGTCATATTTTTGGCCGAGCATACGGGCTTGGAGATATCCACATTAAACTGGCCTTGTGCCACATTTAATCCACGTGGGGGGTTGATAAATATCAACCATTTCGAGTTGCGGCTCGGGTTTTCAGTCAAACTCACTACTGCAGAGAGGAACTCGGAGGAAGCTTTGCTGAAGGGCAAGGTTTCCTTCGGGGAGGTACACAGGACCTGAACCCGTCTAGGCGGGTTCAAAGGTCATATTTTTGGCCGAGCCTACGGGCTTCGAGATACCTACATTAAACCGGCCTTGTGCCACATTTTACCCACGTCGGGGGGTTGATAAATATCAACCGTTTTGAGTTGCGGCTCGGGTATTCTGTCGAACTCTCTACTGCAGAGTGGAACTCGGAGGAAGCTTTGCCGAAGGGCAAGGTTTCCTTCGGGGAGGTAGGCAGGACCTGAACCCGTCTCGGCGGGTTCAAAGGTCATATTTTTGGCCGAGTCTACGGGCTTGGAGATACACACATTAAACCGGCCTTGTGCCACATTTAACCCACGTGGGGGGGGGTGATAAATACCAACCTTTTTGAGTTGCGGCTCGGGTTTTCTGTCAAACTCTCTACTGCAGAGAGGAACTCGGAGGAAGCTTTGCCGAAGGGCAAGGTTACCTTCGGGGAGGTAGACAGGACCTGAACCCGTCTAGGCGGGTTCAAAGGTCATAATTTTGGCCGAGCCTACGAGCTTGGAGATCCCCTCATTAAACCGGACTTGTGCCACATTTAACCCACGTGTGGGGTTTGATAAATACCAACCTTTTTGATTTGCGGCTTGGGTTTTCTGTCAAACTCTCTACTGCAGAGAGGAACTCGGTGGAAGCTTTGCCGAAGGGCAAGGTTTCCTTCGGGGAGGTAGACAGGACCTGAACACGTCTAGGCGGGTTCAAAGGTCATATTTTTGGCCGAGCCTACGGGCTTGGAGATACCCACATTAAACCGGCCTTGTGCCACATTTAACCCACGTGGGGGGGGGGTGATTAATACCAACCTTTTTGAGTTGCGGCTCGGGTTTTCTGTTGAACTCTCTACTGCAGAGAGGAACTCGGAGGAAGCTTTGCCGAAGGGTAGGTTACATTCTGGGAGGTAGACAGGACCTGAACCCGTCTAGGCGCGTTCAAAGGTCATATTTTTGGCCGAGCCTACGGGCTTGGAGATACCCACATTAAACCGGGCTTGTGCCACATTTAACCCACGTGGGGGCGGGGTTGATAATTACCAACCTTTTTGAGTTACGGCTCGGGTTTTATGTCGAACTCTCTACTGGAGAGAGGAACTTGGAGGAAGCTTTGCCGAAGGGCAATGTTTCCTTCGGGGAGGTAGACAGGACCTGAACCCGTCTAGGCGTTTTCAAAGGTCATATTTTTGTCCTAGCCTACGGGCTTGGAGATACCCACATTAAACCGGACTTGTGCCACATTTAACCCACGTGGGGGGGGGTTGATATATACCAACCTTTTTGAGTTGCGGCTCGGGTTTTCTCTTGAACTCACTACTGCAGAGAGGAACTCGGAGGAAGCTTTGCCGAACGGCAAGGTTACCTTCGGGGAGGTAGACAGGACCTGAACCCGTCTAGGCGGGTTCAAAGGTCATATTTTTGGCCGAGCATACGGGCTTGGAGATATCCACATTAAACTGGCCTTGTGCCACATTTAATCCACGTGGGGGGTTGATAAATATCAACCATTTCGAGTTGCGGCTCGGGATTTCAGTCAAACTGACTACTGCAGAGAGGAACTCGGAGGAAGCTTTGCTGAAGGGCAAGGATTCCTTCGGGGAGGTACACAGGACCTGAACCCGTCTAGGCGGGTTCAAAGGTCATATTTTTGGCCGAGCCTACGGGCTTCGAGATACCTACATTAAACCGGCCTTGTGCCACATTTAACCCACGTGGGGGGGTTGATAAATACCAACCTTTTTGAGTTGCGGCTCGGGTTTTTGTCTAACTCTCTACTGCAGAGAGGAACTCGGAGGAAGCTTTGCCGAAGGGCAAGTTTTCCTTCGGGGAGGTAGACAGGACCTGAACCCGTCTAGGCGGGTTCAAAGGTCATATTTTTGGCCGAGCCTAGGGGCTTGGAGATACCCATATTAAACCAGCCTTGTGCCACATTTAACCCACGTGGGGGGGTTGATAAATACCAACCTTTTTGAGTTGCGGCTCGGGTTATCTGTCAAACTCTCTACTGCAGAGAGGAACTCGGAGGAAGCTTTGCCGAAGGGCAAGGTTTCCTTCGGGGAGGTAGACAGGACCTGAACCCGTCTAGGCGTGTTCAAAGGTCATATTTTTGGCCGAGCTTACGGGCTTGGAGATACCCACATTAAACCGGCCATCTGCCACATTTAACCCACGTGGGGGGCTTGATAAATGTCAACAGTTTTGAGTTGCGGCTCCGGTTTTCGGTCGAACACTCTAATGCACAGAGTAACTCGGAGTAAGCTTTGCCGAAGGGCAAGGTTTCCTTCGGGGAGGTAGACAGGACCTGAACCCGTCTAGGCGGGTTCAAAGGTCATGTTTTGGGCGAGCCTACGGGCTTGGAGATACCCACATTAAACCGGTCTTGTGCCACATTTAACACACGTGGTGTTGCTGATAAATACCAACCTTTTTGAGTTGCGGCTCGGGTTATCTGTCAAACTCTCTACTGCAGAGAGGAACTCGGAGGAAGCTTTGCCGAAGGGCAAGGTTTCCTTCGGGGAGGTAGACAGGACCTGAACCCGTCTAGGCGTGTTCAAAGGTCATATTTTTGGCCGAGCCTACGGGCTTGGAGATACCCACATTAAACCGGCCTTGGGCCACATATTACCCACGTCGGGGGGTTGATAAATATCAACCGTTTTGAGTTGCGGCTCGGGTATTCTGTCGAACTCTCTACTGCAGAGAGGAACTCGGAGGAAGCTTTGCCGAAGGGCAAGGTTTCCTTCGGGGAGGTAGACAGGACCTGAACCCGTCTAGGCGG
Organism: Acanthosepion lycidas; assembly: GCA_963932145.1. Taxonomy (NCBI): domain Eukaryota; kingdom Metazoa; phylum Mollusca; class Cephalopoda; order Sepiida; family Sepiidae; genus Acanthosepion; species Acanthosepion lycidas. The sequence continues at coordinate 106,510,381 of OZ010592.1, read as the reverse complement.
GTTCAAAGGTCATATTTTTGGCCGAGCCTACGTGCTTGGAGATACCCACATTAAACCGGCCTTGTGCCACATTTAACCCACGTGGGGGGGTGATAAATACCAAGCTTTTTGAGTTGCGGCTCGGGTTTTCTGTCAAACTCTCTACTGCAGAGAGGAACTCGGAGGAAGCTTTGCCGAAGGGCAAGGTTACCTTCGGGTTGTAAGACAGGACCTGAACACGTCTAGGCGGGTTCAAAGTTCATATTTTTGGCCGATCCTACGGACTTGTAGATACCCACATTAAACCGGCCTTGTGCCACAATTAACCCACGTGGGGGGTTGATAAATACCAACCTTTTTGAGTTACGGCTCGGGTTTTATGTCGAACTCTCTACTGCAGATAGGAACTCGGAGGAAGCTTTGCCGAAGGGCAAGGTTTCCTTCGGGGAGGTAGACAGGACCTGAACCCGTCTAGGCGTGTTCAAAGGTCTTATTTTTGGCCGAGCCTACGGGCTTGGAGATACCCACATAGAACCGCCCTTGTGCCACATTTAACCCACGTGGGTGGGGTTGATAAATACCAATCTTTTTGAGTTGCAGCTCGGGTCTTCTGTAAAAATCTCTACTGCAGAGAGGAACTCGGAGGAAGTTTTGCCGAAGGGCAAGGTTTCCTTCGGGGAGGTAGACAGGACCTGAACCCGTCTAGGCGTGTTCAAAGGTCATATTTTTGGCCGAGCCTACGGGCTTGGAGATACCCACATTAAACCGGCCTTGTGCCACATTTAACCCACGTGTGGGGGTTGATAAATACCAACCTTTTTGATTTGCGGCTCGGGTTTTCTGTCAAACTCTCTACTGCAGAGAGGAACTCGGAGGAAGCTTTGTCGAAGGGCAATGTTTCCTTCGGGGAGGTAGACAGGACCTGAACCCGTCTAGGCGTGTTCAAAGGTCTTATTTTTGGCCGAGCCTACGGACTTGTAGATACCCACATTAAACCGGCCTTGTGCCACATTTAACCCACGTGGGGGGGTTGATAAATACCAACCTTTTTGAGTTACGGCTCGGGTTTTATGTCGAACTCTCTACTGCAGAGAGGAACTCGGAGGAAGCTTTGCCGAAGGGCAAGTTTACCTTCGCGGAGGTAGACAGGACCTGAACCCGTCTAGGCGGGTTCAAAGGTCATATTTTTGGCCGAGCCTAGGGGCTTGGAGATAACCACATTAAACCGGCCTTGTGCCACATTTAACCCACGTGTGGGGGTTGATAAATACCAACCTTTTTGAGTTGCAGCTCGGGTTTTCTGTCAAACTCTCTACTACAGAGAGGAACTCGGAGGAAGCTTTGCCGAAGGGCAAGGATTCCTTCGGGGAGGTAGACAGGAACTGAACCCGTCTAGGCGGGTTCAAAGGTCATATTTTTAGCCGAGCCTACGGGCTTCTAGATACCCACATTAAACCGGACTTGTGCCACATTTAACCCACGTGGAAGGTTGATGAATACCAACCTTTTTGAGTTGCGGCTCGGGTTTTCTGTTTTACTCTCTGCTGCAGAGAGGAACTCGGAGGAAGCTTTGCCCAAGGGCAAGTTTTCCTTCGGGGAGGTAGACAGGACCTGAACCCGTCTAGGCTTGTTCAAATGTCATATTTTTGGCCGAGCCTACGGGCTTGGAGATACCCACATTAAACCTGCCTTGTGCCACATTTAACCCACGTGGGGGGGTTGATAAATATCAACCATTTCGAGTTGCGGCTCGGATTTCCTGTCAAACTCTCTACTGCAGAGAGGAACTCGGAGGAAGCTTTGCCGAAGGGCAAGGTTTCCTTCGGGGAGGTAGACAGGACCTTAACCCGTCTAGGCGGGTTCAAATGTCATATTTTTGGTCAAGCCTACGGGCTTGGAGATACCCACATTAAACCGGCCTTGTGCCACATTTAACCCACGTGGGGGGGTTGATAAATACCAACCTTTTTGAGTTGCAGCTCGGGTTTTCTGTCAAACTCTCTACTGCAGAGAGGAACTCGGAGGAAGCTTTGCCGAAGGGCAAGGTTTCCTTCGGGGAGATAGACAGGACCTGAACCCGTCTAGGCGGGTTCAAAGGTCATATTTTTGGCCGAGCCTACGGGCTTGGAGATACCCACATTTAACCGGCCTTGTGCCACATTTAACCCACGTGGGGGGGTTGATAAATACCAACCTTTTTGAGTTGCGGCTCGGGGTTTCTGTCAAACTCTCTACTGCAGAGAGGAACTCGGAGGAAGTTTTGCCGAAGGGCAAGGATTCTTTCGGGGAGGTAGACAGAACCTGAACCCGTCTAGGCGGGTTCAAATGTCATATTTTTAGCCGAGCCTACGGACTTGGAGATACCCACATTAAACCGGCCTTGTGCCACATTTAACCCACGTGGAGGGTTGATAAATACCAACCTTTTTGAATTGCGGCTCGGGTTTTCTGTCAAACTCTCTACTGCAGAGAGGAACTCGGAAAAAGTTTTGCCGAAGGGCAAGGTTTCCTTCGGGGAGTTAGACAGGACCTGAACCCGTCTAGGCGGGTTCAAAGGTCATATTTTTGGCCGAGCCTACTGGCTTGGAGATACCCACATTAAACCGGCCGTGTGCCACATTTTCCCCACGTGGGGGGGTTGATAAATATCATCCGTTTTGAGTTGCGGCTCGGGTTTTCTGTCAACTCTCTAATGCAGAGAGGAACTCGGAGGAAGCTTTGCCGAAGGGCAAGGTTTCCTTCGGGGAGGTAGACAGGACCTGAACCCGTCTAGGCGGGTTCAAAGTTCATATTTTTGGCCGAGCCTACGGGCTTGGAGATACCCACATTAAACCGGCCTTGTGCCACATTTAACCCACGTGGGGGGGTTGATAAATACCAACCTTTTTGAGTTGCGGCTCGGGTTTTCTGTTTTACTCTCTGCTGCAGAGAGGAACTCGGAGGAAGCTTTGCCCAAGGGCAAGTTTTCCTTCGGGGAGATAGACAGGACCTGAACCCGTCTAGGCTTGTTCAAATGTCATATTTTTTGCCGAGCCTACGGGCTTGGAGATACCCACATTCAACCTGCCTTGTGTCACATTTAACCCACGTGGGGGGGTTGATAAATATCAACCATTTCGCGTTGCGGCTCGGGTTTCCTGTCAAACTCTCTACTGCAGAGAGGAACTCGGAGGAAGCTTTGCCGAAGGGCAAGTTTTCCTTCGGGGAGGTAGACAGGACCTGAACCCGTCTAGGCGGGTTCAAAGGTCATATTTTTGGCCGAGCCTACGGGCTTGGAGATACCCACATTAAACCGGCGTTGTGCCACATTTAACCCACGTGGGGGGTTGATAAATATCAACCATTTCGAGTTACGGATCGGGTTATATGTCGAACTCTCTACTGCAGAGAGGAACTCGGAGGAAGCTTTGCTGAAGGGCAAGGTTTCCTTCGGGGAGGTAGACAGGACCTGAACCCGTCTAGGCGGGTTCAAATGTCATATTTTTGGCAGAGCCTACGGGCTTGGAGATACCCACATTAAACCGGCCTTGTGCCACATTTAACCCAAGTGGTGGGGTTAATAAATATCAACCATTTCGAGTTGCGGCTCGGGTTTTATGTCGAACTCTCTACTGCAGAGAGGAACTCGGAGGAAGCTTTGCCGAAGGGCAAGGTTTACTTCGGGGAGGTAGACAGGAACTGAACGCGTCTAGGCGGGTTCAAAGGTCATATTTTTGGCCGAGCCTATGGGCTTGGAGATACCCACATTAAACCGGCCTTGTGCCACATTTAACCCACGTGGGTGGTTGATAAATATAATCCGTTTTGAGTTGCGGCTCCGGTTTTCTGTCAAACTCTCTACGGCAGAGAGGAACTCGGAAGAAGCTTTGCGGAAGGGCAAGGTTTCCTTCGGGGAGGTAGACAGGACCTGAACCCGTCTAGGCGGGTTCAAAGGTCATATCTTTGGCCGAGCCTACGGGCTTGGAGATACCCACATTAAAGCGGCCTTGTGCCACATTTAACCCACGTGAGTGGCTTGATAAATATCAAACATTTCGAGATGCGGCTCGGGATTTCTGTCAAACTCTCTACTGCAGAGAGGAACTCGCAGTAAGCTTTGCCGAAGGGCAAGGTTTACTTCGGGGAGGTAGACAAGAATGAACCCGTCTACGCTGGTTCAAAGGTCAGATTTTTAGCCGCGCCTACGGCCTTGGAGATAACCACATTAAACCGGCCTTGTGCCACATTTAACCCACATGGGTGGGTTGATAAATATCAACCGGTTTGAGTTGCTGCTCGGGTTTTCTGTCGAACTCTCTACTGCAGAGAGGAACTCGGAGGAAGCTTTGCCGAAGGGCAAGGTTTCCTTCGGGGAGGTAGACAGGACCTGAACCCGTCTACGCAAGTTCAAAGGTCATGTTTTTGGCCTAGCCTACGGGCTTGGAGATACCCACATTAAACCGGCCTTGTGCCACATTTAACCCACGTGGGGGGGTTGATAAATATCAACCGTTTTGAGTTGTGACTAGGGTTTTATGTCGAACTCTCTACTGCAGAGAGGAACTCGGAGGAAGCTTTGCCGAAGGGCAAGGTTTCCTTCGGGGATGTAGACAGGACCTGAACCCGTCTAGGCGGGTTCAAAGGTCATATTTTTCGCAGGCCTACGGGCTTGGAGATACCCACATTAAACCGGCCTTGTGCCACATTTAACCCACGTGGGTGGGTTGATAAATATCAACCGTTTTGAGATGCAGCTCGGGTTTTCTGTCGAACTCTCTACTGCAGAGAGGAACTCGGAGGAAGCTTTGCCGAAGGGCAAGGTTTCCTTCGAGGAGGTAGACAGGACCTGAACCCGTCTAGGCGGGTTCAAGGGTCATATTTTTGGCCGAGCCTACGGGCTTGGAGATACCCACATTAAACTGGCCTTGTGCCGCATTTAACCCACGTGAGGGGTTGATAAATATCAACCGTTTTGAGTTGCGGCTCGGGTTTTCTCTCAAACTCTCTGCTGCAGAGAGGAACACGGAGGAAGCTTTGCTGAAGGGCCAGGTTTCCTTCGGGGAGGTAGACAAGAATGAACCCGTCTACGCTGGTTCAAATGTCAGATTTTCGGCCGCGCTTACGCCCTTGGAGATAACCACATTAAACCGGCCTTGTGCCACATTTAACCCACGTGGGTGGGTTGATAAATATCAACCGTTTTGAGTTGCTGCTCGGGTTTTCTGTCGAACTCTCTACTGCAGAGAGGAACTCGGAGGAAGCTTTGCCGAAGGGCAAGGTTTCCTCCGGGGAGGTAGACAGGACCTGAACCCGTCTACGCGAGTTCAAAGGTCATGTTTTTGGCCTAGCCTTCGGGCTTGGAGATACCCACATTAAACCGGCCTTGTGCCATATATAACCCACGTGGGGGGGTTGATAAATATCAACCGTTTTGAGTTGCAGCTCGGGTTTTCTGTCGAACTCTCTACTCCAGAGAGGAACTCGGAGGAAGCTTTGCCGAAGGGCAAGGTTTCCTTCGGGGAGGTAGACAGGACCTGAACCCGTCTAGGCGGGTTCAAAGGTCATATATTTGGCGAGCCTACGGGCTTGGAGATACCCACATTAAACCGGCCTTGGGCCACATTTAACCCACGTGGGTGGTTGATAAATATCATCCGTTTTGAGTTGCGGCTCCGGTTTTCTGTCAAACTCTCTACGGCAGAGAGGAACTCGGAAGAAGCTTTGCCGAAGGGCAAGGTTTCCTTCGGGGAGGTAGACAGGACCTGAACCCGTCTAGGCGGGTTCAAAGGTCATATCTTTGGCCGAGCCTACGGGCTTGGAGATACCCACATTAAAGCGGCCTTGTGCCACATTTAACCCACGTGGGGGGGTTCATAAATATCAAACGTTATGAGTTGCGTCTCAGTTTTTCTGTCAAACTCTCTACTGCAGAGAGGAACTCGGAAGAAGCTTTGCCGAAGGGCAAGGTTTCCTTCGGGGAGGTAGACCGGACCTGAACCCGTCTAGGCGGGTTCAAAGGTCATATTTTTGGCCGAGCCTACGGGCTTGGAGATACCCACATTAAACCGGCCTTGTGCCACATTTAACCCACGTGAGGGGCTTGATAAATATCAAACATTTCGAGATGCGGCTCGGGATTTCTGTCAAACTCTCTACTGCAGAGAGGAACTCGCAGTAAGCTTTGCCGAAGGGCAAGGTTTCCTTCGGGGAGGTAGACAGGACCTGAACCCGTCTAGGCGGGTTCAAAGGTCATATATTTGGCGAGCCTACGGGCTTGGAGATACCCACATTAAACCGGCCTTGGGCCACATTTAACCCACGTGGGTGGTTGATAAATATCATCCGTTTTGAGTTGCGGCTCCGGTTTTCTGTCAAACTCTCTACGGCAGAGAGGAACTCGGAAGAAGCTTTGCCGAAGGGCAAGGTTTCCTTCGGGGAGGTAGACAGGACCTGAACCCGTCTAGGCGGGTTCAAAGGTCATATCTTTGGCCGAGCCTACGGGCTTGGAGATACCCACATTAAAGCGGCCTTGTGCCACATTTAACCCACGTGGGGGGGTTCATAAATATCAAACGTTATGAGTTGCGTCTCAGTTTTTCTGTCAAACTCTCTACTGCAGAGAGGAACTCGGAAGAAGCTTTGCCGAAGGGCAAGGTTTCCTTCGGGGAGGTAGACCGGACCTGAACCCGTCTAGGCGGGTTCAAAGGTCATATTTTTGGCCGAGCCTACGGGCTTGGAGATACCCACATTAAACCGGCCTTGTGCCACATTTAACCCACGTGAGGGGCTTGATAAATATCAAACATTTCGAGATGCGGCTCGGGATTTCTGTCAAACTCTCTACTGCAGAGAGGAACTCGCAGTAAGCTTTGCCGAAGGGCAAGGTTTACTTCGGGGAGGTAGACAAGAATGAACCCGTCTACGCTGGTTCAAAGGTCAGATTTTTGGCCGCGCCTACGGCCTTGGAGATAACCACATTAAACCGGCCTTGTGCCACATTTAACCCACGTGGGTGGGTTGATAAATATCAACCGGTTTGAGTTGCTGCTCGGGTTTTCTGTCGAACTCTCTACTGCAGAGAGGAACTCGGAGAAAGCTTTGCCGAAGGGCAAGGTTTCCTTCGGGGAGGTAGACAGGACCTGAACCCGTCTACGCGAGTTCAAAGGTCATGTTTTTGGCCTAGCCTACGGGCTTGGAGATACCCACATTAAACCGGCCTTGTGCCACATTTAACCCACGTGGGGGGGTTGATAAATATCAACCGTTTTGAGTTGCGACTAGGGTTTTATGTCGAACTCTCTACTGCAGAGAGGAACTCGGAGGAAGCTTTGCCGAAGGGCAAGGTTTCCTTCGAGGAGGTAGACAGGACCTGAACCCGTCTAGGCGGGTTCAAGGGTCATATTTTTGGCCGAGCCTACGGGCTTGGAGATACCCACATTAAACTGGCCTTGTGCCGCATTTAAACCACGTGAGGGGTTGATAAATATCAACCGTTTTGAGTTGCGGCTCGGGTTTTCTCTCAAACTCTCTGCTGCAGAGAGGAACACGGAGGAAGCTTTGCTGAAGGGCCAGGTTTCCTTCGGGGAGGTAGACAAGAATGAACCCGTCTACGCTGGTTCAAATGTCAGATTTTCGGCCGCGCCTACGCCCTTGGAGATAACCACATTAAACCGGCCTTGTGCCACATTTAACCCACGTGGGTGGGTTGATAAATATCAACCGTTTTGAGTTGCTGCTCGGGTTTTCTGTCGAACTCTCTACTGCAGAGAGGAACTCGGAGGAAGCTTTGCCGAAGGGCAAGGTTTCCTCCGGGGAGGTAGACAGGACCTGAACCCGTCTACGCGAGTTCAAAGGTCATGTTTTTGGCCTAGCCTACGGGCTTGGAGATACCCACATTAAACCGGCCTTGTGCCATATATAACCCACGTGGGGGGGTTGATAAATATCAACCGTTTTGAGTTGCAGCTCGGGTTTTCTGTCGAACTCTCTACTCCAGAGAGGAACTCGGAGGAAGCTTTGCCGAAGGGCAAGGTTTCCTTCGGGGAGGTAGACAGGACCTGAACCCGTCTAGGCGGGTTCAAAGGTCATATTTTTGGCCGAGCCTACAGACTTGGTGATACCCACATTAAACCGGCCTTGTGCCACATTTAACCCACGTGGCGGGGTTGATAAATATCAACCGTTTTGAGTTGCGGCTCGATTTTTCTGTCGAACTCTCTACTGCAGAGAGGAACTCGGAGGAAGCTTTGCCGAAGGGCAAGGTTTCCTTCGGGGAGGTAGACAGGACCTGAACCCGTCTAGGCGAGTTCAAAGGTCATGTTTTTGGCCTAGCCTACGGGCTTGGAGATATCCACATTAAACCGGCCTTGTGCCATATTTAACCCACTTGGGGGGGTTGATAAATATCAACCGTTTTGAGTTGCAGCTCGGGTTTTCTGTCGAACTCTCTACTGCAGAGAGGAACTCGGAGGAAGCTTTGCCGAAGGGCAAGGTTTCCTTCGGGGAGGTAGACAGCACCTGAACCCGTCTAGGCGGGTTCAAAGGTCATATTTTTGGCCGAGCCTGCGGACTTGGTGATACCCACATTAAACCGGCCTTGTGCCACATTTAACCCACGTGGGGGGGTTGATAAATATCAACCGTTTTGAGTTGCGGCTCGGTTTTTCTGTGAAACTCTCTACTGCAGAGAGGAACTCGGAGGAAGCTTTGCCGAAGGGCAAGGTTTCCTTCGGGGAGGTAGACAGGACCTGAACCCGTCTAGGCGGGTCCAAAGGTCATATTTTTGGCCGAGCCTACGGGCTTGGAGATACCCACATTAAACCGGCCTTGTGCCACATTTAACCCACGTATGAGGGTTGATAAATATCAACCGTTTTGAGTTGCGGGTCGATTTTTCTGTCGAAATCTCTACTGCAGAGAGGAACTCGGAGGAACCTTTGCCGAAGAGCAAGTTTTCCTTCGGGGAGGTAGACAGGACCTGAACCCGTCTAGCCGGGTTCAAAGGTCATATTTTTTGACAAGCCTACGGGCTTGGTGATACCTACATTAAACCGGCCTTGTGCCACATTTAACCCACGTGGGGGGGTTGATAAATATCAAACCTTTTGAGTTGCGACTCGGGTTTTATGTCTAATTCTCTACTGCAGAGAGGAACTCGGAAGAAGCTTTGCCTAAGGGCAATGTTTCCTTTGGGGAGGTAGACTGGACCTGAACCCGTCTAGGGGGGTTCAAAGGTCATATTTTTGGCCGAGCCTACGGGCTTGGAGATACCCACATTAAACTGGCCTTGTGCCGCATTTAACCCACGTGGGGGGTTGATAAATATCAACCGTTTTGAGTTGCGGCACGGTTTTTCTGTGAAACTCTCTACTGCAGAGAGGAACTCGGAGGAAGCTTTGCCGAAGGGCAAGGTTTCCTACGGGGAGGTAGACAGGACCTGAACCCGTCTAGGCTGGTTCAAATGTCATATTTTTGGCCGAGCCTACGTGCTTGGAGATACCCACATTAAACCGGCCTTGTGCCACATTTAACCCACGTGGGGGGGTTGATAAATATCAACCGTTTTGAGTTGCTGCTCGGGTTTTCTGTCGAACTCTCTACTGCAGAGAGGAACTCGGAGGAAGCTTTGCCGAAGGGCAAGGTTTCCTTCGGGGAGGTAGACAGGACCTGAACACGTCTAGGCGGGTTCAAAGGTCATATTTTTGGCCGAGCCTACGGGCTTGGAGATACCCTCATTAAACCGGCCTTGTGCCACTTTTAACTCACGTGGTGGTGTTGATAAATATCAACCGTTTTGAGTTGCGGCTCGGATTTTCTGTCAATCTCTCTACTGCAGAGAGGAACTCGGAGGAAGCTTTGCCGAAGGGCAAGGTTTCCTTCGGGGAGGTAGACAGGACCCGAACCCGTCTAGGCGAGTTCAAAGGTCATGTTTTTGGCCTAGCCTACGGGTTTGGAGATACCCACATTAAACCGACCTTGTGCCACTTTTAACTCACGTGGTGGTGTTGATAAATACCAACCGTTTTGAGTTGCAGCTCGGGTTTTCTGTCGAACTCTCTACTGCAGAGAGTAACTCGGAGGAAGCTTTGCCGAAGGGCAAGGTTTCCTTCGGGGAGGTAGACAGGACCTGAACCCGTCTAGGCGTGTTCAAAGGTCATATTTTTGGCCGAGCCTACGGGCTTGGAGATACCCACATTAAACTGGCCTTGTGCCGCATTTAACCCACGTGGGGGGTTGATAAATATCAACCGTTTTGAGTTGCGGCTCGGGTTTTCTGTGAAACTCTCTACTGCAGAGAGGAACACGGAGGAAGCTTTGCCGAAGGGCCAGGTTTCCTTCGGGGAGGTAGACAAGAATGAACCCGTCTACGCTGGTTCAAAGGTCAGATTTTTGGCCGCGCCTACGGCCTTGGAGATAACCACATTAAACCGGCCTTGTGCCACATTTAACCCACTTGGGGGGGTTGATAAATATCAACCGTTTTGAGTTGCTGCTCGGGTTTTCTGTCGAACTCTCTACTGCAGAGAGGAACTCGGAGGTGGCTTTGCCGAAGGGCAAGTTTTCCTTCGGTGAGGTAGACAGGACCTGAACCCGTCTAGGCGGGTTCAAAGGTCATATTTTTGGCCGAGCCTACGGGCTTGGAGATACCCACATTAAACCGGCCTTGTGCCACATTTAACCCACGTATGGGGGTTGATAAATATCAACCGTTTTGAGTTGCGGGTCGATTTTTCTGTCGAACTCTCTACTGCAGAGAGGAACTCGGAGGAAGCTTTGCCGAAGGGCAAGGTATCCTTCGGGGAGGTAGACAGGACCTGAACCCGTCTAGGCGGGTTCAAATGTCATATTTTTTGACAAGCCTACTGCCTTCGAGATAACCACATTAAACCGGCCTTTTGCCAGATTTAACCCACGTGGGGGGGTTGATAAATATCAACCGTTTTGAGTTGCGGCTCGGGTTTTCTGTCGAACTCTCTACTGCAGAGAGGAACTCGGAGGAACCTTTGCCGAAGAGCAAGTTTTCCTTCGGGGAGGTAGACAGGACCTGAACCCGTCTAGCCGTCTAGGTTCAATACTTAGAAATGTAAAATAAAATAAGAATTATTATAAAACTAAATCAGAATATTATTCTATGTTTAAAACCATTTTGTTATAAGAGTAGGAAACGCTGGCCGTAATGAAATTGGGGAGGTACAGTTTATGGGGTTTGATTACCAAACAAGGGGTGCGTATTCTACGTTTGTAGAAGCATTTTCCCCACATTTTCAGCCAAAATTTTAGGGGTGCGTATTATGGGTGAAGTCGTATTATACTATGTACCTCCACGAAATCGCTAAAAAAAAGAGCATAGCTTGATGAAAAAGACGCCAATCTTGCCGAAAACAACATTTTATTGTCTAAATGCTTATGTTATTAAGAGGAAAGACGAAAGTTTTTTTTTATTTTTAAAAATGTTTCCTTCTTTTTAGAACATACTAAATTTTGATTGAAAAACTTTGTTTCTGTTTGTATCAGCGGAACTAGTAAATAACAGACAATTTTTAGCACGTTTTTTTTTTTGGTATGACACACATTAATTTGAAAAATCGTGCAAAAATAGAAATAATTGTCGGATGTTAATGAAACTTTCAGAAACTATTCACAGATGATCGAAATTATTATAAATGTTTTTTTTATTAAGGTCATGGTAGAAATATTTTTTTTAAATATTTATTACCCCCTCCAACTAATTTTATGAAAACGCTAGAAATTCGATCGCATCTGGTTTAATGATTATAAAAATTAAAAGCACAGGGCTTTGAGGAATGCAAAGCATGTCTTTTTTTGTTTTTAATTGGAGCCAACGTAACTGAAAATCAGCTCTGAATTGTAACATACAAAACCTAATAAAACAAAGATATTATTTAATTTCAAATGCTTTTATTTCTTTTAGTTGTTTTTATGAATATGGACAATAAATCCTGAAAGCAAAAATTTTTTTTCGATGAAAAACGAATTTTTAATACAATTATTTATTTCTTTAATTATAATAGATTTTACATTTAAATATTATAAAATTAGTTAAAAGTTATTAGTTATAATATATTTACATTAAAATATTATAAAATTAGTTAAAAGCCCCATCAATTTTCCTAAGTGTCCTTATGAGATAGATCTTTTTTAGCGCGTTGTAAATTGTATCATTTTGACTAATCAGAAGATCCACAGTAATTAAGAAATGTAATTTTGTGCTTATAACCGGGCTGTAATTATAAAGTACGGAAGACCAACCAGAATATAATTAAGTTGCGTTATTTGAGTTAAGCATTGTTCTCCGCTGTTAAGGCCTTTTCTTTTGCGGGACCCGTATGGAGAAGTTAATTTGATTTTTCAATTTCAACTGAAAAGGGTACCTACAAGTATCAGTATCATCTTATGAAATTTATATGATCTTATTTTTATATTAATCTCAGTTATGACATTTTTCCATAAATGAAATATCAAAATTAATAAAATGAATGCAAATACAAATAACAGTAAAATGTAATAAATGTACATAAAATTGTAGTATTTTATGTACAGTTCTGATAAAATTTCATAAGAAAGGTACCTATAAATGAATTAGACGCATTTCTTAGGAAATATGAAATTTAATGTCACTCTTAACAGTCTTATTTTAATTTCTTTATAATATACTTTCCATAAAGCATCATAAACGTAAAGGTGAAAGCTAAGTACAAAAAAAAAATTAGACCGATGATAGTTTTCGTTAAAATAACGAGGTAAATAATTTGTTCGCTTAAATGTAAATTATTTCACTTTCCTCCTTCCGTAGAATAAATTAGCCTCTTGGAATTCGTAAATATGTCATTCATCACCTGTCAAGAGACGCGAAAGTTTGACCTGCTTTGTTTTATTTTCAAATTACATCTTCTTGACACAAAAGCTAAGTTAAGTTTGGTTCAAAATATTTTAAATAAACATTATAATGTCGGATTTTTTAAAATAAGTTTTGAAAAAATGATAATTGATATTTAAAAGAATTTCAAAGTGAGATTTCTAGTTTTTTTTAATGGAAAAAATGGTCAATTTTGCTGACTCAAAAAAAAAACTAGATTTTTAACGAAAATTTCGGACGTGCTAGGAACGATTATAAAATGTAAAAAATACCCCAAAATTACTTTGATCTTTCTTCTTAATACTAACAAACGTTTAGACGATAAAATTTTGTTTTCGTCAAGTTTGGCGTCTTTTTCATCATGCTTTTTTAGCAATCTCGTGGATGTACTTATATTATATGTGGGGAATTACGTTAGTTTGCAAAATTGAATGAAACATAGTTTGTAAATCTTGACAAAAAATGTTAGTGATAACACCCTTCAACCCTTCAGTAATCCTCTACTTCGTATAAAAATTCTTTACATGTCATAAATGAAGCAAATATTTTAAATTTCTTCAAGTAACGGTGCTAGCACGTATTAGGACAAAACTCTTTTTGTAATAATGGCAATTTCAGTCTACCGTACATAGAAATAAGGGACGTATTAAGTAGAAAAATACAACATAAAAAATGATTTGAAAAAAATTGGAATCACTAAATTTATTAAACTTTGCAATTTTGAACTCGTAAATTTTGTTTCTACTTAATTACTAATTATCACAAGGAAATAGGCTAATACAGAATTTTGCACGATTTTTAAACTATTATAAATTATCATAATTGAAATGTAAAACAAATAAAATTTCTTGTAAAATTTAATTATTCATCAGAAAAAATTTATTTCTTCAGGCAATAATGACCTTAATATTACTTATTTACAAAAGCAATTAAAAGCTTTTCTAATTAAGTAATATCATAGTTTTATTGGATTCATTATTTTTCACTTCAGAGCAGATTTTCAGTTAGCACAAAGTTGAAAAAAAAAGTAGGTGATTTACCATCTCTAATGACTCTTACTTTAAACAAAAAAAAATTGTCAGGAAATAAAAAAGTTTTGAAGGAAATTTCAGGATAATAAGTAAATGGGGTGTAACATATTTAAAAAAAATTATTTGTTACCAAAATTTACTAAAAAGAAATATTTCAAAAATAATTTCATTCATTTGTGAATAAGTCCCTAAAATTTCATTAAAATCGGACAATTACTTTAATTTTACAAGAATTTCCAAATCAATGTGTTTTCAACGGGAAAAAATCGCAAAAAAAAACAATGTTATTTTAACAGCACCGCGATGACGTAAAAAAAAATGAAGACTTTAACCAAAATTTCGAGCGTCTTAGAAAATATTTAAAAATTTCAAAAAATAATTAAAAAAATACTTTGGTCTTTCATCTTAATAATAACATAAGCATTTTGACGATAAAACTTTATTTTCGTTAAGTTTGTGGCATTTTTTTATTACGCTATGCTGTTTTCCCGCGAAAAAGTGGAGGTACCTAGACCGTTTGATTACCAAACAAGGGGTGCGTATTCTACGTGTGTAGAAGCATTTTCCCCTCATTTTCAGTCAAAATTTTAGGGGTGCGTATTATGGATGAAGTCGTATTATACGTGGGGAATTACGGTAGTATGCAAAATTGATGAAACATAGTTTGTAAATCTTGACAAAAAATGTTAGTGATAACACCCTTCAACCGTTCAGTAATCCTCTACTTCGAATGGCTCTTAAACTGTCTATAAAAATCCTTTACAAGTCATAAATGAAGCGAACATTTTAAATTTCTTCAGAAGCTATTAAAGTAACTGTGCTAGCACTATTCTTGTTAAAAATCTGATGATATTTTCTGGTAGAAACAAAGATCCATTATTGCTATTGATTTGTGATATTAACATCTATGGAATATGAAAAACAACATTTGGGGATAAACATTACTTTTAGAGTCTCAGTGGTTGATAGTTGTTTTCTGCACTGTCTACAGCCCATCTCACCAAATGGCTCTTTTTCATTTGAAATTTTTCATAAATTTGAAATCAGTAGATGCCGTTTATGTTTCAAACTTTCAGTTCAAGCATTATGTTTAGGAATGTTATCTTTTATTAATTTTTGATAGATATCTGATGTTACTTTTCACCACAGCAGTAAACAATACGGATTGGAAATAAGGAATAGACTCCAGGTGAGATATTACTTTCAACCTTTTTACTTGAGGAAATCTATGTTCAGCTGCTTCTCTACAGATTAAGCTGCTGGGACTTTTGTGGTTGGCAAAAGACCCATTTTAACCATTAAACTTTTACATTTTCCCCTTGGATGTTTGATGCCATATTTGCGATTATTTTTTACCACTATTATTATTAGTATTAGCAGTGGTGGTGGTAATATTGATTTATTCTTTATTAGATAAAATATTGTCAACCAATATTAATTTTTGATTAGTACTGTTGAGAAAATGCTCCCAATCCCCAAAACGAATGGAGACTAGTCAGGTTGAGCAGAGAGGGGGGGGGGCAATAGCACTTATCTCAAGTTGCAAAATATATTGTCACTTCTCTGTGATGTAGAAATATAGAAGGTAAATTTAGCAATAAAAAAAAGATTTTTCCCTTCTTTTTATGCAACTTCAGGGATCACATAGTAAACCTGTCATGTGACCACTGTAACTCTAAAGGGTTAGTACAGAAAATAACAAGCTTTTGTTTAGTAAGCATTTGAACAACACAAGGTAAATACTCTTCTCCTTTGCTGAATGACCAACAGTTAATTTCTCCACAATATTTCTGTCAGCCTTTTTTCTCTCTTAGTATTTGTAGTAATATTATCTGGAATTTTTATAAGATGAAGCATCGACAGTCATTAGTCAATTTTGACTTATTTAATTTCTATTGTTTTTCATCAAGTAGTATTAGTATTAATATTGAATTTTTATTAAACATTGAAAATTCTAGTTTTCCTCTTTTTCTTTCATCTTAATTTGACTTGCTTTTCAAAACAAGTATTTTGAATGTTAGTCTCTGATTAGAATTAAACAAAATGGATTGGAAATTAATTGTTGACAATCCTTCATTTGATAAAAAAGCAAATTCTCTTCCAGTTATATTCCTCAATATACTTTTGCAAAGAATATTGATTTGTGCTACAAAAATTGCATAAAACATTCAGTTGGCATTTGTTTTTGCTGTTGAATGAAAAGAAAACTCAACCATAAACCATGTGGTACTTAATGGAGCTTAAAAAACCAGGGTACATGTACACTGATATTTCTGAAGAAATGTTAGCTGCCTTCATTGGTATTTATGAAATGGCTTAATCTTCCATAAATAATTTAAAGAAAGAACTGAATTTATTTGAATTATTGTTAACATTATTTTTTTTAACTAATTGTTCACCTAAAACAAGGCTCAAGAGCTACTCAATGTAGAGGGTTACTGTTTGAAGTTGAGGCATGGAAGAAGAATAGGTAAAAATGGTTAACTCCCTGTATAGCTGTACTTTATACATAAGGTCACAAACAATATATTTTCTTAAAAAAGTATGAAAGATACATATTTATAGTAAAATTAATAAAAATTTATCCTCCGGGTCATATAGCAAAATTGAAAACATGGCACAGATTGTCAAAAAAGATTTTTAAAATTTAAAAAAAACAACAATTTGGTATGATTAATTTCATTTATTGAAAAGAGAAACAAGTTTTTACTTCTTATTTGATTTTGTTAGGTTATTTGTTTCAAAAATGCAGATACGTAATTATAATTTAACCATGAAATAAAATCATTCTCTTTAATTTATAAATAATTCAAAAGTGAATACATTTAAATACATTTATTTCATGATTTGAATTTTTAATATTTAGATTTTGATATTAAACAAGCCATTTGACTCATAAAAAAACAACCGAACCAAATTGACTTTTTAATTCTATTTTCTCTGCTGATAACGTTGTAGCACCTGGACATTCATGTATAAGATAAAGTTACATAATTCTGTTCTCTGATTTGTCAACAGAGAAGCTGTCTCAGCTAATCATTGGTTAATCAAATTTTGTATGCATATTAATATCCTTTTGGACTATATACACATCACTAAAAAAAATATATCTATTTTTCTCTGAATAATAACCATTTATTTTTAGCATCCAATTTATACCCATGAATTTGTAGCAATCATACAGCAAGGCATCAGACTCTTCCTGTCTGATCTTCTGTGAGTGCCACCAATGGGGTGGGGGGGGAAATTGAGCAGGATAGTTAAATATGTAGAGAAATAAGTAGTCGTTCATCTGACAAACTTGTCTTTGCAATTGCAAAGCATTACCAGAATCACTTAGGAACAGTTGTGGAAAAGGAATACACTTTGTAAATAAAGAAAGTCACAGAAAAAATAGCAGTCATTACATTCATATTTAAATTACAAGATGAAAAATAAATGGTAAATTTGACATTTAGAATTTTATTAAACACAATGTTATGTAATTGAAATAATTATAAAAATAATCCAAAATCAAAAACTAAATTGATGAAGCAATTGAAATCAATTTTTGTTAGCAATTTGTTTGACTGAAGAATGATATTAGCCCTGCATTTATCAATAGTCTGATACCATATATAACTATTGATCTGTTCCATTTATTGATTTTGATGAATGTATCCAGCAGTTTGAATTTTTAATACTCGAATATTAATTGAATAATTTCCTTTGTTTATGGCATTTTCAGTTTTGATTTGCTCATCCGACCATCTCATCTCCTCTTCATGAAAATGTTTGCTGGTGTATACAATCAGAAAATAAAGTGACAGGTGACTCTGCATGTTGGTGTCTTGTAAGGTGGGTATGTTTTTTTGTTGTTTTTTTAAGCATTTCACTCCATGCAAGGTGGAAGTCCTACTAGCACGTAGGTGGTACAGTGAATGAGAGCAAGAGTAAAGTGGTGTGTTTGAGGAAAGAAGAAAGAGAAAGACGGGAAACAAAGCATTAGAACATGTCTATTGACATATGCATATTTGAAGATTGTAGCTATTAGGGAAGCAACTAAGAGGAAGGGAGTTCCACAGATGGGAAGTGCAAGATAAGAAGCTAATCGAGTAGAAGAGACGGCTATATTTAATCATTTCAACCTAGTAGCATGCTTGAATTCATGCAGTTTGGGAACCAGAGAAAGTAGTTCATCAGAGCAGTTGCTGTGAAAATACTTGTAGAAAAGACAGAGGGAAGCAAAGGTACATCTGTGAGAAAGTGACAGTAGATGAGATACCAGATCAGGACCCATCATATCCTATTTCCATCTCTGGATTCTGTTGAGGTCTTGTTACTTTTAGCTTTAATCCAATCTAAACTATTTGTATTTCACAAACATTTTTTTTTAAATTCAGGACACACTTGTAGAATAACTGAAATTCTGGAGCATACTTTAAATTTTAATAAGGAAATCATTAATCATGAAATTTGAAAATAGGAAAATAATACAGAGGTCTCCTGAAATAAGCATTAATTTCTTTTTTTTTTTTTTTTTTTTAGATATTACATTCCTTGGTGTCTTTAACTTTTAAAAAGAAAGATTTTTTTAAATATAAAAATGATCCATAAATTACTGTCCTGTTAATGTGGGGCACACCTTGTTTTCTTTCAGGGAACATTGATGTGAATGAAAGCACCAACTGAGAAACAAGGATCTGAAATAATAAATGATAAAGCTATAAGTTACAATCTACTCAAAGATTCCTTGAAAGAAGTTAATAGCAAAATGGATGTCTTAAAAGCTGACTTCCTCTCTTCATGATGTAGGCAATCATGCCTTTCCACAACTTTCTATCCTTCATAGCTCTTAATAATTCATTTTTTTGTTATTTCTCCTAAACCTTGTTCCATTTACTCAAGCTTACTAAACAGGTTATACATTGTTTTCCTCTGTCCCTCTTGCCTTCTTGCGAGTATCAGATTTGCCAAGCCCTCTTTACTCATTATGTGCCAAGGAAATTTCAACTATCAACATATGTTAAGTATAAGTTTCCTTCTGGTTTCCATTTTCTTTAAAACTTAATTCTTACTTGTTGCTTACATATTCAGTCCTTGGTATCCTCAGTATCCTTCTGTAGAATCACGTTTCTGTTTTTTGAGGTCTCATCATTTTTCAGTGTTAAATTCTTTAATGTTTATTAAGTGATAATACTAGAATGTTGAATAATAAGTAATTTCATTAAATTAATTAGTCAAATATTATTGTGTTTTTATGCTCAGTCAGTAAAGATCCAGGGTCATTTTTCAGTAAATTTGCATATTAAGCCCCAGAAACCAATTGTAATGAAAATTTCCATTCTGGTGTAAATGTACACGATTATTTAAAAAATACCAATAAATGTTTGCAGACAAATACGGTTTAGGAGTTACCATCAATGGTGAGTACTATGCCAACTTGCTGAGGCAGTTATAGCTCATAAATATAGCATACTTTAAATATATATATATATATATATATATATATATATATATATATATATATATATATATATATATAGTAAGTAATCCATGCGAATCCTCGTAATATAAAATATTAAGACTGATCCACAGAAGAGATCTCAATATATTTATTATACAGCAAACAGGAATTACTGTAGATAAAATTCAATACCCCATATGATATATAGCCATTTCACCCACAATGGGCTTGTCTTTTTAAATACATTTACTCCTAGTTGTTAATTTCCCTCCTCTTTCTTCGTATTTACAAAAACATTGATTCATTTCTTTATCTAACTTCTTGGTGTTGACAAGCTGGTTCTGGGTAAAATGGCTCTTTATCCTATGGGGTATTGAATTTTATCAACTTGTAATATATATATATATATATATATATATATATATATATATATATATATATATATATATTGTTCAAAAGTCTGAAGCCACTCCCAGCATTAGCATGGGAAGAACTTGATAAAATAGTGAAAAAAATGAAATAGCATCATCAGAAAAATGGATTCTCTTTTAACCAAATCTATATCAATAAGAGAGAACTTAATTTATATTAGTCACATGGATATTGGATTAATTCAAGAAACTCCTTAGTAACCCATTAGATAAAACTGTGATATTACTGACACATTTGGGATAGGATAGTGGATGGTTTCCTTCTTTGAGAGTGAGAATAGTATAATGGTGTTAATTAATTGCCAATACCATTAGAATAAACAGTACACTGCATGATTTCACCCTCCCACACTTGTGGGAAAGGACTCTGTCAGATATCTCATAATACAAAATATGTAAAAGTCTAGCTGTAGATGCCATGAAATGTTGCTTTGTTGATTTGACTCACAAGAGAATGCTTACCCAGTCCCAACAAGCTTAATCTGTTTGAGTCTAGAGTCAACAGTTATCTTCCCCATATATCCTCATAAACTGAGTGGCTTTTGAGCCTTGCACAGGGTTAACATTATTCAAAAAAAAAAAAGGAAAAAAACATCATGAAACTGTTGTTACCTCGAATGTAATGTATGAATGAGTCTGCTGGCAACATAAAATGATGAGAATGATACAATGAAAGGCAATGTAATTCAATGCCAGTGCTACTCAACCTATCAGCCTGTGCATTGTATAATACACACTGCATTCTACAGAGTTTTAGAGTTGTCAACCCACTAGGGTACCATTATTGAGAATACAGGTTCAGTTACTTCATCTGGATCAGCAAACATTGGTCTGTCAAAGACTAGCACCATGTCTCTTGACCATTTCCAATTCTTTTGGACAGACATTTGAGTCTGGACAAATGGATAGAGAAACAAATACTTCAAAGAGAAAAGGAAAGCATATAGGAGCAAGTATTATTCTAAGCAACCAAACAAAGTTGTAGAGAGCCATGCTTGCCCACATTCTGAAGAGTCATAGCATGTACGGTGAGAGAGTATTATATATTGTAAATGTTTTCACGATCCTACTGTACTCAAATTTCACTTAAATTTCCATTTTTAAAATAAACATTTTGTGTTGATTAATGATGAACTTTTCCAAATTATGGATAATCCTTTGCAGACAAGGACAAAATTTCAATCACCCTCTATCTTTAAGGATGTGAGCTCTTATAATTTTTTTTATTTATCGATGATTGTTTTCATTCCATGATTATTGCTTCAAGAATGATAAGAATTTGATTTTACTAGTATTTTGGCATTGTTTGTGAGCAGATGTTTAATGTTACTATGAGATCCTGATGCTGCTTATTAATGTTATCTGATGGCACTCAGCTCCAATAGGTGGCCGGTAAGTCCTCATGAGAATGTGGTTGTGGTATATCCTATGTTAAAAGTTTCATGCTTTTGAATTACAGAGAAACATTCGCTGAGTGGGTAAGTATATTCATACACAAAATTAATCTTATTAAGAACTTGGAAGTTTAGGATATATTACATTTAATGAATAAGTTGACAGTTTTGGATTTTTTATATTAAATAATGAATCTAATGTATTTTATCGACTGGTTTTATATATCTATGTATGAACTTTTTAATTGCTGTTTTGAGATTTTTGTAAATGTGGTGTATTTGATTTTGATAATATATGTTAATAGCATTATTGTCATTATTATTTTTATAACTATGGTTTTATTGCCTAAAATTGTTGTTTAAATGAAATTTGATTTGTTCATCAACTACATAATTGGGGGCACCCATTATTGATAAATGTTAGTTTTATATTATTTAATTCTTTAATGAATATTGTTTTGGATAAAGAAATGATTTTAGCTCTTTGGATTCAGTTATTAATGACAGCAGATGGACATTTTTCAGGGCACTCACTGTCATACTTTATAAAACAAGAGTTAGAATTAGTAGATGTTTTATATAGAGAAGTAGTGTTTGGGCTTGTGCCACATCAAAGCTACAAGATATAGTGAAATTATCATAGAGTAAATGAGAATATCTAGAAATGGGATATTTTCAATCAATATTTAATTAAAAAATTGAATATTATAATGTAATTGTTTTAATGTTCTGTAATGACATTACGAGATTTGGTTTGGGTAAAGATGTCATTTTATTGAATGATTTTCTAACTTAGTTGGACATAAAAATGTGATAAAAGAAAGAGTGATTTTGGGTACACACACACACACACACACACATATATATATATATATATATATATATATATATAAAGGGTGTTTAAAAAAACTGAAGTTTGATATGTTCGCTATTAGCTGAAAATTGATGTGGAATTTTACTGTGTAAGTATAAAATTATTTTTCAGTGGGATGAATAGGAAAAATTTGGTAAGTGATGAAGACGCAACTTGTCTTAGGGGTTTTCTTGAAATTTTTAGTGCAGCCCAAAACTGGGGGATCAGTCATATTTCACTTCATTTTAAATATTTTCCATTGAATGAAATATTTCGAAAATTGGCTTTAAATTGTAGGAAATTTATTAATTACTCCATATATAAATGGATTTTTCATTTGGTTGAATAGAGGGAACTGCAGGTATGAGGATGTTGAGCCATGTTTTGCGGTTTGATTTCATAATTTAAAGTGTCCCAAAACCGGGTTGCTATATTTCTCTTGATTTCAAATTTTGGTTTTCTATGGAATAATTATAAAATAGATAAAAAAAGTTTAGGAATTTCTTCCTTAATCAATGTTTAAATTTTTTTTTCCATTAGCTTCAATAGGGAAAACATGGGATTCAATGAAGTTGCAAATTGTCTAAGGGGTTTTATTGAAATTTTAAGTGCTGCCCAAAACTGGGGATCAGTCATATTCCACTTCGTTTTAATTTTTTTCCATTAAATGAAATATTTTCAAAATTGGTATCAAATTGTAGGAAATTTATGAATTAATCCATGTCTACAAGGATTTTTCATTTGGTTGAATAGAGCAGGGTGGAGGTTTGACCATGTCGAGACATGTCTCTGTCGTCTACTTTGAAAATTAAAGGCATAAAAAAACGGTTTGCTTGATGAATCTGGAATACCATTTTTTTGTTTCTATAGAATACTTATAAAATTGATATCAAATTTTATGGACTTTTTTTCCTTAATCCAGGTTTAAATTTTTTTTCAGTCAGTTCAATAGGGACAACATGGCATTGGATGAAGTGGCAACTTGTTAGGGGATTTGTGGGAATTTTTAGTGCAGCCCAAAACTGGGGGATCAGTCATATTTCATTTCTTTTCAATTTTTTTACATTGAATGAAATATTTTAAAAATTGGTATTAAATTATAGAATATTTATTAATTAATCCATGTCTACAAAGATTATACATTTTGTTGAATAGAGGAAAGTGGAGGTGCAACCATGTCTTTGGCGTATCCTCTGAAAATTTACGTCATGCAAAAACCGGTTTGCTTGAGTACTCCGGATTTCAAATTTTTCGCGTCTATAGAATAGTTATCAAATTGATATCAAATGTTAGGGAATTTCTTGCTTAATCCATGTTGAAAAATTTTTTTTCAGTCGGTTGAATAGGACTTGTGATAAGGGATTTGTCGGAATTTTAATAAGGCCCAAAACTGGGGGATCAGTCAAATTTCAATTCTTTTAAATTTTTTTCCATTAAATGAAATATTTTAAAAATTAGTATTGTAGGAAATTTATCAATACATCCATGTCTACAAGGATTTTTCATTTGGTTGAATCAAGCAAAGTGCAGCTTTGACAATGTCACTGTCGTGTCCTTTAACAATTAAGATGTCCGAAAACCGGTTTGCTCAATGGGTCTGCATTTCTTCTTAATTTCTTGCTTAATCCATGTATAAAAGAATTTTTCCAGTTGCTTAAGTATGGACAATGTGGCGTTTGATGATACGTCGACTTGTGTTAGTGGATTTGTTGGGATTTTCATGAGGCCCAAAACTGCGGGATCAAAATTTTTTTTCATATTGATTTTATTATTGATTCTAATGTAGTTTGATACATGAGAAAATAAAAAAAAACAATTGCAATCTTTTAGTGCAAGTATTAAATTGTGCAGAAATTGTCGACTCATTCCTGTCTTGAAGGATTGTAAATTTGGCTTAATAGAGCAAAGTAAAGCATCGACCATGTCGCTGCTGTGCCCTTTCAAAGTTTACAGTGTTCGAAAACCGGTTTGCTCGATAAGATTGCATTTGAACTTTGCCCCTCTATGGAGCGCTCATAAAATAGATATGTGATTGAGCGGAATTTCTTGCTTAATCCATGTATGAAAGAATTATTTAAGTAGATTGAGTAGGGAGAGAAGGCCTTTGATGATACGGTAACTTGGGTTAGTAGAATTGTGGGATTTTTCATGCGGACCGTAACTGGGTGATCACACATTTTCACTACTTAACTTTTATCCAGGAAGTGAAATAACTTCAATTTTTGATATTAAATTGGGCTGAATGTCTCGACACAGGCCTGTCTAGAATGATTTTAAAATAGGTTTAATAGACACGATACAGCAACGACCATGTAGATGCTGTGGCCTTTGATAACTGACAGTGTTCGGAAACCGGTTTCCTCGATAAGATTGCAATACAAATTTTTCCCCTCTAAGGAACCCTCATAAAATAGATATCACATTGTGTGGAATTTCCTGCTTAATGCAGGAGTCAAAGAATTATTTCAGTCACTTCTGTAGGGAGGGAGTGATGTTCGAGGCTACGGGACCTTGTGTTATTGAATTTGTTGGAATTTTCATGCGGACCAAAAACTGGGGGATCTCTCACCATATCCCTGCTTTATAACTTTTTTCCAGCAGATGAAATCTCTTCAAAATTGGTATTAAATTGTGCGAAATCTCTCACTCTGTCGATGTCTACAAGCATTTTTCATTTGCTTTTATAGTGCAAAGTGTAGCTTCGAGTGTGTCGCTGCTGTCACCCGGGCAATTTACAATGTCCGAAAAGCGGTTTGCTCAAGGAGATCCCATTTCAAGTTTTTCCTCTCGAGGGGATCCTCATGAAATAGATATCAGATTGTGAGGAATTTCCTGCTTAATCAATGAGTCATAGAATTATTTCAGTCCCTTGTGTAGGGAGGGAGTGACGTTCAATGATACGGGACCTCATGTAGTGAATTTGTCGGAATTTTGAAGTGGACCAAAACTGGGGGATCCCTCACCATTTCCCTGCTTTATAACTTTTTTCCAGCAGATGAAATCTCTTCAAAATTGGTATTAAATTGTGCAAAATCTCTCACTCTGTCCATGTCTACAAGAACTTGTCTGCAGCTTTTACAGTGCAAAGTCTAGCTTCGATCGGGTCAACGCTGGCAATTTACGGTGTCCGAAAAGCGGTTTGCTCGAAGAGATCGCATTTCAACTTTTTCCACTCTAGGGCACCCTCATGAAATTGATATCAGATTGTGAGGAATTTCCTGCTTAATCCATGAGTCAAAGAATTATTTCAGTCGATTGCGTAGGGATGGAGTGACGTACGACGATATGGGACCTCGTGTTAGTGAATTTGTTGAAATTTTGATGGGGACCAAAACTAGGGGATCCCTCACAATTTCCCAGCTTTATAACTTTTTTTCCAGCAGATGAAATCTCTTCAAACTTGGTATTAAATTGTGCGAACTCTCTGACTCAGTCCATGCCAACAAGCATTTGTAAGTAGGTTTTACAGGGCAAAGTCTAGCTTCGAACTTGCCGCAGCTGTCACCGCTGGCAATTTACGGTGTCCGAAAAGCGGTTTTCTCGAAGAGATCAGATTTCAACTTTCTCCACTCTTGGGCACCCTCATGAAATTGATATCAAATTATGAGGAATTTCTTGCTCAATTCATGAGTCAAAGAATTATTTAAGTCGATTGCGTGGGGAGGGAGTGAACTTCAACGATTCGGGACCTACCGTTAGTGAATTTGTTGGAAGCGGACCAAAACTGGGGGGCCACCCCCAATACAATGCATTATAAATTTTTTCCAGTAGCTGGAATCTCTTCCAAATTGGTATCAAATTCTGCGGAATATCTCTGTGCATGGCTACAAGCATTTTTCATTCACTTTCATGCGGCAAACTGCAGCTTCGACCATGTCACTGCTGTCACAGTACAGTGTCCGAAAAGCGGTTTGCTCGAAGAGATCGCATTTCTATTTTTTCCTCTCCAGGGGATCCTCATTAGATAGATGTCAGAGTGTGGGGAATTTCCTGCTGACTCTATCAGTCAAAGGTTTATTTCAGTTGTTTTCTGTGGGGAGGGATTGATCTTCGTCGATTCAGGACCTCGCGTTAGTGAATTTGTTGCTATTTTCATGCGCACCGAAAATTGGGGGTGCCTCCCCCAATCCATTAATTTATAAATTTTTCCAGTAGCTGGAATCTCGTCCAAATTGGTATGAAATTGTGTGGAATCTCTCACTCTGTGCATGGCTACAAGCATTTTTCGTTCGCTTTCATGCGGCAAACTGCAGCTTCGACCATATTACTGCTGTTACCTTACGGTGTCCGAAAAGCGGTTTGCTCGAAGAGATCACATTTCAGTTTTTTCCTCTCCAGGGGTTCCTCAGGAGATAGATGTCAGATTGTGGGGAATTTCCTGCTGACTCTATCAGTCAAAGGTTTATTTCAGTCGCTCGTGTGGGGAGGGAGTGACCTTCGACGATTCGTGACATAGCGTTAGGGAATTTCTTGGAATTTTCATGCACACCAAAACTGGGGGGGGGGCGCCTCCAATTCATTGCATTATAAATTTTTTCCAGTAGCTGGATTCTCTTCCAAATTGTATCACATTTGTGGAATATATCATTCTGTGCATGCCTACAAGCATTTATCGTTCGCTTTCATGCGGCAATCTGCAGGTTCGACCATGTCACTGCTGTCACAGTTGGCACTTTACGGTGTCCAAAAAGCGGTTTGCTCGAAGAGATTGCATTTCTACTTTTTCCTCTCTGGTGGATCCTCATGAAATAGACGTCAGATTGTGTGAAATTTCCTGCTGGCTCCATCAGTCAAAGGTCAGTCGCTTGTGTGGGGAGGGAGTGATCTTCGACGATTCGGGACCTAGCGTTAGTGAATTTGTTGAAATTTTAACGTGCACCAAAACTGGGGGCCTCCCCAATTCATTGCTTTATAAATATTTTACAGTAGTTGCAATCTCTTCCAAATTGGTAATAAATTGTGTGGAATCTCTCACTCTCTGCATGGCTACAAGCATTTTTCGTTCGCTTTCATGCGGCAAAGTAGAGCTTCTAACATGTCACTGCTGTCACGGTTGGCACTTTACGGTGTCCGAAAAGCTTTTTCCTCGAAGAGATCGCATTTCTACTTTTTCCTCTCTAGGGGAACCACAAGAGATATATATCAGATTGTGCGGAATTTCCTGCTGACTCCATCAATCAAAGGTTTGTTTCAGTCGCTTGTGTGGGGAGGGAGTGATCTTCGACGATTCTGGACCTAGCGTTAGTAAAGATGTTGGTATTTTCATCCGCACCGAAACTGTATGTTCCTCCCCCAATTCATTGCTTAATAAATTTTTTCCAGTAGCTGGAATCTCTTCCAAATTGGTATCAAATTGTGTGGAATCTGTCACTCTGTGCATGGCTAAAATCATTCTTCTTTCACTTTCATGCGGCAAACTGCTGCTTTGACCATGTCAATGCTGTCACTGTTGGCACTATACGGTGTCCGAAAAGCGGTTTGCTCGAAGAGATCGCATTTCTATTTTTTCCTGTCTAGGTGATCCTCATGAGTTAGATTTCAGATTGTGTGGAATTTCCTGCTGACTCCATCAGTCAATGTTTTATTTCATTCGCTTGTGTGGGGACGGAGTGACTTTCGACGATTCGGTATCTAGCGTTAGTGAATTTGTTGGAATTTTCCTGAGCACCAAAACAGGTGGAGGTCCCTCAATTAATAGCTTTATAAATTTTTTCCAGTAGTTGGAATCTCTTCCAAATTGGTATCAAATTGTGTGGAATCTCTCACTCTGTGCATGGCTACAAGCATTTTTCGTTCGCTTTCATGTGGCAGACTGCAGCATCGACCATGTCACTGCTGCTACCGTTGGCACTTTACGGTGTCCGAAAAGCGGTTTGCTTGAAGAGATCGCATTTCTACTTTTTCCTCTCTAGGGTATCCTCATGAGATAGATGTCAGATTGTGGGGTATTTCCTGCTGACTCCCTCAGTCACAGGTTTATTTCAGTCACTTGTGTGGGGAGGGAGTGACCTTCGAAGATTCGTTACCTAGCTTTTGAGAATTTGTTGGAAATTTCATGCGCACCGAATGTGGGGGGGGGCTCACCAAATTCATTGCTTTATAAATTTTTTCCAGTAGCTGGAATCTCTTCCAAATTCGTATCAAATTGTGGGGAATCTCTCTGTGCATGGCTACAAGCATTTTTCGCTCGCTTTCATGCGGCAAACTGCAGCTTCGACCATGTCACTGCTGTCACCGTTGGCACTTTACGTTGTCTGAAATGCGGTTTGCTCGAAGAGATCTCATTTCTATTTTTACCTATCTAGGGGATCCTCATGAGATAGATGTCAGATTGTGGGGAATTTGCTACGGACTGCATCAGTCAAATGTTTATTTCAGTCGCTTGTGAGGGAGGCAGTGACCTTCGACGATTCGGGACCTTGCGTTAGTGAATTTGTTGGTATTTTCATGCGCACCAAAACTGGATGGGTCTCCCCAAATTCATTGCTTTATAAATTTTTTCCAGTAGCTGGATTCTCTTCCAAATTGCTATCAAATTGTGTGGAATCTCACAATCTGTACATGGCTACAAGCATTTTTCGTTCGCTTTCATGCGGCAAACTGCAGATTCGACCATGTCACTGCTGTCACTGTTGGCATTTTATGGTGTCCGAAAAGCAGTTTGCTCGAAGTGATCGCATTTCTATTTTTGCCTCTCTAGGTGATCCTCATGAGATAGATGTCAGATTGTGTGGAATTTCCTGCTGACTCCATCAGTCAAAGATTTATTTCAGTCGCTTGTGTGGTGAGGGAGTGACCGTCGACTATTTGGGTCCTAGCTTTAGTAAATTTGTAGGAATTTTCATGCACACTAAAACTGGTGGGGGCCGCCCCCAATTCATTGCTTTATAAATTTTTTCCAGAAGCGGGATTCTCTTCCAAATTGGTATCAAATTGTGTGGAATCTCTCACTCTGTGCATGGCTACAAGCATTTTTCGTTCGCTTTCATGCCGCAAACTGCACCTTCGACCATGTCACTGCTGTCAACGTTGGCACTTTACGGTGTCTGAAAAGCGGTTTGCTCGAAGAGATCGCATTTCTACTTTTTACTCTCTAGGGGATCCTCATGAGATAGATGTCAGATTGTGGGGAATTTCCTGCTGACTCTATCAGTCAAAGGTTTATTTCAGTCGCTTATGTGGGGAGGGAGTGACCTTCGACGATTCGGGATATAGCGTTAGTGAAGTTCTTGGTATTTTCAAGCGCACCAAAACTGGTGGGGCCGTCACCCAATTCATTGCTTCATAAATTTTTTCCAGTACCTGGAATCTCTTCCAAATTGGTATCAATTGTGTGGAATCTCTCACTCTGTGCATGGCTACAAGCATTTTTCGTTCGCTTTCAGCGGCAAACTGCAGCTCTGACAATGTCTCTGCTGTCACCGTTGGCACTTTATGGTGTCCGAAAGGGGTTGGCTCGAAGAGATCGCATTTCTATTTTTTCCTCTCTAGTGGATCCTCATGAGATAGATGTCAGATTGTGGGGAATTTCCTGCTGACTGCATCATTCAAATCTTTATGTCAGTCACTTGTGTGGGGAGGGAGTGACCCTCGAAGATTCATGACCTAGCTTTAGAAAATTTGTTGGAATTTTCATGCGCACCGTAACTCGGGGGGGGGGCTCCCCAAATTCATTGCTTTATAAATTTTTTCCAGTAGCTAGAATCTCTTCCAAATTGGTATGAAATTGTGTGGAATCTCTCACTCTGTGCATGGCTACAAGCATTTTTCGTTCGCTTTCATGCGGCAAACTTCAGCTTCGACCATGTCACTGCTGTCACCGTTGGAACTTTACGGTCTCCGAAAACCGGTCTGCTCGAAGAGATCGCATTTCTACTTTTTCCTCTATAGGGGATTGTTACGTTGTAAAGAGAAGAAAGCAAGTATAGAATAACCTTTTCTTAAGGCTTTACTAAACTTAATTCACAGCAGTCAGTAATCAACAAAGGAAAGAATTCAGAATGAAAAGGAAGAAGAACGCAGCTTTTAAAGAGGAAAGGGAACGTGTGAAATGTCACGTGGGCAAGAAAGTTAGTTTCCTTTTTTTTTTTTTACGAAAATATAACATTCTCCCCCACTTGATAAAGAGATTGAAAAAGTTTTATAAATCCAGTCGTTGGATTGGTCTACGAATCCTGCTAGACCGGCGTGGAGGTAGTTCACCACTGGAAGAGCCAGACCTCTGAGAAGGCTGACTTTCAGGATTCTGGCTATTATTCACAGAATCATTTTCTGTATAAGGTGAAGAAATATTAACGGGACCTGTATCAGGCAAAAGGGTTGAGTCTGCATGGTCCACGTCGGGTTGAGTATTTTCAGGTCCATTTTGAGGTCCATCCGGGCGTGGAAAACGTGCCAACCGTCTCAGCGCCACCGAATCTTCCCGGCCATCATTGTGATGTATTTTGGCATGCGTAGGTTTGGCCTCAAGGAGTTCCACCACCTCAACGATAGGGTCATATTTACCTCTGCCACCGAATCGTTTTAATAATACCTCTCCAGGCGCACAGAGCCAAACAGGCAACGCAGTACCGGAGGAGGACCGCCTTTCAAAATTGAACATTCGTTCGTGGGGGGTTGCATTCGTAGTGGTGCATAGCAGGGAGCGGATAGCATTTAACACATCACGTAGAACTTATTGCCAAGCACTAATTGGTAACTGTTTCGATTCCAGGGCCAATAATATGGTATTCCAAATTATGCCGTTGTAACGTTCGCATTGGCTATTGCCTCTAGGGTTATAAGCAGTAGTATTACTGCATCCAATTCCAAGTCGTGTTAGAAATTGTTTAAATTCTCCCGACATAAACGAAGTTCCTCGATCGGAGTGAATGAACGAGGGAATCCCGAAAATGGAGAAAATACTTGTCAGGCACTGAATAGCAGTTTGCGAAGAGCAATCGCGGCAAGGAAATGCAAAGGGAAATCGACTATATTCGTCGATAACAGTAAATATATATCGGTAACCTGTCGGAGAACCCGGGACAGGCCCTTTGTAGTCTATGGAAAGACGCTGAAATGGCGCAGTAGAACGGATCAGAACATTACTAGCAGAATCGAAGAATTGGGGTTTTATTTTGGCACAGGTCGTACATTCAGAAGTCATACGTCGGACTTCATCAAGCGAATAAGGCATATTCTGAGACCTTACAAAATGCCAAAAGCGCTGTACCCCAGGATGTATTAAGGAATCGTGTATCGATTTAAGTTCCTTCAAGGAAGACGCAGCAGCAACACATACTCTGGATAAGGTATCTGCAACTGTGTTTTCATTTCCAGGACGGTGATTTATGTCGTATGAAAAGGGAAGAAGTTCCATTTTCCACCGTATAATTTTATCGTTTTTAATTTTTCCGCGATTAGCAGGTTTAAACATAAAAGATACGGCTTGTTGATCAGTAATAATAGTAAAATGTTTCCCGGCAAGGAGGTCTCTCCATTTACGAACGCATTCGATTATGGCATATGCTTCTTTTTCGACTATATGAAGTCGTATTTCAGAGGGGTTTAGCGACCGAGAAAAAAATGCTACAGGTCGCTCAGCTTGTAAAAGAGTGCCTCCAATAGCCTTTTCTGAAGCATCGGTTTCAATAGTAAATGGCAATTCATCATCAATACCTTTTACAGATGACTCGGCAATGTCTTTCTTAAGTTTTTCGAAAGAATTTATAACTATAGGAGGCATAGGGAATTGTTTATTTTCGACCAGTGGACGAATTTTGTGTGAATATTTAGGTATCCATTTCGCATAGTAAGCAAACATACCAAGACACCTTTTTAACGAATGTGAGTCGGAAGGAGGAGGCATTTGCAAAAGTGGCTTCAAACGCTCAGGATCGGTTTGGATAGTTCCGTTACAAATTTGATATCCTAGCACGTTAATAGAACGAAGTGAAAACTCTGATTTTTCCCGGTTTATTTCGAGGTTGTATGTCGAGGCAGCTTTTAAGAAACATTCCAAATTGACGTCGTGCTCCTCCTGGGTTTTACCGCAAACAGTTATATCATCTATATACGAAAAGTTTCCAGGTAATTTGTTATCAGAAATGAAAGAATTCATAAATCGCTGAAAGGCAGAAACCCCGTTAGTAACACCCATGGGTATTCGTTTAAATTGGAACAGACGATTTCCAGCTTGAAAGGCCGTATAGGGGCGATCTTCGGGGCAAATTTCAATCTGATAGTACGCTTTGGACAAGTCAATTATACTATAGATACGATACTGGGCTATTTGGTTTACGAGATCTTCAATTCGAGGCAAGGGGTAGGCATCAAGTAAGGTGAACCTATTAATAGTCTGGGAGAAATCGACTACCAATCGTTTCTTTTTATTAGGTGACGAAGTTACAACAATTTGAGCACGCCACGGGGAGTAACTTGTTTCAATTATATCATCCTCAAGCAGTTGTAGAATTTCTTTTTCAATGAACATAGCATCGTCCGCACGGTAATTTCGGGATTTAGTAGCAATAGGTTTGCAGTCAGGGGTCAAGTTTCGGAACAACTTAACAGGAGCACAACTGATCTTGGTTAAAGCGCAGATTTTTAAACTATCCTGAGATCCACCAAAAGAAATAGTGATACTCTGGTGTAGTTTTAAGTAGGTCACTCCGAGTATAATATCCATACAGGAATCAGGGAGTACTGTAAAGTCAATTTGTTTATATTCGTAACCATTGAAGATAATATCCTCAGTACAATATTCAGATAGTTTGAGGGAAATGGCAGATGATGCCATGGAAACTACGGAATTCCGTTTAGAAGTAGACAGTTTCATTGCTTTAACATTACGGGCACTGATAAAGTTATCAGAACTACCGGTGTCTATGAGGGCAGTTAATTTCTTTCCTTTTAATTCTAAAGTTTTAGTAACTGGAGGAGACCTATCATCGTCTTTAGCACGGGCTACTATAATAGCTGAGGTAGAACGTGAAGGCGCCGGCATGGTAGAACGGCAAACTTTAGAAAAATGACCGAGTTTGCCACAGTTTCGAAATCTCTTATCACGGGCAGGACAATAGCGACGATTATCCTTAAAGTGACGTTTCCCTCCACAGTTGTAGCACTTGCCACGAGCAAGGGCAGTAGACAATTGTACAGAGTCACACTCCGTACGAGAATCAGTTAAGTCAGAAAGCATATTTTTAGTAATAGTAGTGGAAGTGGCCTCCTCGGCAGAATCAGTAAACACATTTTTAGTCCTAGTGGTAGTAGCAGCGGCTGATCCAATCTGAGAAGCGCATGATTCAGCACGAAAGTGAGCCTGTTCTAAGGCTCTAGCACATTGAGTAGCCTCCGTGAGAGTTAGCCTATCATTTTCAAGCAGTCTGGCACGTATTACGGGGGACCGGAGACCATGTATAAATGCATCACGGACAGATTCATCCCTGTAAGTAGTAGCAGTAACATCTTGGAAGCAACAGTCAGCAGCAAGACGATTCAAGGCCTGAAGGTATTGGTCTACAGACTCATTTTCCTGCTGCAGACGTGTAGACAACAAATGTCTAGCATGAATAACACTTGGAGACTTGACATAAACACTTTTCAGCAATTCAACAGCATGTTCAAATCCAGAACAACCCTCGATAACATCAGCAACGGTAGCACCGATGTGTAAATAAAGGACTTCGAGTTTGTCCGGGTTTAAAGAAGCAATAGTTGATAAATAATAATTAAAATTACGGTACCATAGTCTCCAGAGCTTGCTAGACTGAGGGTCTGCAGAAGATATATCAAACTTGTCCAGACGAATAATCTTGTCCATGAGGAATTAAGTTCAGTAAATTGTTACGTTGTAAAGAGAAGAAAGCAAGGATAGAATAACCTTTTCTTAAGGCTTTACTAAACGTAATTCACAGCAGTCAGTAATCAACAAAGGAAAGAATTCAGAATGAAAAGGAAGAAGAACGCAGCTTTTAAAGAGGAAAGGGAACGTGTGAAAAGTCACGTGGGCAAGAAAGTAAGTTTCCTTTTTTTTTACGAAAATGTAACAGATCGCATTTCTACTTTTTCTCTCTAGGGGATCCTCATGAGTTAGATGTCAGATAGTGGGGAATTTCCTGCTGACTCCATCATTCATAGGTTCATTTCAGTCGCTTGTGTGGGGAGGGAGTGACCTTCGACGATTCGGGACCTAGCGTTAGTTAATTTGTTGGAATTTTCATGCGCACCAAAAGTGGGGGGCATCCCCAAATTCATTGCTTTATAAATTTGTGGCAGTAGCTGGAATCTCTTCCAAATTGGTATCAAATTGTGCGGAATCTCTCACTCTGTGCATGGCTACAAACATTTTTTGTTCGCTTTCATGCGGCAAACTGCAGCTTCGACCTTGTCACTGCTGTCAACGTTGGCTTTTTACGGTCTCCGAAATGCGGTTTACTCGGAGATATCGCATTTCTATTTTTTCCTCTCTAGGGGATCCTCATGAGATAGATGTCAGATTGTGTGGAATTTACTGCTGACTCCATCAGTCAAAGGTTTATTTCAGTCGCTTGTGTGAGGAGGGAGCGACCTACGACGATACGGGACCTAGCGTTAGTGAATTTGTTGGAATTTTAATGCGCACCAAAACTGGGGTTGCGTCCCCGAATTCATTGCTCCATGAATTTTTTCCAGTAGCTGTAATCTTTTCCAAATTGGTATCAAATTTTGTGGAATTTCTCACTCTGTGCATGGCGACAAGCATTTTTCGTTTGCTTTTAGGCAGCTAACTGCAGCTTCGACCATGTCACTGCTGTCACCGTTGTCACTTTACGGTGTCCGAAAAGATGTTTGCTCGAAGAGATCGCATTTCTACTTTTTCCTCTGTAGGTGATCCTCATGAGATAGATGTCAGATAGTGGGGAATTTCCTGCTGACTCCATCAGTCATAGGTTTATTTCAGTCGCTTGTGTAGGGAGGGAGTGACATTCGTCGATTCGGGACCTAGCGTTAGTAAATTTGTTGGTATTTTCATGCGCACCAAAACTGGGTGGGCATCCCTCAATTCAATGCTTTATAAATTTTTTCCAGTAGCTGGAATCTCTTCCAAATTGGTATCAAATTGTGTGGAATCTCAAACTCTGTGCATGGCTACAAGCATTTTTCGTTCGCTTTCATGCGCAAACTGCAGCTTCGACCATGTCACTGCTGTCACCGTTGGCACTTTACGGTGTCCAAAAATCGGTTTGCTCGAAGAGATCGCATTTCTTCTTTTTCCTCTCTAGGGGATCCTCATGAGTTAGATGTCAGATAGTTGGGAATTTCCTGCCCACTCCATCAGTCATAGGTTTTTTACAGCCGCTTGTGTGGGGAGGGAGTGACCTTCGACTATTCGGGACCTAGCGTTAGTAAATTTGTTGGAATTTTCATGCGCACCAAAACTGGGGGGGCCTCCCCAAAATCATTGCTTTATAAATTTTTTCCAGTAGATGGAATCTCTTCCAAATTGGTATGAAATTGTGTGGAATCTCTCACTCTGAGCATGGCTACAAGCATTTTTCTTTCGCTTTCATGCGGCAAACTGCAGATTCGACCATATCACTGCGGTCACCGTTGGCACTTTACGGTGTCTGAAAAGCATTTTGCTCGAAGAGATGGCATTTCTATTTTGTCCTCTCTAGGGGATCCTCATGAGATAGATTTCAGGTTGTGGGGAATTTCCTGTTGACTCCATCAGTCAAAAGTATATTTCAATCGCTTGGGTGGGGAGGGAGTGACCTTCGACGATTCGGGACCTAGCGTTAGTAAATTTGTTGGAATATTCATGCACACCAACACTGGCGGGGAATCCCTCAATTCATTGCTTTATAATTTTTTCCAGTAGCTGGATTCTCTTCCAAATTTGTATAAATTGTGTGGAATCTCTAACTCTGTATATGGCCATAAGCATTTTTCGTTCGCTCTCATGCGGTAAACTGCAGCTTCGACCATGTCACTTCTGTCACCGTTGACACTTTACGGTGTCCGAAAAGTGGTTTGCTCGAAGAGATCACATTTCTATTTTTCCTCTCTAGGGGATCCTCATGAGACACATGACAGATTGTGGGTAATTTCCTGCTCACTCCATCAGTCAAAGGTTTATTTCAGTCGCTTGTGTTTGGAGGGAGTGACCTTCGACGATTCGGGACCTAGCGTTAGTGAATTTGTTGGTATTTTCATGCGCACCAAAACTGGTCGGGCTTCCCCCAATTCATTACTTTATAAATTTATTCCAGTAGCTGGAATCTCTTCCAAATTGTTATCAAATTGTGTGGAATCTCTCACTGTGCGCATGGCTACAGGCATTTTTCGTTAACTTTCATACGGCAAACTGCACCTTCGACCATGACACTGCTGTCACCGTTGGCACTTAACGGTGTCTGAAAAGCGGTTTGCTCGAAGAGATTGCATTTCTATTTTTACCTCTCTAGGGGATCCTCATGAGATAGATGTCAGATTGTGGGGCATTTCCTGCTGACTCCATCAGTCAAATGTTTATTTCACTCACTTGTGTGGGGAGGGAGGTACCTTCGACGATTCGGTACCTAGCGTTTGTGAATTTATTGGAATTTTCATGCACACCAAACTGGGTCGGCCTCCACAAATTCATTACTTTATAAATTTTTTCCAGCAGCTAGAATCTCTTCCAAATTGGTATCAAATTGTGTGGAATCTCTTACGCTGTGCATGCCTACAAGCATTTTTCTTTGGCTTTCTTGCGGCAAACTGCAGCTTCGACCATGTCACTGCTGTCACCGTTGGCACATTACGGTGTCCGAAAAGCGGTTTGCTTGAAGAGATCGCATTTCTACTCTTTCCTCTCTAGGGGTACTCATGCGATAGATGTCAGATTGTGGGGAATTTCCTGCTGACTCCATCAGTCAAAGGTTTTATTTCAGTCGCTTGTGTGGGGAGGGATTGAACTTTGACGATTTGGGACCTAGGTTTAGTGAATTTGTTGGTATTTTCATGTGCACGAAAACTGGGGGGGGCCTCCCCCAATTCATTGCTTTATAAATTTTTTCCAGTAGCTGAAATCTCTTCCACATTGGTATAAAATTTTGTGGAATCTCTCGCTCTGTGCATGGCTACAAGCATTTTTCGTTCGCTTTCATGCGCCAAACTGCAGCTTCGACCATGTCACTGCTGTCACCGTTGGCATTTTACGGTGTCCGAAAATCGGTTTGCTCGAAGAGATCGAATTTCTACTTTTTCCTCTCTAGGGGATCCTCATGAGATAAGTCAGATTGTGGGGAATTTCCTGCTGACTCCATCAGTCATAGGTTTATTTCAGTCACTTGTGTGGGGAGGGAGTGATCTTCGACGATTCGGGACCAAGCGTTAGTGAATTTGTTGGAATTTTCATGCGCACCAAAACTGGGGGGCCTCAACCAATTCATTGCTTTAAGAATTTTTTCCAGTAGCTGGAATCTCTTCGAAATTGGTATCAAATTGTGTGGAAACTCGCTCTGTGTGCATGGCTACAAGCATTATTCATTCTCTTTCATGCGGCAAACTGCACCTTCGACCATGTCTCTGCCGTCACCTTTGGCACATTACGGTGTCCGAAAAGGGGTTTGCTTGAAGAGATCGCATTTCTATTTTTTCCTCTCTAGGGGAACCT
Source organism: Acanthosepion lycidas (assembly GCA_963932145.1). NCBI lineage: Eukaryota > Metazoa > Mollusca > Cephalopoda > Sepiida > Sepiidae > Acanthosepion > Acanthosepion lycidas. Next base: position 106,472,769 of record OZ010592.1, on the reverse strand, counting down.
CATTGGATAGATGTCAGATTGTGTAGATTTTCCTGCTGACTCCATCAGTCAAAGATTTATTTCAGTCGCTTGTGTGGGGAGGGAGTGACCTTCGACGATTCGCGACCTAGCGTAAGTGAATTTGTTGGTATTTTCATGCGCACCAAACCTTGGTGGGCTTCCCACAATTCATTGCTTTACAAATTTTTTCACGTATCTGGAATTTCTTCCAAAATGGTATCAAATTGTGTGGAATCTCTCACTCTGTGCATGGCTGCACTCATTTTTCGTTCGCTCTCATGCGGTAAACTGCAGCTTCGAACATGTCACTGCTGTCACCGTTGGCACTTAACTGTGTCCGAAAAGCGGTTTGCTCGAAGAGATCGCATTTCTATTTTTACCACTCTACGGGATCCTCATGAGATAGATGTCAGATTGTGGGGAATTTTCTTGCTGACTCCATCAGTCAAAGGTTTATTTCAGTCGCTTTTGTGGGGTGGTAGTGATCTTCAACTATTCGGGACATAGCGTTAGTGAATTTGTTGGTATTTTCATGCGCACCAAAACTGGGAAGCCTCAACCAATTCATTGCTTTAAGAATTTTTTCCAGTAGCTGGAATCTCTTCCAAATTGGTATCAAATTGTGTGGAATCTCGCTCTGTGTGCATGGCTACAAGCATTATTCATTCTCTTTCATGCGGCAAACTGCACCTTCGACCATGTCTCTGCCGTCACCGTTGGCACATTACGGTGTCCGAAAAGGGGTTTGCTTGAAGAGATCGCATTTCTATTTTTTCCTCATTGGATAGATGTCAGAATGTGTGGATTTTCCTGCTGACTCCAACAGTCAAAGGTTTATTTCAGTCACTTTTGTGGGGAGGGAGTGATCTTCGACGATTCGGGATCTAGCGTTAGCAAATTTGTTGGAATTTTCATGCGCACCAAAACTGGGGGGGGAATCCCCCAATTCATTGCTTTATAAATTTTTTCCAGTAGCTGGATTCTCTTGGAAATTGGTATCAAATTGTGAGGAATCTCTCACTCTGTGCATGGCTACAAGCATTTTTCGTTCGCTTTCATGCGGCAAACAGCAGCTTCAACCATGTCACTGCTGTCACAGTTGGCACTTTACAGTGTCCGTAATGCGGTTTGCTCGCGGAGATCGCATTTCTACTTTTTCCTCTCTAGTGGATCCTCATGAGATAGATGTCAGATTGTGGGGAATTTCCTGCTGACTCCATCAGTCAAAGGTTTATTTCAATCGCTTGTGTGGGGAGGGAGTGACCTTCGACTAATCGGGACCTAGCGTTAGTGAATTTGTTGGTATTTTCATGCGCACCAAAACTGGGTGGGCTTCCCACAATTCATTGCTTTATAAATTTTTTCACGTATCTGGAATTTCTTCCAAAATGGTATCAAATTGTGTGGAATATCTCACTCTGTGCATGGCTGCACTCATTTATCGTTCGCTCTCATGCGGTAAACTGCAGGTTCGAACATGTCACTGCTGTCACTGTTGGCACTTAACTGTGTCCGAAAAGCGGTTTGCTCGAAGAGATCGCATTTCTATTTTTACCACTCTACGGGATCCTCATGAGATAGATGTCGGATTGTGGGGAATTTCCTGCTGACTCCATCAGTCAAAGGTTTATTTCAGTCGCTTTTGTGGGGAGGTAGTGATCTTCAACTATTCGGGACCTAGCGTTAGTGAATTTGTTGGTATTTTCATGCGCACCAAAACTGGGGGGCCTCAACAAATTCATTGCTTTAAGAATTTTTTCCAGTAGCTGGAATCTCTTCCAAATTGGTATCAAATTGTGTGGAATCTCGCTCTGTGTGCATGGCTACAAGCATTATTCATTCTCTTTCATGCGGCAAACTGCATCTTCGACCATGTCACTGCCGTCACCGTTGGCACATTACGGTGTCCGAAAAGGTGTTTGCTTGAATAGATCGCATTTCTATTTTTTCCTCTCTAGGGGAACCTCATTGGATAGATGTCAGATTGTGTGGGTTTTCCTGCTGATTCCATCAGTCACAGGTTTATTTTAGTCGCTTGTGTGGGGAGTGAGTGACCTTCGACGATTCGGGACCTAGAGTTAGTGAATTTGGTGGTATTTTCATGCGCACCAAAACTGGGGCCGCCTCCCCCAATTCATTGCTTTATAAATTTTTTCTAGTAGATGAATCTATTCCAAATGGGTATCAAATTGTGTGGAATCTCTCACTGTGTGCATGCCTACAAGCATTTTTCAATCCCTTTCATGTGGCAAACTGCAGCTTCGACAATGTCACTGCTGTCACCGTTGGCACTTTACGGTGTGCGAAAAGTGGTTTGCTCGAAGAGATCGCATTTCTACTTTTTCCTCTGTCGGGGATCCTCATGAGATAGATGTCATATTGTGCGGAATTTCCTGCTGACTCCATCAGTCAAATGTTTATTTCAGTCCTTTGTGTGGGGAGGGAGTGACCTTCTGCACAAGGCTTCCTTCCTCGGCTCGCCATCTCTTGCTGCGCCGCTGCCGTTCAGTCCGTACGGTCCAGCGAACGAAGCTCCCGGCCTGCGCCGCTCTTTCCACACTAAAATGTCGAACAGTTTTCGTGTAACATGCTTTGCTTTTTCAGACAGTTTCCTACTAGTCGACGCGGAAAGTGAGGAAAAATTTCGCGAACCACACGACGACAACTCTCAATAGTTTCAGTTCGATTTTCGAATTATTATTGCAATTTTTTTTCCGAAACTCGGCACTTCGTTCGGAAAGTAACATCACCGCCGGCGACCACTGCTGAAGCGGGCGACGCGCGTTCGGTGTCGACGACGAAGGGCAACCTGCAAACGGAACCAACGCACTGCTGCCTCGGCGGACGTCGTTTTGCATCCAGCCTGCCAGCTCGATCGGTGGAGACGCGCTTCGCGGGATTGACAGAGCTTAAATTTGCCGCTGCTTCGTCATCTCTTTCCGTTTAGACGACACTTTCGAGATGACGAGGCCTCTTCTCACTGAACATTAGTCGGTCACAGTTACACCCGCCGTTTACCCGCGCTTGGTCGATCACGTTGCACCAGCTGTAACGACCGACCGATTACTTTCGGGGCTAGGGTGCAAGCAGCTAGCGGGCGCGGAACTTGCCGCCGCAATGCTCGCTGTACGAGAGGGTGCATTCCAGCCTGCCCTCCTGCCTTCCTGCCTGCCTGCCAGCACAACGCTCCCTTCCTTGGGTCGCCCTCTCTTGATGCGCTACTGCCGTACAGGCCGAACGGTCGAGCGAACTAAGCTAGTCGACGCGGAAAGTGTGCAGAAATCTTGCGAACTACACGCCGAAAACACTCAATAGTTTCAGTTCGATATTCGAATTATTTTGGCAATGTTTTTTCTGAAACTCAGCACTTCTTTCGGAAAGTAACATCACCGCCGCCGACCACTGCTGAAGCGGGTGACGCTCGTCCGGCGTCGACGACCACGGGCAGCCTGCAAACGGAACGAACGCACTGCTGCGTCGGCGGACGTCGTTTTGCATCCAGCCTGCCTCCTCGAGAGGTGGACTCGCGCCTCGCGTGAGTGACAGAGCTTAGATTTGCCGCGGATTCCTCATCTCTTTCCTTTTAGACGACACTTTCGAGATGACGAGGCATCTGCTCACTGAACTTTAGTCGGTCACAGTTACACACGCCGTTTACCCGCCTTTGGTCGATCGCGTTGCACCAGCAATACCGACCGACCGATTACATTCGTGGCTATGGTGCAAGCAGCTAGCGGGCGGGGAACTTGCAACAGCAATGCTCGCTGTCCGAGAGCGTGCATTCCTGCCTGCCCTCCTGCCTTCCTGCCTGCCTGCCTGCACAAGGCTTCGGATCGCCCTCTCTTGCTACGCTACTGTCGTTCAGACCGAACGCTCGAGCGAACGATGCTGCCGGCCTGCGCCGCTCTTTCCACACTAAATTGTCGAAAGGTTTTCCTGTAACATGCTTTGCTTTTTCAGACATTTTCCTACTAGTCGACGCGGAAAGTTTGCAGAAACCTCGCAAACGACACGCCGAAAACACTCAATAGTTTCAGTTCGATATTCGAATTATTTTGGCAATGTTTCTTCTGAAACTCGGCACTTCGTTCGGAAAGTAACATCACCGCCGCCGACCACTGCTGAAGCGGGCGACGCACGTACGGCGTCGACGACGACTTGCAGCCTGCAAACAGAACGAACGTACTGCTGCGTCAGCGGACGTCGATTTGTATCCAGCCTGCCTCCTCGAGCGGTGGACACGCGATTCGCGTGATTGACAGAGCGTAGATTTGCCGCTGCTTCGATATCTCTTTCCCTTTAGACGACATTTTCGAGATGACCAGGTATCTGCTCACTGAACTTTAGTCAGTCACAGTTACACCCGCCGTTTACCCGCGCTTGGTCGATCGCGTTGAACCAGCAGTACCGACCGATCGATTACTTTCTTGGCTAGGCCGCAAGCAGCTAGCGGGCGCAGAACTTGCAGCAGCAATGCTCGCTCTCCGAGAGCGTGAATTCCTGCCTGCCTTCCCGCCTTCCTGCCTGCCTTCCTGCACAACGCTTCCTTCCTTGGGTCGCCCTCTTTTGCTGCGCTACTGCCGTTCAGACCGAACGGTCGAGCGAACGAAGCTGCCGCCCTGCGTCGCTCCTTCCACATTTAAGTTTCTAAAAGTTTTCATGACACATACTTTGCTTTTTCAGACAGTTTCCTACTAGTCGACGCTGAAAGTGTGCAGAAATCTCACGAAAGACACGCCGAAAACTCTCAATAGTTTCAGTTCGATATTCGAATTATTTTGGCAATGTTTCTTCTGAAACTTGGCACTTCGTTCGGAAAGTAACATCACCGCCGCCGACCACTGCTGAAGCGGGCGACGCTCGTCCGGCGTCGACGACCACGGGCAGCCTGCAAACGGAACGAACGCACTGCTGCGTCGGCTGACGTCGTTTTGCATCCAGCCTACCTCCTCGAGCGGTGGACTCGCGCCTCGCGTGAGTGACAGAGCTTAGATTTGCCGCGGATTCCTCATCTCTTTCCTTTTAGACGACACTTTCGAGATGACGAGGCATCTGCTCACTGAAGTTTAGTCGGTCACAGTTACACCCGCCGTTTACCCGCGCTTGGTCGATCGCGTTGCACCAGCATTAACGACCGACCGATTACTTTCGTGACTAGGTTGCTAGTAGCTAGCGTGCGCGGAACTTGCAGTAGCAATGCTCGCTGTCCGAGAGCGTGCATTCCTCCCTGCCCTTCTGCCTTCCTGCCTGCCTGCCTGCACAAGGCTTCGGGTCGCCGTTTTTTGCTGCGCTACTGCCGTTCAGACCGAACGGTCGAGAGAACGAAGCTGCCGGCCTGCGCCGCTCTTTCCACGCTAAAGTGTCGAAATGTTTTCCTGTAAAATGCTTTGTTTTCTCAGACAGTTTCCTACTAGTCGACGCGGAAACTGTGCAGAAATCTCGCGAACGACACGCCGAAAACACTCAAAAGTTTCCGTTCGATATTCGAATTATTTTGGCAATGATTTTTCTGAAACTCGGCACTTCGCTCGGAAAGTAACATCACGGCCGCCGACCAATACTGAAGCGGCCGACGCGCGTAAGGCGTCGACGACGACGTGCAGCCTACAAACGGAACGAACGCATTGCTGCGTCGGGGGACGACGTTTGCATCCAGCCTGCCTCCTCGAGCGGTGGACACGCGCTTCGCGTGATTGACAGAGCTTAGATTTGTCGCTGCTTCGTCATCTCTTTCCTTTTAGACGACACTTTCGAGATGACGAGGCATCTGCTCACTGAAGTTTACTCGCTCACAGTTACACCCGCCGTTTACCCGCGCTTGGTCGATCGCGTTGCACCAGCAGTAACGGCCGACCGATTACTTTCGTGGCTAATGTGCAAGCAGCTAGCGGGCGCGGAACTTGCAGCAGCAATGCTCGCTCTCTGAGAGCGTGCATTTCTGCCTGCCCTCCTGCCTTCATGCATTCCTTCCTACCTGCCTGCACAACGCTTCCTTCCTTGTGTCGCCCACTCTTGCTGCGCTACTGATGTTCAGATCTTACGGTCGAGCGAACGAAGCTGCCGGCCTGCGCCGCTTTTTCCACACTAAAGTATCAAAATTTTTTCCTGTAACATGCTTTGCTTTTTCTGACAGTTTCCTACTAGTCGACGATGAAAGTGTGCAGAAATCTCGCGAACGACACGCCGAAAACACTCAATAGTTTTTTCTGAAACTCGGCACTTCGTTCGGAAAGTATCATCACAGCCGACGAACACTGCTGAAGCGGGCGACGTGCGTCCGGCGTCGACGAAGAAGTGCAGCCTGCAAACGTAACGATCGCACTGCTGCGTCGGCGGACGTCGTTTTGTATCCAGCCTGCCTCCTGGAGAGGTGGACACGCGCTTCGCGTGAGTGACAGAGCTTAGATTTGCCGCTGCTTCGTCATCTCTTTCCTTTTAGACGGCACTTTCGACATGACGAGGCATCTGCTCACTGAAGATTAGTCTGTCACAGTTACACCCGGCGTTTACCCGCGCTTGGTTGATCGCGTTGCACCAGCAGTACCGACCGACCGATTACTTTCGTGGCTAGGCCCAAGCAGATAGCGGGCGCGGAACTTGCAGCAGCAATGCTCGCTGTCCGAGAGCGTGCATTCCTGCCTGCCCTCCTGCCTGCCTGCCTGCCTGCACAACGCTTCCTTCCTTGGGTCGCCCTCTCTTGCTACGCTACTGTCGTTCAGACCGAACGCTCGAGCGTACGATGCTGCCGGCCTGCGCCGCTCTTTCCACGCTAAAGTGTCGAAATGTTTTCCTGTAACATGCTTTGCTTTTTCAGACAGTTTCCTTCTAGTCGACGCGGACAGTGTGCAGAAATCTCGCGAACGACACGCCGACAACACTCAACAGTTTCAGTTGGATTTTTTAATTATTTTGGCAATTTTTTTTCTGAAACTCGGCACTTCGTTCGGAAAGTAACATCACCGCCGCCGACCACTGCCGAAGCGGGCGACGCTCGTCCGGCGTCGACGACGACGTGCAGCCTGGAAACGGAAGAAACGCACTGCTGCGTCGGCGGACGTCGTTTTCCATCCAGACTGCCCCCTCGAGCGGTGGACACGCGCCTCGCGTGAGTGACAGAGCTTAGATTTGCCGCTGCTTCGTCATCTCTTTCCTTTTAGACGACACTTTCGAGATGACGAGGCATCTGCTCTCTGAAGTCTAGTCGGTCACAGTTACACCCGCCGTTTACCCGCGCTTGGTCGATCGCGTTGCACCAGCAGTGCCGACCAACCGATTACTTTCGTGACTAGGGTGCAAGCAGCTAGCGGGGGCGGAACTTGCAGTAGCAATGCTCGCTGTCCGAGAGCGTGCATTCCTGCCTGCCCTCCTGCCTGCCCTCCTGCCTTACTGCCTGCCTGCCTGCCTGCCTGCACAACGCTTCCTTCCTTGGGTCGCCCTCTCTTGCTGCGCTATTGCCGTTCAGACTGAAAGGTCGAGCGAAAGAAGCTGCTGTCCTTCGCCGCTCTTTCCACACTTAAGTTTCGAAAAGTTTTCGTGTAACATACTTTGTTTTTCAGACAGTTTCCTACTAGTCGACGCGGAAAGTGTGCAGAAATCTCGGGAAAGACACGGCGACCACACTCTATAGTTTCAGTTCGATTTTCGAATTATTTTGGCAATTTTTTTTCTGAAACTCGGCACTTCGTTCGGAAAGTAACATCACCGCCGCCGACCACTGCTGAAGCGGGCGACGCTCGTCCGGCGTCGACGACGACGTGCAGCCTGCTAACGGAACGAACGCACTGCTGCGTCGGTGGACGTCGTTTTGCATCCAGCCTGCCTCCTCTAGCGGTGGACACGCGCTTCGGGCGAGTTTCAGAGCTTAGATTTGCCGCTGCTTCGTCATCTCTTTCCCTTTAGACGACACTTTCGAGATGACGAGGCATCTGCTCACTGAACTTTAGTCGGTCACAGTTTCACCCGCCGTTTACACGCGCTAGGTCGATCGCGTTGCACCAGCAGTACCGACCGACCGATTACTTTCGTGGCTAGGCCGCAAGCAGATAGCGGGCGCGGAACTTGCAGCAGCAATGCTCGCTGTCCGAGAGCGTGCATTCCTGCCTGCCCTCCTGCCTTCCTGCCTGCCTGCCTGCACAAGGCTTCCTTGCTTGGGTCGCCCTATTTTGCTGCGCTACTGCCGTTCAGACCGAACGGTCGAGCTAAAGAAGCTGCCGGTCTGCGCCGCTCTTTCCACACTAAAGTGTCGAAATGTTTTCCTGTAACATGCTTTGCTTTTTCAGACAGTTTCCTACTAGTCGACGCGGACAGTGTGCAGAAATCTCGCGAACGACACGCCGACAACACTCAATAGTTTCAGTTCGATTTTCGAATTATTTTGGCAATTATTTTTCTGAAACTCGGCACTTCGTTCGGAAAGTAACATCACCGCCGCCGACCACTGCTGAAGCGGGCGACGCTCGTCCGGCGTCGACGACGAGGTGCAGCCTGCAAACGGAACAAACGCGCTGCTGCGTCGGCGGACTTCGTTTTGCAACCAGCCTGCCTCCTCGATCGGTGGACACGCGCTTCGCGTGATTGACAGAGCGTAGATTTTCCGCTGGTTTGTCATCTCTTTCCCTTTAAACGACACTTTCGAGATGACGAGGCATCTGCTCACTGAACTTTAGTCGGTCACAGCAGCTAGCGGGCGCGGAACTTGCAGCAGTAATGCTCGCTGTCCGAGAGCGTGCATTCCTGCCTGACCTCCTGCCTGCATTCCTGCCTGCCTGCACGACGCTTCCTTCCTTGGGTTGCCCTCTCTTGCTGCGCTACTGCTGTTCAGACCGAACGGTCGAGCGAACGAAGCTGCCGCCCTGCGTCGCTCCTTCCACACTTAAGTTTCGAAAAGTTTTAGTGTAACATGCTTTCCTTTTTCAGACAGTTTCCTACAAGTCGACGCGGAAAGTGTGCAGAAATCTCGCGAACGACACGCCGAGAACACTCAATAGTTTCAGTTCGATATTTCAATTATTTTGGCAATGATTTTTCTGAAACTCGGCACTTCGTTCGGAAAGTAACATCACCGCCGCCGACCTCAGCTGAAGCGGGCGACGCGCGTCCGGCGTCGACGACGATGTGCAGCCTGCAAACGGAACGAACGCACTGCTGCGTCGGCGGACGTCGTTTTGCATCCAGCCTGCCTCCTCGAGCGGTGGACAGGCGCTTCGCGTGATTGACAGAGCTTAGATTTGCCACTATTTCGTAATCTCTTTCCCTTTACACGACACTTTCGAGATGACGAGGCATCTGCTCACTGAACTTTAGTCGGTCACAGTTACACCCGCCCTTTACCCGCGCTCGGTCGATCGCGTTGCACCAGCAGTACCGACCGACCGATTACTTTCGTGGCTAGGGTGCAAGCAGCTAGCGGGCGCGGAACTTGCAGGAGCAATGCTCGCTGACCGAGAGCGTGCATTCCTGCCAGCCCGCCTGCCTTCCTGCCTGCATGCCTGCACAAGGCTTCCTTCCTTGTGTCGCCCTCTTTTGCTGCGCTACTGCCGTTCAGAACGAACGGTCGAGCGAACGAAGCTGCCGCCCTGCGCCGGTCTTTCCACGCTAAAGTGTCGTAATGTTTTCCTGTAACATGCTTTGCTTTTTCAGACAGTTTCCTACTAGTCGACGCGGAAAGTGTGCAGAAATCTCGCGAACGACACGCCGACAACACTCAATAGTTTCAGTTCGATTTTCGAATTATTTTGGCAATTTTTTTTCTGAAACTCGGCACTTCGTTCGGAAAGTAATATCACCGCCGCCGACCACAGCTGAAGCGGGCGACGCCCGTCCGGCGTCGACGGTGACGTGCAGCCTGCAAACGGAACGAACGCACTGCTGCGTCGGCGGACGTCGTTTTGCATCCAGCCTGCCTCCTCGAGCGGTGGACACGCGCTTCGCGTGAGTGACAGAGCTTAGATTTGCCGCTGCTTCGTCATCTCTTTCCTTTTAGACGACACTTTCGAGATGACGAGGCATCTGCTCACTGAAATTTAGTTGGTCAGAGTTACACCCGCCGTTTACCCGCGCTTGGTCGATCGCGTTGAACCAGCAGTACCGACCGACCGATTAGTTTCGTGGCTAGGCCGCAAGCAGCTAGCGGGCGCGGAACTTGCAGCAGTAATGCTCGCTGTCCGAGAGCGTGCATTCCTGCCTGCCCTCCTGCCTTCCTGCCTGCATTCCTGCCTGCCTGCACAACGCTTCCTTCCTTGGGTTGCCCTCTCTTGCTGCGCTACTGCTGTTCAGACCGAACGGTCGAGCGAACGAAGCTGCCGCCCTGCGTCGCTCCTTCCACACTTAAGTTTCGAAAAGTTTTAGTGTAACATGCTTTCCTTTTTCAGACAGTTTCCTACTAGTCGACGCGGAAAGTGTGCAGAAATCTCGCGAACGACACGCCGACAACACTCAATAGTTTCAGTTCGATATTTCAATTATTTTGGCAATGATTTTTCTGAAACTCGGCACTTCGTTCGGAAAGTAACATCACCGCCGCCGACCACAGCTGAAGCGGGCGACGCGCGTCCGGCGTCGACGACGATGTGCAGCCTGCAAACGGAACGAACGCACTGCTGCGTCGGCGGACGTCGTTTTGCATCCAGCCTGCCTCCTCGAGCGGTGGACAGGCGCTTCGCGTGATTGACAGAGCTTAGATTTGCCACTATTTCGTAATCTCTTTCCTTTTACACGACACTTTCGAGATGACGAGGCATCTGCTCACTGAACTTTAGTCGGTCACAGTTACCCCCGCCCTTTACCCGCGCTCGGTCGATCGCGTTGCACCAGCAGTACCGACCGACCGATTACTTTCGTGGCTAGGGTGCAAGCTGCTAGCGGGCGCGGAACTTGCAGGAGCAATGCTCGCTGACCGAGAGCGTGCATTCCTGCCAGCCCGCCTGCCTTCCTGCCTGCACAACGCTTCCTTCCTTGTGTCGCCCTCTTTTGCTGCGCTACTGCCGTTCAGAACGAACGGTCGAGCGAACGAAGCTGCCGCCCTGCGCCGCTCTTTCCACGCTAAAGTGTCGTAATGTTTTCCTGTAACATGCTTTGCTTTTTCAGACAGTTTCCTACTAGTCGACGCGGAAAGTGTGCAGAAATCTCGCGAACGACACGCCGACAACACTCAATAGTTTCAGTTCGATTTTCGAATTATTTTGGCAATTTTTTTTCTGAAACTCGGCACTTCGTTCGGAAAGTAATATCACCGCCGCCGACCACAGCTGAAGCGGGCGACGCCCGTCCGGCGTCGACGGTGACGTGCAGCCTGCAAACGGAACGAACGCACTGCTGCGTCGGCGGACGTCGTTTTGCATCCAGCCTGCCTCCTCGAGCGGTGGACACGCGCTTCGCGTGAGTGACAGAGCTTAGATTTGCCGCTGCTTCGTCATCTCTTTCCTTTTAGACGACACTTTCGAGATGACGAGGCATCTGCTCACTGAAATTTAGTTGGTCAGAGTTACACCCGCCGTTTACCCGCGCTTGGTCGATCGCGTTGAACCAGCAGTACCGACCGACCGATTACTTTCGTGGCTAGGCCGCAAGCAGCTAGCGGGCGCGGAACTTGCAGCAGCAATGCTCGCTGTCCGAGAGCGTTCATTCCTGCCTGCCCTCCTGCCTTCCTGCCTGCCTGCCTGCACAACGCTTCCTTCCTTGGGTCGCCCTCTCTTGCTGCGCTACTGCCGTTCAGACCGAACGGTCGAGCGAACGAAGTTGCCGGACTGCGCCGCTCTATCCACACTAAAGTTTCGAAACGTTTTCTTGTAACATGCTTTGCTTTTTCAGACAGTTTCCTACTAATCGACGCGGACAGTGTGCAGAAATCTCGCGAACGACACGCCGACAACACTCAATAGTTTCAGTTCGATTTTCGAATTATTTTGGCAATATTTTTCTGAAAATGGGCACTTCGTTCGGAAAGTAACATCACCGCCGCCGACCAATGCTGAAGCGCGCGACGCTCGTCCGGCGTCGACGACGACGTGCAGCCTGCAAACGGAACGAACGCACTTCTGCGTCGGCGGACGTCGTTTTGCATCCAGCCTGCCTCCTCGAGCGGTGGACACGCGCTTCGCGTGATTGACAGAGCGTAGATTTGCCGCTGCTTCGTCATCTCTTTCCCTTTAGACGACACTTTGGAGATGACGATGCATCTGCTCACTCAACTTTAGTCGGTCACAGTTACACCCGCCGTTTACCCGGCAGGGGTTAGGGTTAGGGTTAGGGTTAGATATCGAACATTGCAGTTTTAGTCCCTAGAAGTAATAGAAGGCTCGGAAATGCCAATTTCCAAAATGTTGTATGTGTACAAATTTTATTATTGATTCCGATACAGTTTGATGCATAAGAAAAGAAAAAAGCAATTGCTGTCCTTTTCGTGCAAAACATATGGCTTAAATCAGATATCGAACATTTCAGTTTTAGGCCCTAATAATAATAGAAGCCTCAAAAATGCCAATTTCCAACAATTCTTAATTCTTCACATTGTATTATTTATTCCTATACAGTTTGATGCATAAGATAAGAAAAAAGCAATTTCCAGTTCTTTTCGTGCAAGATATATGCCTTAAACCAGATATCGAACATTGCAGTTTTAGGCCCTAGTAGTAATAGAAGCCTCAAAACTAGCAATTTCCAAAATCTCTTATTTAGACACATTTTATTATTGATTCCTATACACTTTGATGCATAAAAAATGAAAAGATTCAATTGCAGTCCTTTTTGTGCAAGACATATGCCTTAAATCAGACATCGAACATTGCAGTTTTAGGCCCTAGTAGTAATAGAAGCCTCAAAAATGCCAATTTCCAACATTTCTTATTTCTTCACATTGTAAAATTTGATTCCTATACAATTTGATGCATGGGAAAAGAAAAAAAGCAATTGCAGTCCTTTTCGTGCAAGACAAATGCCTTAAATCATACATCGAACATTGCAGTTTTAGTCTCTACTAGTAATAGAAGCCTCAAACATGCCAATTTTCAAAATTTCTTATTTCTTCACATTGTATTATTGATTCCTATACAGTTTGATGCATAAGAAAAGAAAAAAAACAACTGCAGTCCTTTTCGTGTAAGACATATGCCTTAAATCACACATCGAACATTGCAGTTTAAGGCCCTAGGAGTAATAGAAGCCTCAAAACTGCCAATTTCCAAAATTTCTTATTTGTACACATTTTATTATTGATTCTTATACAGTTTGATGCATAAGAATAGTAAAAAAAAAACAATTGCTGTCCTTTTCGTGCAAGACATATGCCTTAAATCACACATCGAACATTGCAGTTTTAGGCCCTAGTAGTAATAGAACCCTCAAAAATGCCAATTTCCAAAATTTCTTATTTTTACACATTTTATTATTGATTCCTATACAGTGTGATGCATTAGGAAAGAAAAAAGCCATTGGAGTCCTTTTCGTGCAAGACATATGCCTTAAATCATACATTGAACCTTGCAGTTTTAGGCCCTAGTAGTAATAGGAGCCTCAGAAATGCCAATTTCCAAAATGTTTTATGTGTACACATTTTATTATTGATTCCTATACAGTTTGATGCATAAGAAAAGAAAAAAGCAATTGCAGTCCTTTTCATGCAAGAGATATGCCTTAAATCAGACATCGAACATTGCAGTTTTAGGCCCTAGTAGTAATAGAAGACAGAGAAAGACAATTTCCTAAATTTCTTGTTTGTACACATTTTATTATTGATTCCTATAGAGTTTGAAGCATAAGAAAAGAGAAAAGCAATTGCAGTCCATTTCGTGCAAGACATATGCCTTAAATCAAACATCGAATATTGCAGTTTTAGTCCCTACAAGTAATAGAAGCCTCAAAAATGCCAATTTCCATAATTTCCTATTTCTACACATGTTATCATTGATTCCTATACACTTTGATGCATTAGAAAAAAAAAACAATTGCAGTACTTATCGTGTAAATCATATGCCTTAAATCACACATCGAACATTGCAGTTTTAGTCGTTAGTAGTAATAGAAGCCTCAAAAATTCCAATTTCCAAAATTTCGTATTTGTACACATTTTATTATTGAATCCTATACAGCTTGATGCATAAGAAAAGAAAAAAGCTATTGCAGTCCTTTTCGTGCAAGACATATGCCGTAAATCAGACTTTGAACATTGCAGTTTTAGGCCCTAGTAATAATAGAAGCCTCAAAAATGCCAATTTCCAAAATTTATTGTTTGTACACATTTTATTATTGATTCCTATAGAGGTTGATGCATAAGAAAAGAAAATGCAGTCCCTTTCGTGCAAATCAGACATCGAACATTGCTGTTTTAGGCTCTAGTAGTAATAGAAGCCACAAAAGGCCAATTTCCCAAATTTCTTGTTGTACACATTTTATTATTGATTCCTATACAGTTTGATGCACAAGAAAAGAAAAGAGAAAATGCAGTCTATTTCGTGCATTACATATGCTTGAAATCAGACATCGAACATTGCACCTTTAGGTTCTAGTAGTGATAGAAGTCTCCAAAATGCCAATTTCCAAAATATTTTATTTGTACACATTTTATTATTGATTCATTTACAGTTTGATGCATAACAAAAAAAAGCAATTGCACTTCTTTTCGTGCAAGACATATGCCTTACATCAGACATCGAACATTGCAGTTTAAGGTCCTAGTAATAATAGAAGCCTCAAAAATGCCAATTTCTAAAATTTCTTTTTTGTACACATTTTATTATTGATTCCGGTACAGTTTGATGCATAAGAAAAAAAAAGTAATTGCAGTCCTTTTTCTGCAAGACATATGCCTTAAATCAGACATCGAACATTTCAGTTTTAGACTACGGTTTGATGCATAAGAAATGAAAAATCTATTGCAGTCCTTTTCGTGCAAGACATATGCCTTAAATCATACATCGAACATTGAAGTTTTAGTCCCTACTAGTAATAGAAGCCTCAAACATGCCAATTTCCAAAATGTTTTATTTGTACACATTTTATTATTGATTCATTTACAGTTTGACGCATAACAAAAAAAAAGCAATTGCAGTCCTTTTCGTGCAAGACATATGCCTTAAATCAGACATCGAACATTGCAGTTGTAGGCCCTAGTAGTAATAGAACGCTCAAAAGTACCAATTTCCCAAATTTCTTTTTTGTACACATTTTATTATTGATTCCTCTACAGTTTGATGCATCAGAAAATAAAAAAAAAACAACTGCAGTCCTTTTCGGGCAAGACATATACCTAAAATCAGACATCGAACATTGCAGTTTTAGGCCCTAGTAATAATAGAAGCCTGTAACGTTGTCCTCTCTAGGCGATCTTCATGAAATAGGTATCAAATTGTGAGGAATTTTCTGCTGAATCCATGTGTTAAAGAATTACTTCAGTCGCTTGTGTAGGGAGGGAGTAACCTTCGACTATACAGGCCCTTGTGCTAGTGAATTTGTTGGAATTTTCATACGTACGTAAACCGGGGGAACACTCACATTTCACTCCTTTATAAATTTTTTCGTGGAGCTGAAATATCTTCAAATTTGATATCAAAATGTGCCAGCTTTCTCAGTATATCCATGTCTACAAGTTTTTTTTATTTGGTTTTATAAGCAAAGTAATACTTCGACCTTGTCTCTGCTGTGACTCTTTGCAATTTATGGTGTCCGAGAAGCGGTTTGCTCGATGTGATCGCATTTCAACTTTTTCCTCTCCAGGGAATTCTCATGAAATTGATATCAGATTGTGCAGTATTTCCTGCGTAAACTATGCATCAAAGAATTATTTAACTCTCTTGTGTAGGGACAATTGTTTGTTGATGATAGGGGACCTTGTGCTAGTGAATTTGTTGGAATTTTCATGCAGACCGAAACTGAGAGATCACTCACCTTTCACTTCTTTAGAACTTTTTTACATTAACTGAAATCTCTTCAAAATTGGTATTAAATTGTGCGGAATTTCTCAGTCCATCCATGTCTACAATGATTTTCCATTTGGTTTTATAGGGCAAAGTTCAGCTTCGACCGTGTCGCTGCTGTGCCCGAAAAAGCAGTTTTCTCGATGAGATCGCATTTGAACTTTTCCTCTCCAGGGAATCCTTATGAAATTGATATCAGTTTCTGCAGAATTTCCTGCTTAATCCTTGAGTCAATGAATTATTTCAGTCTCTTGTGTAGGGAAGGAGTGACATTCGAAAATGCGGTACCTTGTGCTAGTGAATTTGTTGGAATTTCTTGCGGTCCAAAACTGGGGGATCGCTCAGAATTCACTTCTATGTAATTTTTTTTACAGTGGATGAAATCTCTTCAAAATTGGTATTAAATTGTGCGGAATGTCTCAGTCCTTCCATTTCTCCAAGGATTTTTCATTTGGTTTTATAGGGCCAAGTACAGAAGATCATGTCGAATTCGCCCCTGTCCGCACGTCATCAGTCTTTTTGTACCCGCCTTTTCAAACCTGCTAGCTAATAAATCAATAAATGACCCATGTAATCCTTACTATTTGATTAGAAATAACTTTAACTTTGTAACGGTCTAAACGGGCCATGTTCAAAATAAAGAAGTGCAATAACCAGTTAACCATATAAACTATATCCTTAAAAAAATGAACCCCATACCCCAGAAGCGGCGGGAATATTTTGACACGTCGAAGTTAAATTCAAAATAATTACATAGCAATAATAAAACTTTGAGACTGGTTGGCTGGTTTAAAAAGTCTTAAGAATAAATATACCTTTGAAACAAATATGAATTTTCATCATTCTATTTAGAAATAATTTCCTAGTGAATGTCAAAGTTGAAATGAAAATTAATATGTTCCGAGGCGAAGTTAATCAGACTCATAGTTTGCGGTTTCAATTCCAAAGTGTCCCCACTTCAAGTTCAATTATTAGGTAAGAATTTGTAAGGCGGCGATAATGGTTCAGTGGTAAGATCTCTACCCACGAAATCTCTGATTGTAGGATCGTACCAGACTCGCGGCTATGTTACATTTTTCTTACAACAGACCATGCCAATAAACATTAGGTTTATAAGTCAATAAAAATCTATAAGGTAGCGGTATGTCTGAGAAAAAATGGACTTGCTGTTACATGTTCAATCCTGGCAAGCAACCCATACTAATGGTTAGTTGTACGGGAAATCAATTATTCCTGTGCGTCCGTTGGAGATCTTATCGGCGTTGGATTTGCCATTATTGGCAAATCCGATGCTGGCAACTCTCCACCCCTATTCAACGTACTAAAACTCGCAAGAAAAACAGGGTGCGGCTTTTCTTTGGCCCGTTTTCAGCCCGGTCCGTTTCTTTAACGGCGGTGATTGTTCAGAGTCCCTCATTAGCAGCACGACCTTAGTGCTGTTAATGTAATTTTCTTTTCTTTAATTTGCATTACAACAAAACTCAAGAAAAACGGGCCAAGAGACCAAATAAAATTCAACAAAGCTTGGCTATGCCAAAAAACAAGTCACACGTAAAAACGCAAAAAGAATAAGAAAAAGAAAATAAGACAAACCAAAAAATTAAAGTTCTACTTAAAAAAGCCAGAAACTAAAGTGGGAGGAGGGTGAAAATTAGAATTTGACTAAAAAATTAAAAAGTAAGTCAAATAGAAAAAAATGGTATGCGGCTTGAAGCGGAAAACAAAACTAAAAAAAAAAGATGGAAGGGGTAAAAAGTTCAAACCACTAACAAAGATTTTAAAAAATCACACTTGGCTTCAATTCGCTAATATCCACACTCAACTCTTGATTTGAGGTTCTTTGCTGGTTCATGTTATTTTCTTTGTTACACTCATTAGCTCTTTGAAGTACCACCTAAGAAGGAATATTAGAGTTTACCGATAAAAGATTTCTGTGTCGGAATATGGTAAATGGTGAGTTAAAATTATTTTAGTTTCAACAATTATTATACAATATATTTTAAATGATTACGAATATTTAAACCGTTCGATATTTTATTATGTTTCAACAATATATAGTGCACAAATTAAGTTTTCAAATTGCGTTACTTTATCAGTTGCCTGATTTGTAGCACATCGTTCGTTTTCAAACAATTTACTTGTATATGGAAAATAAGTTTTTGTTAATACATAGTTTAAAACTGAATAGATGTGAACTTTCTTATTGGTGGTGATACGCATTAAAATTGTCATGTTGGTAAAATTCGAAACTAACCTTCGAGATACAGCGAAAAATTTACGATTGTAATTTACATTCGCACACCTTACATCTCAAATATGTTAACCCATAAAACTGCAAAGATTGAAAATTACTTCACTCGTTAAAATACATTTTTATTCAAATTTAATCATCGCGTGCAACCAGAGTTGTGACTAGGCTCCCCGAAAACCAGAATGTGCATACAGTTAATTTATAAAGTCTTTTCTAAAATGTAATATTCAAAGATTCCCTACACCACAAGATCTCTCGCCACTGTATTACCTCTTTCATTTTGGGCCCAAACATTTCACTTCATATAGAAGGTAGGCATATAAAGTGTATATATATATTAAACTCTTGTTCTGATAAAGAAAATTCTTGTGTCGAACCAAATTGGTCAGATACCTAAAAGTCATCAAGTTATCTTCAGTACTGTGGCTGTGAGGAAGTCAACCCCTTCCAATTATTAAACAAAGTGGAAGCAGGCTAAGTTTTAGTCCATTCTTTCACTACCTGAAACATATCGCACCATAGATTTGCAATTTTCAAATTCCTTTTTACAAAAATCATTTAATGTGTGTTCAGTCTTACAGTTTATCAAAACCAATATGTTTGCTATTGCGCTGAAAGTTTCAACATTTCTTTTACTTTTGTTAATGTGTCAGAACAACTGCACAACATTTCAGTAGTAAGCTTTTCTTAACTTTAGTATTTTCTATTTATATATTTTTCATAATCTAAGCAAAACATGAGACAAATTCATCTTGAAATAGATTGTTGATAATTTTAAATTCTGACACGCATCCACATATTCGATTAAAATCAAATCTTTGAAACATATTGGTCAGGAGGATTTTTTAAAAAAATCCAGTCTATAATTAGGAGAAGAAATCTATTTTCTTGGATCATACACCGTTCTATTTAATTATAGATATTTTCGTGATGCTCTTTATCCTTCTATCTAGAGATTGATTTATTTGGAAAAAATCTAAGAATTATGCAGACTGCAGTATTTATTTCGGATAAAACCAGGATAGTAAAGTAATCTATTTTTACCTTTATTTATTTATTTATTTTTGTTTATTTATTTTTACCTTTATTTGATTAATTATTAATTAAATATGTTGATATGAAAGAATGTTCATTTTACATAGACTGAAATTCATATGCCGAAACTTACCAACATTGGTTGGTTAACACGAATTTCGAGGAGAGAACATTGACTTTGATAATAAAATCTGACCGTACCAATATTTGTTCACCTGATTTAAAGTATCAAAATTTCATTTCAATTAATAAAGATGATTTTTTTTTGGTTTCATTTCCTGCGACATCAAAAATTCTATTTAAAATAATTTTATAGAACTTTTTCTGAAATAAAAATCGGAAAATGAAAGGAAAAGAAAAATTAAATAATGAAACAGTCATATTGGTAATAAGTCAAGAGGCACGGTGGAGTATTTGATAGCGGCTTGGAGCCAAGTTCGAATTCTCTTGGAAAAGATATGAATCCTCTTCTTCTCACCAGCTATGGTTAAATAGCAGTACAGACCGGGTTCTATATTCCTGGATGGCATCTGGTCTACTGCAAAAAGAAATGGCAACCTACTGCGAGAAAAAAAATCTGCCTCATCAGTCATGTATCGAAAGATACATGATCGCCTAAATGTGTATCGCGCATGGCACTTAACTGAATCGGAGGACCGAGCTCGAATTCCCAGTTGAATCCATTATATTCGCTTACGTGTTAATTCCCTTGCGAAATGTATGAATGCACTTTTTCTTCTCAAGCTATGGGTAAATATCAGTACAGACCGGGTTCTATAGCCTTGGATGACATCTGATCTACTGCAGAAAGAAATGGCAACCTACTGTGAGAAAAAATCTGCCTCATCAGTCATGTATCGATAGGTACATGATCGCCTAAACGTGTATCATGCATGGCACATAACTGACTGGCGTGTTTATTAAGAAGATCGAGATCAGCAATATGTATCAGGTAATCTGGAGTTGAAATTATGTGGATACCAACAAGTTCTTTGAATCTAGCCAAGTTGTCTGGCGGAAGGCAGGTAACAACTGTTTCCATTAAATAACCCTTGCGTGATTAGATGGATAAGTTTCAATGCTTTTTTAAATTGTAAAAGTTAAAGGAGGTTTAATTTCGCTACTCAAATGTACGTGATGTGATGCCAGTCATCAAGGATAAGTTATTCTTAGGCTTAGACAGTAAACAAAATTCCGAGATATTTGATGCCCAAACTTAAAGCATATCAGAAATGTATATTTAAAACAATAAGTTTAAATACGTTAGTTTTTCGTTTGTATTTTTAAAACATCAGTTGAACGTCAAGAAAACGAAAACAAATTTGAAATGAATTAAACGTTTATGATGTGAAAAGTTGAAATAGCAATCAAATATATTTTATCTTCTTTAAATGTGCAATTATAATGACTTTAAAAACATTTCAGATCCATTATTGCATAGGGAGCTTAGCTTATCATTTCTGAATACGGAGATGCCAGTTCAGGACCTGTAAAACCAGACATAGTTCAGATACAATAGATACTTTGAAGTTGTGCATTCTTCAAAAAGATAATAAATGGAATTGTGGCCCAATTTGGACTCTAATGAGATTATTTCCTTTTTTACAAATTATTTAAGATCTTTTATTATGCTTCATTTTTACCTACTTGCAAAAATTAAAATCGAAATAAAAGTTATCAGCAAGGATTTTATTTAATTGTTGTGTATAAAACCTTTCTAATTTTTAATCATATCCAGAGATGAGAGATTAAAAGAAAGTCTTAAAAATGAGTTATCTGTCTACACTGATTTTGCAAGGTAAAAGAAGTTCGGACTTGAAAAAGGAATATTTTTGAAAATATAAATTGATACATTATTTTCAGACATAATCCTTGGAATCTGTCGGAAGAAGGGATGGTGTCTACATGTGATAATTTTTTTAAAATAAATCAAAGGCACTAAATTTTTTATGTTTTTTTTTTCTTTTTTTTTAAGTCTCTTTCTCTTTTTTTATTCCGTAATATATTCCCTGTCATACCAAAGGGTATTTTTTGAGGGGTGGAAAACATCAAAATTCACGGTTTTTTAGGTATTGAAGAGTGGATACATCGAAGCTGGTAAGTTCCATGAATTCTAGAAGCGGATACTGGATTATTAAAGTGATACAGACGATAATTCGGCTTAAAGAAAGCAATCAACCAAAGTATTTTCAAGCCCGAAAAGTTCATGCTCATATGTTACCCTTGGTTGTTACTAAGCTGAAAATGTGTTGGAACAAGGAATATTAGAAAAAGTCAGCCAGGATGGTAGCAGTTAGTATTCATCCACTGTGCTGATATGCAAGTACAATGAAGATTTAAGAATTTGTGGCAATTATAAGATTGGCGTGAATCACCAAAACTGTTCTGATTCATTGCCACTGCCAAACACTGAAATAACGCACCATGAGTTTGCTGGTATTAAATAATTTGCTAAAGTTAACTTCAAGTCAGCTTATAATCAGATAACAATTGATAGCAAGTTTCAAGAAGTCACCAAAATGAACATATTATTGGAGTAAACAGAAGGACGTTTGGAGTTAAAAATTTAAAACACAAAATCAAAAAAACCATCGAAAATGTTTTAGAGGTGATTAAAAATATAATTGTATATGAGGACAATATTGGCATTGGTGCTTGCAGAAAAGAAGCGCTAAACAGTAAAACGGGGCAAGTTTGAGAAAATTAAATAGGACTGTATGACAATTAATCGTGATAAATGCAAGTTTAATTGGGAAAATCATACTTAGGATATCAAATATCCAAAGATGGTATATTGCTGGATGATAAACTCGTAAGATTTGAGAGATAGCTGCACCCAGAAATAAGAGTCAGAATCTTTTTGGGGATTAACCAATTTCTATAACAGATATGTACCGCGATATAGTGGAACGATTTAACAAAATAAGGAAGAAGAATACCGAATTTCAATGGACAAAAAGACAGGAGGTTGCTTTCGAGAAATTAAAAAATAAAACACTCGTAAACAAAGGAGTTGTTAAAATTTTGGACTCGGCGAAAAAATTGACGTTAACTACTGATGTCAGTGACTGTGCTATAGCCGCAATGTTGTCACAGGGGTTATTACCTTGTAATGTACTTATTCGGAAAACTAACATTGACGGAGGCGAATTATTTAAATATTGACAAGGAGGAGGAAATAGCGATTGTGTGGAGCAAAGAAAGAGCTAGATTTTTTTTTCTTTTTGCTGGGTAGGACATTTCTATTGAAATCTGATCATAAGCCTTTGGAATTTATATTCAACACCAGAAGAGAGTTCCCAAATGTCAAATCTGCAAGGATATTAATATGGACGATTAGGCTGATGTCGTTTGACTTTGACATTGTATATATTAAAGGAAATACTATTCCGTATGTTGATGCATTATCTTGGTTAAAGTTTGGGAGTATAAATATTGAAGTAATCGGAAATATTGCGGACATTTTTTTGTACTAGATAGAAACGGATGTATTATCCTTAAAAGGGCTTAGGCTGGGAAATAGACAGGGACCAGTGTTGAATAGAATTATGGATAGAAATAAAGAGAAATACATGGAAGAATTGCTGTATGACCGAGAGGCCTTTTAAAGAATCAAGACACAACGATAGAAAAAGAAATTATGTGTAATGAAGATATCCTAGTACCTCCACAGTCTCCGAGAAAAGAATTAATTAAAGCCGTGCACAACGATATACATGGAAGTATATTGGTTACGCATATGTGTTTAACATTGTAAGCATGGTGGCCAGGCTATTCAAGAGGATGGAAGAACATGGCAAAAAAAACACCAAAGTGTGCAGAAATAATGAAATTTAGGCAAACTAAAATTCACTTCTGGCCAAAGGAAATGGAGCCCTGGACGCGAGTACATGTGGGTCATGCCACCATTAAAGCTATGTAGCATGAGTATTGTTCTCTTGACAGTCGTTCAAACAGAATGTTCGTAAGTGCTGCTTGTTCGGTATTTACATTGTTTTTCCTTCACCGGTTTTCTTACCAGTGATCACTTTATTCATTTCATCTTTTCGGTGGGCCTCTCTTCCCGACATGCTCCCCCTCCCATGACCACAAGGCCTATGAATTGTGTTCATAGGACGGGTAATCATGTGCCGGTCCTCGCATTTGTTGGGTTAATAATCTAGGTGGTTGTGATACCTTTGTACTACGCCGTAGACCCTGATGTGTTGGCAGTTATACGATTGTGGGTTGTCTTCCGTCCACTTCTATTTTCTCCAAGACCCTGTCGGCGCATTCCGGCTCGTCTATTTCCATACTTTTCAGTGCGGTGTATGGTGGTTCGTCATCGATGGAAGCGGTTGTGATGTCTGGTAGTCTGGCATATCTACGACGGGTAATATCACCACTTCTGCTCTCGTCCATTAATTTGAGGGTAATGTACTGATGATATGTGTTTTTTTTTATTCCCTAATCCTTAAGGAACGAATATTATTTTTGGGAGTCAAATTGCGTTCCTCCATCCGACGATATCTCCTCCGGTGCACCGTACATAAAGAACCAACTTCGTAAGGACTCGCATATTGTTTTAGCTTTCCCCGATGTTAATGAGGGCTACTTCCAGTGAGAAAAAGAGCACCATGACGCAATCCACTCAGCCAGAAATATGTATTGCTTGGCATTTGCACCAGAAGCTTCAGTACGAACATTTCATGGTGTTTAGATGTCAATCTGGAAACAGTGCTGAGGATTCCGAAAGAGTTGGATGAATCTAATTGTGATTACAAAGGCACAGCAGTTCAGAAAATTCACTCTGATTGTTCTGATAAGAAAAGAACATCAGACTCGACACGGAGGCCTACTTCAAGATGTAGTGCTGCTCTGAATCAAGATGGTGTCTGCTGGGAGGTCAAAAGAGCTGTTATTCCTTTGACGCCACGATTAATGAATACACTTTCTACTCACTCAGTAATGTTTATTTATAAGAATATAAAAGTATATGATCCAATTACAATGTGATATTTATCATGTACTATTTTATGAAAAAATATATTTAAAACAAAATATTTTTATTAAAAAATTTACAAAAATAGAATATATATATATATATATATATATATATATATATATATATGCAGCTCAAGGCCTTTTTTACATGGAGTTTTCCGAACCCATAGGCTCGGATAAAAATTACTCATAGACCCCTTATACACGGGCTTGGGTTTCTCTCTATCTCTTCGGCGTAGGTTCTATTCTGGTTATCTGGCCTTTCCTTTTTTGTTAAAAAGTTTTGTTCCGCTAGAGCAGTGGTTCCCAAACTTTTTGGGGGGCCGCATTTTCGCTATGAAAACTTACTTGTGCTTCAACAAATGTTGTGATAAAAAATTACATTTAAAAGTAAAACAACAAGGGGCGGTGATCTCAGTTTTCCCTTCATATGTGGTCAGCTCCGCCTGATTTTTCTATTTCCCCTCGTGTTATGCTTTTACGATGTTCGTGCAGTCTTAAGAGAGCAGCCCGTTTTTTCCTTTCTTACCAAAACTGCAGGGGATGGTGAACACATAGTCCTCAATCAAGTTCTCCTCTATTTCTTAACCGAAAGACGTGTCTGCGAAGTTTTCAAAAACTTTTGAAGGTCGTCCAGATGTTATATAGATCTCAGATCTTTTGTATTTTTTTCCGATAATCCCTTCACATAAGTTGACCGAAGCTGTTTTCTGAATATAGTTATCCTCTTGTATCCTTCTATCCCAGTTTGTAGGAGCTGCTGTCATGTACCTAGATTAGTTGTTACGTTTTAGAGTACTGCTTCTACTGACCATTTCTTGGTCATATGTCTCTGAATCAACACTTATGACTTTTGCTCGATGTTGTAAGCAGCGGACAACTCCTTTCTTTACACTGTATGCCTGCTAGGAGTTGAAGTTGAGGTATAGGTCGGTGAATGTTGGCTTGCGGTATAGAGATGTCTTGAAGCTATGCTCTGTTCGAGATATTAGTGCAGTTTGCGAGTTTGATGTCGTTTTTTCTGTCCACTGGGAACTGTTTCGATGATCTTATTGAGTTCACTTGGTTCAGGAGAAATTGGACTTCTTCCTGCGTTGACCAGAGTATGAAGGGGTCATCTAAGTAAAGTAAATGTAAGAATTTGGCTTTCTAAGAATAAGCTCCTTTTTTAGAAGCGGGTTTAAATAATTTAGAAATATTATTTTTGTTATAAATTTCTATATTTTAGGACTGATATTTTAGTTAACGAACTTATTTCATATTTCTTCAAAACAATTGTTCTCGCCTGCCATTACTACACTACTAACGTCAAGCGGAACCGAAAAAGTTCTACAGAATTATCTAAATAAATAAAAATAATGTACTTAATTAGATTCTGTGAAAACTGCCTGTACCGAATTATTTATTTTAAACAGATGAAAAACAACAAATTTTAAAAATAAAATTATTTATTGTAGTAAATAACAATTCGGAGTAAATAACAAACATTAGTTAATTAGTTGTTGTTTTTTTTTTACATGGTAACTCCGAAGTATTAATGTCTAAAAGTTTGAAATTCAAATGGACTTTTCATAATGGTAAAAGGAAATTTAGAAAATTGATGTCTTGCTGAAAATGTTGTTTATTTTGAAATATTATAGAATGTGATGTTGAAGAGAAAAATAATATAAAATGTACTGCCTAGCGCAAGGATTGAACTTACAGCATTCAGTTAACGAGCTAGCGATGTTAGCTCTTAGTGACTTAGTGCAAATGTCACCCCTGTCGACTGAAATAAGATCATCCATAGAAGCTGTATAAAAGACAAGACATTTCCTCTCTCGTTAAAACGTTTCGAGTTTTATGTCGAACTCTCTACTGCAGAGAGGAACTCGGAAGAAGCTTTGCCGAAGGGCAAGGTTTCCTTCGGGGAGGTAGACAGGACCTGAACCCGTCTAGGCGGGTTCAAAGGTCATATTTTTGGCCGAGCCTACGGGCTTGGAGATACCCACATTAAACCGGCCTTGTGCCACATTTAACCCACGTGGGGGGTTGATAAATATCAGCCTTTTAGAGCTGCGGCTCGGGTTTGCTGTCAAACTCTCTACTGCAGAGAGGAACTCGGAGGAAGCTTTGCCGAAGGGCAAGGTTTCCTTAGGGGAGGTTGAAAGGACCTGAACCCGTCTAGGCGGGTTCAAAGGTCATATTTTTGGCCGAGCCTACGGGCTTGGAGATGCCCACATTAAACCGGCCTTGTGCCACATTTAACCCACGTGGGGGGGTTGATAAATATCAGCCTTTTCGAGCTGCGGCTCGGGCTTGCTGTCAAACTCTCTACAGCAGAGAGGAACTCGGAGGAAGCTTTGCCGAAGGGCAAGGGTTCCTTCGGGGAGGTAGACAGGACCTGAACCCGTCTAGGCGGGTTCAAAGGTCATATTTTTGGCCGAGCCTACGGGCTTGGAGATACCCACATTAAACCGGCCTTGTGCCACTTTTAACCCACGTGGTGGGGTTGATAAATATCAGCCTTTTCGAGCTGCGGCTCGGGCTTGCTGTCAAACTCTCTACTGCAGAGAGGAACTCGGAGGAAGCTTTGCCGAAGGGCAAGGTTTCCTTCGGGGAGGTAGACAGGACCTGAACCCGTCTAGGCGGGTTCAAAGGTCATATTTTTGGCCGAGCCTACGGGCTTGGAGATAACCATATTAAACCGGCCTTGCGCCACATTTAACCCACGTGGGGGGGGGTTGATAAGTATCAGCCTTTTCGAGTTGCGTCTCGTGTTTGCTGTCAAACTCTCTACTGCAGAGAGGAACTCGGAGGAAGCTTTGCCGAAGGGCAAGGTTTCCTTCGGGGAGGTAGACAGGATTTGAACCCATCTAGGCGTGTTCAAAGGTCATATTTTTGGCCGAGCCTACGGGCTTGGAGATACCCACATTAAACCGGCCTTGTGCCACATTTAACCCACGTGGGGGGGCTGATAAATAACAGCCTTTTCGAGTTGCGGCTCGGGTTTGCTGTCAAACTCTCTACTGCAGAGAGGAACTCGGAGGAAGCTTTGCCGAAGGGCAAGGTTTCCTTCGGGGAGGTAGACAGGACCTGAACCCGTCTAAGCAGGTTCAAAGGTCATATTTTTGGCCGAGCCTACGGGCTTGGAGATACCCACATTAAACCGGCCTTGTGCCACATTTAACCCACGTGGGGGGGTTGATAAATATCAGCCTTTTCGAGTTGCGGCTCGGGTTTGCTGTCAAACTCTATACTGCAGAGAGGAACTCGGAGGAAGCTTTGCCGAAGGGCAAGGTTTCCTTCGGGGAGGTAGACAGGACCTGAACCCGTCTAGGCGGGTTCAAAGGTCATATTTTTGGCCGAGCCTACGGGCTTGGAGATACCCACATTAAACCGGCCTTGTGCCACATTTAACCCACGTGGGGGGGTTGATAAATATCAGCCTTTTCGAGTTGCGGCTCGGGTTTGCTGTCAAACTCTATACTGCAGAGAGGAACTCGGAGGAAGCTTTGCCGAAGGGCAAGGTTTCCTTCCGGGAGGTAGACAGGACCTGAACCCGTCTAGGCGGTTTCAAATTTCCTATTTTTGGCCGAGCCTACGGGCTTGGAGATACCCACATTAAACCGGCCTAGTGCCACATTTAACCCACGTGGGGGGGGTTGATAAATATCAGCCTTTTCGAGTTGAGGCTCGGGTTTGCTGTCAAACTCTCTACTGCAGAGAGGAACTCGGAGGAAGCTTTGCCGAAGGGCAAGGTTTCCTTCGGGGAGGTAGACAGGACCTGAACCCGTCTAGGCTGGTTCAAAGGTCATATTTTTGGCCGAGCCTACGGGCTTGGGGATACCCACATTAAACCGGCCTTGTGCCACATTTAACCCACGTGGGGGGGTTATTAATTATCAGCCTTTTCGAGCTGCGGCTCGGGTTTTCTGTCAAACTCTCTACTGCAGAGAGGAACTCGGAGGAAGCTTTGCCGTAGTGCAAGGTTTCTTTCGGGGAGGTAGACAGGACCTGAACCCGTCTAGTTGGGTCCAAAGGTCATATTTTTGGCCGAGCCTACGGGCTTGGAGATACCCACATTAAACCGGCCTTGTGCCACATTTAACCCACGTGGGGGGGTTGATAAATATCAGCCTTTTCGAGTTGCGGCTCGGGTTTGCTGTCAAACTCTCTACTGCAGAGAGGAACTCGGAGGAAGCTTTGCCGAAGGGCAAGGTTTCCTTCGGGGAGGTAGACAGGACCTGAACCCGTCTAGGCGGGTTCAAAGGTCATATTTTTGGCCGAGCCTACGGGCTTGGAGATACCCACATTAAACCGGCCTTGTGCCACATTTAACCCACGTGGGGGGGCTGATAAATATCAGCCTTTTCGAGTTGCGGCTCGGGTTTGCTGTCAAACTCTCTACTGCAGAGAGGAACTCGGAGGAAGCTTTGCCGAAGGGCAAGGTTTCCTTCGGGGAGGTAGACAGGACCTGAACCCGTCTAGGCGGGTTCAAAGGTCATATTTTCGGCCGAGCCTACGGGCTTGGAGATACCCACATTAAACCGGCCTTGTGCCACATTTAACCCACGTGGGGGGGGTTGATAAATATCAGCCTTTTCGAGTTGCGGCTCGGGTTTGCTGTCAAACTCTCTACTGCAGAGAGGAACTCGGAGGAACCTTTGCCGAAGGGCAAGGTTTCCTTCGGGGAGGTAGACAGGACCTGAACCCGTCTAGGCGGGTTCAAAGGTCATATTTTTGGCCGAGCCTACGGGCTTGGAGATACCCACATTAAACCGGCCTTTTGCCACATTTAACCCACGTGGGGGGGGTTGATAAATATCAGCCTTTTCGAGTTGCGGCTCGGGTTTGCTGTCAAACTCTCTACTGCAGAGAGGAACTCGGAGGAAGCTTTGCCGAAGGGCAAGGTTTCCTTCCGGGAGGTAGACAGGACCTGAACCCGTCTAGGCGGTTTCAAATTTCCTATTTTTGGCCGAGCCTACGGGCTTGGAGATACCCACATTAAACCGGCCTAGTGCCACATTTAACCCACGTGGGGGGGTTGATAAATATCAGCCTTTTCGAGTTGCGGCTCGGGTTTGCTGTCAAACTCTCTACTGCAGAGAGGAACTCGGAGGAAGCTTTGCCGAAGGGCTAGGTTTCCTTCGGGGAGGTAGACAGGACCTGAACCCGTCTAGGCTGGTTCAAAGGTCATATTTTTGGCCGAGCCTACGGGCTTGGGGATACCCACATTAAACCGGCCTTGTGCCACATTTAACCCACGTGGGGGGGTTATCAATTATCAGCCTTTTCGAGCTGCGGCTCGGGTTTTCTGTCAAACTCTCTACTGTAGATAGGAACTCGGAGGAAGCTTTGCCGAAGGGCAAGGTTTCCTTCGGGGAGGTAGACAGGACCTGAACCCGTCTAGGCGGGTTCAAATGTCATATTTTTGGCCGAGCCTACGGGCTTGGAGATACCCACCTTAAACCGGCCTTGTGCCACATTTAACCCACGTGGGGGGGTTGATAAATATCAGCCTTTTCGAGTTGCGGCTCGGGTTTGCTGTCAAACTCTCTACTGCAGAGAGGAACTCGGAGGAAGCTTTGCCGAAGGGCAAGGTTTCCTTCGGGGAGGTTGACAGGACCTGAACCCGTCTAGGCGGGTTCAAAGGTCATATTTTTGGCCGAGCCTACGGGCTTGGAGATACCCACATTAAACCGGCCTTGTGCCACATTTAACCCACGTGGGGGGGCTGATAAATATCAGCCTTTTCGAGTTGCGGCTCGGGTTTGCTGTCAAACTCTCTACTGCAGAGAGGAACTCGGAGGAAGCTTTGCCGAAGGGCAAGGTTTCCTTCGGGGAGGTAGACAGGACCTGAACCCGTCTAGGCGGGTTCAAAGGTCATATTTTTGGCCGAGCCTGTTGGCTTGGAGATACCCACATTAAACCGGCCTTGTGCCACATTTAACCCACGTGGGGGGGTTGATAAATATCAGCCTTTTCGAGTTGCGGCTCGGGTTTGGTGTCAAACTCTCTACTGCAGAGAGGAACTCGGAGGAAGCTTTGCCGAAGGCAAGGTTTCCTTCGGGGAGGTAGACATGACCTGAACCCGTATAGGCGGTTTCTATGTTCATATTTTTGGCCGAGCCTACGGGCTTGGAGATACCCACATTAAACCGGCCTAGTGCCACATTTAACCCACGTGGGGGGGTTGATAAATATCAGCCTTTTCGAGTTGCGGCTCGGGTTTGCTGTCAAACTCTCTACTGCAGAGAGGAACTCGGAGGAAGCTTTGTTGAAGGGCAAGGTTTCCTTCGGGGAGGTAGACAGGACCTGACCCCGTCTAGGCGGGTTCAAAGGTCATATTTTTGGCCGAGCCTGCGGGCTTGGAGGTGCACACATTAAACCGGCATTGTGCCACATTTAACCCACGTGGGGGTTGATAAATATCAGCCTTTTCGAGTTGCGGCTCGGGTTTGCTGTTAAACTCTCTACTGCAGAGAGGAACTCGGAGGAAGCTTTGCCGAAGGGCAAGGTTTCCTTCGGGGAGGTAGACAGGACCTGAACCCGTCTAGGCTGGTTCAAAGGTCATAGTTTTGGCCGAGCCTACGGGCTTGGGGATACCCACATTAAACCGGCCTTGTGCCACATTTAACCCACGTGGGGGGGTTATCAATTATCAGCCTTTTCGAGCTGCGGCTCGGGTTTTCTGTCAAACTCTCTACTGTAGAGAGGAACTCGGAGGAAGCTTTGCCGAAGGGCAAGGTTTCCTTCGGGGAGGTAGACAGGACCTGAACCCGTCTAGGCGGGTTCAAAGGTCATATTTTTGGCCGAGCCTACGGGCTTGGAGTTACCCACATTAAACCGGCCTTGTGCCACATTTAACCCACGTGGGGGGGCTGATAAATATCAGCCTTTTCGAGTTGCGGCTCGGGTTTGCTGTCAAACTCTCTACTGCAGAGAGGAACTCGGAGGAAGCTTTGCCGAAGGGCAAGGTTTCCTTCGGGGAGGTAGACAGGACCTGAACCCGTCTAGGCGGGTTCAAAGGTCATATTTTTGGCCGAGCCTACGGGCTTGGAGATACCCACATTAAACCGGCCTTGTGCCACATTTAACCCACGTGGGGGGGTGATAAATATCAGCCTTTTCGAGTTGCGGCTCGGGTTTGCTGTCAAACTCTCTACTGCAGAGAGGAACTCGGAGGAAGCTTTGCCGAAGGGCAAGGTTTCCTTCCGGGAGGTAGACAGGACCTGAACCCGTCTAGGCGGTTTCAAAGTTCATATTTTTGGCCGAGCCTACGGGCTTGGAGATACCCACATTAAACCGGCCTAGTGCCACATTTAACCCACGTGGGGGGGTTGATAAATATCAGCCTTTTCGAGTTGCGGCTCGGGTTTGCTGTCAAACTCTCTACTGCAGAGAGGAACTCGGAGGAAGCTTTGCCGAAGGGCAAGGTTTCCTTCGGGGAGGTAGACAGGACCTGAACCCGTCTAGGCGGGTTCAAAGTTCATATTTTTGCCGAGCCTACGGGCTTGGAGATACCCACATTAAACCGGCCTTGTGCCACATTTAACCCACGTGGGGGGGCTGATAAATATCAGCCTTTTCGAGTTGCGGCTCGGGTTTGCTGTCAAACTCTCTACTGCAGAGAGGAACTCGGAGGAAGCTTTGCCGAAGGGCAAGGTTTCCTTCGGGGAGGTAGACAGGACCTGAACCCGTCTAGGCGGGTTCAAAGGTCATATTTTTGGCCGAGCCTACGGGCTTGGAGATACCCACATTAAACCGGCCTTGTGCCACATTTAACCCACGTGGGGGGGTTGATAAATATCAGCCTTTTCGAGTTGCGGCTCTGGTTTGCTGTCAAACTCTCTACTGCAGAGAGGAACTCGGAGGAAGCTTTGCCGAAGGGCAAGGTTTCCTTCCGGGAGGTAGACAGGACCTGAACCCGTCTAGGGGGTTTCAAAGTTCATATTTTTGGCCGAGCCTACGGGCTTGGAGATACCCACATTAAACCGGCCTAGTGCCACATTTAACCCACGTGGGGGGGTTGATAAATATCAGCCTTTTCGAGTTGCGGCTCGGGTTTGCTGTCAAACTCTCTACTGCAGAGAGGAACTCGGAGGAAGCTTTGCCGAAGGGCAAGGTTTCCTTCGGGGAGGTTGACAGGACCTGAACACGTCTAGGCGGGTTCAAAGTTCATATTTTTGGCCGAGCCTGCGGGCTTGGAGATACCCACATTAAACCGGCCTTGTGCCACATTTAACCCACGTGGGGGGGTTGATAAATATCAGCCTTTTCGAGTTGCGGCTCGGGTTTGGTGTCAAACTCTCTACTGCAGAGAGGAACTCGGAGGAAGCTTTGCCGAAGGCAAGGTTTCCTTCGGGGAGGTAGACATGACCTGAACCCGTCTAGGCGGGTTCAAAGGTCATATTTTTGGCCGAGCCTACGGGCTTGGAGATACCCACATTAAACTGGCCTTGTGCCGCATTTAACCCACGTGGGGGGGGTTGATAATTACCAACATTTTTGAGTTGCCGTTGGAATCTTTGTCACTCGTCAGAAGCCCACCCCCCTCTCCCCACTAAAAAAACAATAACAAAAAAAAAACCCGAAAAAATCAAACCAAAAACAAACCTCAACTGGTCTTTTTATTTGCTGAGAAAAGAGAAGACGAAGAAATCAAAACAAGTAAGAGCGAGATCAGAAAAAAGACTTAATTTCAACTACGAAAGGTAACCGAACTTCTTTTCCTTTCTTTAAATTTTGAATATTACTGTTTAAATTTGAAACTTTAAATACGCTTCATAGACATTTGGTCATCTAGTTCCTCTTGTTATTAACAGCGTTGAATTTTTTATTCGTCGCTGTTAAAAATTGTTTGCCATGAAGTCCTAAAATTAGAGAAATTATATAACCACAAAGTAGGGTTTTTGACAAAGAGGGTTTTTCCAAAGAAATCAATTTATTCAAATTTCCCCATGTATAATACGCATTTTTTTCTAAAAAAAATTAAGCAAAATTAGGAGTCCGTATTATGCGCATCAACAAAATAAATCTTTAAAATTTGCGTTTTCATAGGTTGATTTTAGTTACGAAATGACTATTCACCACAAACAGACGTCAATTTGACAAAAACATTCGGCGATTGCGACCGCATAAGGATGTTAAATACAATCATATGTACCTAACAATACTTAGAAATGTAAAATAAAATAAGAATTATTATAAAACTAAATCAGAATATTATTCTATGTTTAAAACCATTTTGTTAATAAGAGTAGGAAACGCTGGACGTAATGAAATTGGGGAGGTACAGTTTATGGGGTTTGATTACCAAACAAGGGGTGCGTATTCTACGTTTGTAGAAGCATTTTCCCCACATTTTCAGCCAAAATTTTAGGGGTGCGTATTATGGATGAAGTCGTATTATACTATGTACCTCCACGAAATCGCTAAAAAAAAGAGCATAGCTTGATGAAAAAGACGCCAATCTTGCCGAAAACAAAATTTTATTGTCTAAATGCTTATGTTATTAAGAGGAAAGACCAAAGTTTTTTTTTATTTTTAAAAATGTTTCCTTCTTTTTAGAACATACTAAATTTTGATTAAAAAACTTTGTTTCTGTTTGTATCAGCGGAACTAGTAAATAACAGACAATTTTTAGCACGTTTTTTTGGTATGACACACATTAATTTGAAAAATCGTGCAAAAATAGAAATAATTGTCGGATGTTAATGAAATTTTCAGGAACTATTCACAGATGATCGAAATTATTATAAATGTTTTTTTTTATTAAGGTCATGGTAGAAATATTTTTTTTAAATATTAATTACCCCCCCAACTAATTTTATGAAAACGCTAGAAATTCGATCGCATCGGGTTTAGTGATTACAAAAATTAAAAGCACAGGGCTTTGAGGAATGCAAAGCATGTCTATTTTTGTTTTTAATTGGAGCCAACGTACCTGAAAATCAGCTCTGAATTGTAACATACAAAACCCAATAAAACAAAGATATTATTTAATTTCAAATGCTTTTATTTCTTTTAGTTGTTTTTATGAATATGGACAATAATTCCTGAAAGCAAAAAAATTTTTTCGATGAAAAATGAATTTTTAATACAATTATTTATTTCTTTAATTATAATAGATTTTACATTTAAATATTATAAAATTAGTTAAAAGTTATTAGTTATAATAGATTTACATTAAAATATTATAAAATTAGTTAAAAGCCCCATCGATTTTCCTAACTGTCCTTATGAGATAGATCTTTTTTAGCGCGTTGTAAATTGTATCATTTTAACTAATCAGAAGATCCACAGTAATTAAGAAATGTAATTTTGTGCTTATAACCGGGCTGTAATTATAAAGTACGGAAGACCAACCAGAATATAATTAAGTTGCGTTATTTGAGTTAAGCATTGTTCTCCGCTGTTAAGGCCTTTACTTTCGCGGAACACGTGTGGAGAAGTTAATTTGATTTTTCAATTTCAACTGAAAAGGGTACCTACAAGTATCAGTATCATCTTATGAAATTTATATGATCTTATTTTTATATTAATCTCAGTTATGACATTTTTCCATAAATGAAATATCAAAATTAATAAAATGAATGCAAATACAAATAACAGTAAAATGTAATAAATGTACATAAAATTGTAGTATTTTATGTACAGTTCTGATAGAATTTCATAAGAAAGGTACCTATAAATGAATTAGACACATTTCTTAGGAAATATGAAATTTAATGTCACTCTTAACAGTCTTATTTTAATTTCTTTATAATATACTTTCCATAAAGCATCATAAACGTAAAGGTGAAAGCTAAGTACAAAAAAAAAATTAGAATGCTGAAAGTTTTCGTTAAAATAACGAGGTAAATAATTTGTTCGCTTAAATGTAAATTATTTCACTTTTCTCCTTCCGTAGAATAAATTAGCCTCATGGAATTCGTAAATATGTCATTCATCACCTGTCAAGAGACGCGAAAGTTTGACCGGCTTTGTTTTATTTTCAAATTACATCTTCTTGACACAAAAGCTAAGTTAAGTTTGGTTCAAAATATTTTAAATAAACATTATAATGTCTGATTTTTTAAAATAAGTTTTGAAAAAATGATAATTGATATTTAAAAGAATTTCAAAGTGAGATTTCTAGTTTTTTTTTTAAATGGAAAAAATGGTCAATTTTGCTGACTCAAAAAAAAAACTAGATTTTTAACGAAAATTTCGGACGTGCTAGGAACGATTATAAAATGTAAAAAATACCCCAAAATTACTTTGATCTTTCTTCTTAATAATAACAAACGTTTAGACGATAAAATTTTGTTTTCGTAAAGTTTGGCGTCTTTTTCATCATGCTTTTTTTAGCAATCTCGTGGAGGTACTTATATTATATGTGGGGAATTACGTTAGTTTGCAAAATTGAATGAAACATAGTTTGTAAATCTTGACAAAAATGTTAGTGATAACACCCTTCAACCCTTCAGTAATCCTCTACTTCGAATGGCTCTTAAACCGTCTATAAAAATCCTTTACAAGTCATAAATGAAGCAAATATTTTAAATTTCTTCAAGTAACGGTGCTAGCACGTATTAGGACAAAACTCTTTTTGTAATAATGGCAATTTCAGTCTACCGTACATAGAAATAAGGAACGTATTAAGTAGAAAAATACAACATAAAAAATGATTTGAAAAAAAATTGGAATCCCTAAATTTATTAAACTTTGCAATTTTGAACTCGTAAATTTTTTTTCTACTTAATTACTAATTATCACAAGGAAATAGGCTAATACAGAATTTTGCACGATTTTTAAACTATTATAAATTATTATAATTAAAATGTAAAACAAATAAAAAATTCTTGTAAAATTTAATTATTCATCAGAAAAAATTTATTTCTTCAGGCAATAATGACCTTAATATTACTTATTTACAAAAGCAATTAAAAGCTTTTCTAATTAAGTAATATCATAGTTTTATTGGATTCATTATTTTTCACTTCAGAGCAGATTTTCAGTTAGTTAGCACAAAGTTGAAAAAAAAAGTAGGTGATTTACCATCTCTAATGACTCTTACTTTAAACAAAAAAAAAATTGTCAGTAAATAAAAAAGTTTTGAAGGAAATTTCAGGATAATAAGTAAATGGGGTGTAACATATTTAAAAAAAAAATATTTGTTACCAAAATTTACTAAAAGGAAATATTTCAAAAATAATTTCATTCATTTGTGAATAAGTCCCGAAAATTTCATTAAAATAGGACAATTACTTTAATTTTACAAGAATTTCCAAATCAATGTGTTTTCAACGGGAAAAAAGCGCAAAAATAAACAATGTTATTTTAACAGCACCGCGATGACGTAAAAAAAAAATGAAGACTTTAACCAAAATTTCGAGCGTCTTAGAAAATATTTAAAAATTTCAAAAAATAATTAAAAAAATACTTTGGTCTTTCATCTTAATAATAACATAAGCATTTTGACGATAAAACTTTATTTTCGTTAAGTTTGTGGCAATTTTTTATTACGCTATGCTGTTTTCCCGCGAAAAAGTGAGGGTACCTAGACCGTTTGATTACCAAACAAGGGGTGCGTATTCTACGTGTGTAGAAGCATTTTTCCCACATTTTCAGTCAAAATTTTAGGGGTGCGTATTATGGATGAAGTGGGGAATTACGGTAGTTTGCAAAATTGAATGAAACATAGTTTGTAAATCTTGACAAAAAATGTTAGTGATAACACCCTTCAACCGTTCAGTAATCCTCTACTTCGAATGGCTCTTAAACCGTCTATAAAAATCCTTTACAAATCATAAATGAAGCAAATATTTTAAATTTCTTCAGAAGCTATTAAAGTAACTGTGCTAGCACTATTCTTGTTAAACATCTGATGATATTTTCTGGTAGAAACAAAGATCCATTATTGCTATTGATTTGTGATATTAACATCTATGGAATATGAAAAACAACATTTGGGGAAAAACATTACTTTTAGAGTCTCAGTGGTTGATAGTTGTTTTCTGCACTGTCTACAGCCCATCTAACCAAGTGGCTCTTTTTCATTTGAAATTTTTCATAAATTTGAAATCAGTAGATGCCGTTTATGTTTCAAACTTTCAGTTCAAGCATTATGTTTAGGAATGTTATCTTTTATTAATTTTTGATAGATATCTGATGTTACTTTTCACCACAGCAGTAAACAATACGGATTGGAAATAAGGAATAGACTCCAGGTGAGATATTACTTTCAACCTTTTTACTTGAGGAAATCTATGTTCAGCTGCTGCTCTACAGATTAAGCTGCTCGGACTTTTGTGGTTGGCAAAAGACCCAGTTTAACCATTAAACTTTTACATTTTCCCCTTGGATGTTTGATGCCATATTTGCGATTATTTTTACCACTATTATTATTAGTATTAGCAGTGGTGGTGGTAATATTGATTTATTCTTTATTAGATAAAATATTGTCAACCAATATTAATTTTTGATTAGTACTATTGAGAAAATGCTCCCAATCCCCAAAACGAATGGAGACTAGTCAGGTTGAGCAGAGAGTGGGGAGCAATAGCACTTATCTCAAGTTGCAAAATATATTGCCACTTCTCTGTGATGTATAAATATAGAAGGTAAATTTAGCAATAAAAAAAAGATTTTTCCCTTCTTTTTATGCAACTTCAGGGATCACATAGTAAACCTGTCATGTGACCACTGTAACTCTAAAGGGTTAGTACAGAAAATAACAAGCTTTTGTTTAGTAAGCATTTGAACAACACAAGGTAAATACTCTTCTCCTTTGCTGTCTGACCAACAGTTAATTTCTCCACAATATTTCTGTCAGCCTTTTTTCTCTCTTAGTATTTGTAGTAATATTATCTGGAATTTTTATAAGATGAAGCATCGACAGTCATTAGTCAATTTTGACTTATTTAATTTCTATTGTTTTTCATCAAGTAGTATTAGTATTAATATTGAATTTTTATTAAACATTGAAAATTCTAGTTTTCCTCTTTTTCTTTCATCTTAATTTGACTTGCTTTTCAAAACAAGTATTTTGAATGTTAGTCTCTGATTAGAATTAAACAGAATGGATTGGAATTTAATTGTTGACAATCCTTCATTTGATAAAAAAGCAAATTCTCTTCCACTTATATTCCTCAATATACTTTTGCAAAGAATATTGATTTGTGCTAAAAAAATTGCATAAAACATTCAGTTGGCATTTGTTTTTGCTGTTGAATGAAAAGAAAACTCAACCATAAACCATGTGGTACTTAATGGAGCTTAAAAAACCAGGGTACATGTACACTGATATTTCTGAAGAAACGTTAGCTGCCTTCATTGGTATTTATGAAATGGCTTAATCTTCCATAAATAATTTAAAGAAAG
Source organism: Acanthosepion lycidas (assembly GCA_963932145.1). NCBI lineage: Eukaryota > Metazoa > Mollusca > Cephalopoda > Sepiida > Sepiidae > Acanthosepion > Acanthosepion lycidas. The sequence goes on along the minus strand of OZ010592.1, from coordinate 106,434,243 downwards.
AACTGAATTTATTTGAATTATTGTTAACATTATTTTTTTTAACTAATTGTTCACCTAAAACAAGGCTCAAGAGCTACTCAATGTAGAGGGTTACTGTTTGAAGTTGAGGCATGTAAGAAGAATAGGTAAAAATGGTTAACTCCCTGTATAGCTGTACTTTATACATAAGGTCACAAACAATATATTTTCATAAAAAAAAGTATGAAAGATACATATTTATAGTAAAATTAATAAAGATTTATCCTCCGGGTCATATAGCAAAATTGAAAACATGGCACAGATTGTCAAAAAAGATTTTTAAAATTTAAAAAAAAAACCAGTTTGGTATGATTAATTTCATTTATTGAAAAGAGAAACAAGTTTTTACTTCTTATTTGATTTTGTTAGGTTATTTGTTTCAAAAATGCAGATACGTAATTATAATTTAACCATGAAATAAAATCATTCTCTTTAATTTATAAATAATTCAAAAGTGAATACATTTAAATACATTTATTTCATGATTTGAATTTTTAATATTTAGATTTTGATATTAAACAAGCCATTTGACTCATAAAAAAACAACCGAACCAAATTGACTTTTTAATTCTATTTTCTCTGCTGATAACGTTGTAGCACCTGGACATTCATGTTTAAGATAAAGTTACATAATTCTGTTCTCTGATTTGTCAACAGAGAAGCTGTCTCAGCTAATCATTGGTTAATCAAATTTTGTATGCATATTAATATCCTTTTGGACTATATACACATCACTAAAAAAAAAATATCTATTTTTCTCTGAATAATAACCATTTATTTTTAGCATCCAATTTATACCCATGAATTTGTAGCAATCATACAGCAAGGCATCAGACTCTTCCTGTCTGATCTTCTGTGAGTGCCACCAATGGGGTGGGGGGAAATTGAGCAGGATAGTTAAATATGTAGAGAAATAAGTAGTCGTTCATCTGACAAACTTGTCTTTGCAATTGCAAAGCATTACCAGAATCACTTAGGAACAGTTGTGGAAAAGGAATACACTTTGTAAATAAAGAAAGTCACATAAAAAATAGCAGTCATTACATTCATATTTAAATTACAAGATGAAAAATAAATGGTAAATTTGACATTTAGAATTTTATTAAACACAATGTTATGTAATTGAAATAATTATAAAAATAATCCAAAATCAAAAACTAAATTGATGAAGCAATTGAAATCAATTTTTGTTAGCAATTTGTTTGACTGAAGAATGATATTAGCCCTGCATTTATCAATAGTCTGATACCATATATAACTATTGATCCGTTCCATTTATTGATTTTGATGAATGTATCCAGCAGTTTGATTTTTAATACTAGAATATTAATTGAATAATTTCCTTTGTTTATGGCATTTTCAGTTTTGATTTGCTCATCCGACCATCTCATCTCCTCTTCATGAAAATGTTTGCTGGTGTATACAATCAGAAAATAAAGTGACAGGTGACTCTGCATGTTGGTGTCTTGTAAGGTGGGTATGTTTTTTTGTTGTTTTTTTAAGCATTTCACTCCATGCAAGGTGGAAGTACTACTAGCACGTAGGTGGTACAGTGAATGAGAGCAAGAGTAAAGTGGTGTGTTTGAGGAAAGAAGAAAGAGAAAGACGGGAAACAAAGCATTAGAACATGTCTATTGACATATGCATATTTGAAGATTGTAGCTATTAGGGAAGCAACTAAGAGGAAGGGAGTTCCACAGATGGGAAGTGCAAGATAAGAAGCTAATCGAGTAGAAGAGACGGCTATATTTAATCATTTCAACCTAGTAGCATGCTTGAATTCATGCAGTTTGGGAACCAGAGAATGTAGTTCATCAGAGCATTTGCTGTGAAAATACTTGTAGAAAAGACAGAGGGAAGCAAAGGTACATCTGTGAGAAAGTGACAGTAGATGAGATGCCAGATCAGGACCCATCATATCCTATTTCCATCTCTGGATTCTGTTGAGGTCTTGTTACTTTTAGCTTTAATCCAATCTAAATTCTTTGTATTTCACAAACATTTTTTTTTTAATTCAGGACACACTTGTAGAATAACTGAAATTCTGGGGCATAATTTAAATTTTAATAAGGAAATCATTAATCATGAAATTTGAAAATAGGAAAATAATAAAGAGGTCTCCTGAAATAAGCATTAATTTCTTTTTTTTTTTTTGCTTGGTGTCTTTAACTTTTAAAAAGAAAGATTTTTTTAAATATAAAAATGACCCATAAATTACTGTCCTGTTAATGTGGGGCACACCTTGTTTTCTTTCAGGGAACATTGATGTGAATGAAAGCACCAACTGAGAAACAAGGATTTGAAATAATAAATGATAAAGCTATAAGTTACAATCTACTCAAAAATTCCTTGAAAGAAGTTAATAGCAAAATGGATGTCTTAAAAGCTGACTTCCTCTCTTCATGATGTAGGCAATCATGCCTTTCCACAACTTCCTATCCTTCATAGCTCTTAATAATTCATTTTTTGTTATTTCTCCTAAACCTTGTTCCATTTACTCAAGCTTACTAAATAGGTTATACATTGTTTTCCTCTGTCCCTCTTGCCTTCTTGCGAGTATCAGATTTGCCAAGCCCTCTTTACTCATTATGTGCCAAGGAAATTTCAACTATCAACATATGTTAAGTATAAGTTTCCTTCTGGTTTCCATTTTCTTTAAAACTTAATTCTTACTTGTTGCTTACATATTCAGTCCTTGGTATCCTCAGTATCCTTCTGTAGAATCACGTTTCTGTTTTTTGAGGTCTCATAATTTTTCAGTGTTAAATTCTTTAATGTTTATTAAGTGATAATACTAGAATGTTGAATAATAAGTAATTTCATTAAATTAATTAGTCAAATATTATTGTGTTTTTATGCTCAGTCAGTAAAGATCCAGGGTCATTTTTCAGTAAATTTGCATATTAAGCCCCAGAAACCAATTGTAATGAAAATTTCCATTCTGGTGTAAATGTACACGATTATTTAAAAAATACCAATAAATGTTTGCAGACAAATACGGTTTAGGAGTTACCATCAATGGTGAGTACTATGCCAACTTGCTGAGGCAGTTATAGCTCATAAATATAGCATACTTTATATATATATATATATATATATATATATATATATATATATATATATATATATAGTAAGTAATCCATGTGAATCCTCGTAATATAAAATATTAAGACTGATCCACAGAAGAGATCTCAGTATATTTATTATACAGCAAACAGGAATTACTGTAGATAAAATTCAATACCCCATATGATATATAGCCATTTCACCCACAATGGCCTTGTCTTTTTAAATACATTTACTCCTAGTTGTTAATTTCCCTCCTCTTTCTTCGTATTTACAAAAACATTGATTCATTTCTTTATCTAACTTCTTGGTGTTGACAAGCTGGTCCTGGGTAAAATGGCTCTTTATCCTATGGGGTATAGAATTTTATCTACTTGTAATATATATATATATATATATATATATATATATATATTGTTCAAAAGTCTGAAGCCACTCCCAGCATTAGCATGGGAAGAACTTGATAAAATAGTGAAAAAAATGAAATAGCATCATCAGAAAAATGGATTCTCTTTTAACCAAATCTATATCAATAAGTGAGAATTTAATTTATATTAGTCACATGGATATTGGATTAATTCAAGAAACTCCTTAGTAACCCATTAGATAAAACTGTGATATTACTGACACATTTGGGATAGGATAGTGGATGGTTTCCTTCTTTGGGAGTGAGAATAGTATAATCGTGATAATTAATTGCCAATACCATTAGAATAAACAGTACACTGCATGATTTCACCTTCCCACACTTGTGGGAAAGGACTCTGTCAGATATCTCATAATACAAAATATGTAAAAGTCTAGCTGTAGATGCCATGAAATGTTGCTTTGTTGATTTGACTCACAAGAGAATGCTTACCCAATCCCAACAAGCTTAACCTGTTTGAGTCTAGAGTCAACAGTTATCTTCCCCATATATCCTCATAAACTGAGTGGCTTTTGAGCCTTGCACAGGGTTAACATTATTCCAAAAAAAAAAGGAAAAAAACATCATGAAATTGTTGTTACCTCGAATGTAATGTATGAATGAGTCTGCTGGCAACATAAAATGATGAGAATGATACAATGAAAGGCAATGTAATTCAATGCCAGTGCTACTCAACCTATCAGCCTGTGCATTGTATAATACACACTGCATTCTACAGAGTTTTAGAGTTGTCAACCCAGTAGGGTACCATTATTGAGAATACAGGTTCAGTTACTTCATCTGGATCAGCAAACCTTGGTCTGTCAAAGACTAGCACCATGTCTCTTGACCATTTCCAATTCTTTTGGACAGACATTTGAGTCTGGACAAATGGATAGAGAAACAAATACTTCAAAGAGAAAAGGAAAGCATATAGGAGCAAGTATTATTCTAAGCAACCAAAGAAAGTTGTAGAGAGCCATGCTTGCCCACATTCTGAAGAGTCATAGCATGTACGGTGAGAGAGTATTATATATTGTAAATGTTTTCACGATCCTACTGTACTCAAATTTCACTTAAATTTCCATTTTTAAAATAAACATTTTGTGTTGATTAATGATGAACTTTTCCAAATTATGGATAATCCTTTGCAGACAAGGACAAAATTTCAATCACCCTCTATCTTTAAGGATGTGAGCTCTTATAATTTTTTTTATTTATCGATGATTGTTTTCATTCCATGATTATTGCTTCAAGAATGATAAGAATTTGATTTTACTAGTATTTTGGCATTGTTTGTGAGCAGATGTTTAATGTTACAATGAGATCCTGATGCTGCTTATTAATGTTATCTGATGGCACTCAGCTCCAATAGGTGGCAGGTAAGTCCTCATGAGAATGTGGTTGTGGTATATCCTATGTTAAAAGTTTCATGCTTTTGAATTACAGAGAAACATTCGCTGAGTGGGTAAGTATATTCATACACAAAATTAATCTTATTAAGAACTTGGAAGTTTAGGATATATTACATTTAATGAAGAAGTTGACAGTTTTGGATTTTTTATATTAAATAATGAATCTAATGTATTTTATCGACTGGTTTTATATATCTATGTATGAACTTTTTAATTGCTGTTTTGAGATTTTTGTAAATGTGGTGTATTTGATTTTGATAATATATGTTAATAGCATTATTGTCATTATTATTTTTATAACTATGGTTTTATTGCCTAAAATTGTTGTTTAAATGAAATTTGATTTGTTCATCAACTACATAATTGGGGGCCCCCATTATTGATAAATGTTAGTTTTATATTATTTAATTCTTTAATGAATATTGTTTTGGATAAAGAAATGATTTTAGCTCTTTGGATTCAGTTATTAATGACAGCAGATGGACATTTTTCAGGGCACTCACTGTCATATTTTATAAAACAAGAGTTAGAATTAGTAGATGTTTTATATAGAGAAGTAGTGTTTGGGCTTGTGCCACATCAAAGCTACAAGATATAGTGAACTTATCATAGAGTAAATGAGAATATCTAGAAATGGGATATTTTCAATCAATATTTAATTAAAAAATTGAACATTATAATGTAATTATTTTAATGTTCTGTAATGACATTACGAGATTTGGTTTGGGTAAAGATGTCATTTTATTGAATGATTTGCTAACTGCGTTGGACATAAAAATGTGATAAAAGAAAGAGTGATTTTGGGTACACACACACACACACACACATATATATATATATATATATATATATATATATATATATATATAAAGTGTGATATGTTCGCTATTAGCTGAAAATTGATGTGGAATTTTACTGTGTAAGTATAAAATTATTTTTCAGTGGGATGAATAGGAAAAATTTGGTAAGTGATGAAGACGCAACTTGTCTTAGGGGTTTTCTTGAAATTTTTAGTGCAGCCCAAAACTGGGGGATCAGTCATATTTCACTTCATTTTAAATATTTTCCATTGAATGAAATATTTCGAAAATTGGTTTTAAATTGTAGGAAATTTATTAATTGCTCCATATAGAACAGGATTTTTCATTTGGTTGAATAGAGGGAACTGCAGGTATGAGGATGTTGAGCCATGTTTTGCGGTTTGATTTCATAATTTAAAGTGTCCAAAAACCGGGTTGCTATATTTCTCTTGATTTCAAATTTTGGTTTTCTATGGAATAATTATAAAATTGATAACAAATGTTAAGGAATTTCTTCCTTAATCAATGTTTAATTTTTTTTTCCAGTAGCTTCAATAGGGAAAACATGGGATTCAATGAAGTTGCAACTTGTCTAAGGGGTTTTATTGAAATTTTAAGTGCTGCTCAAAACTGAGGATCAGTCATATTCCACTTCGTTTTAATTTTTTTCCATTAAATGAAATATTTTCAAAATTGGTATCAAATTGTAGGAAATTTATGAATTAATCCATGTCTACAAGGATTTTTCATTTGGTTGAATAGAGCAGGGTGGAGGTTTGACCATCTCGAGACATGTCTCTGTCGTCTACTTTGAAAATTAAAGGCATACAAAAAACGGTTTGCTTGATGAATCTGGAATACTATTTTTTTGTTTCTATAGAATACTTATAAAATTGATATCAAATTTTATGGATTTTTTTCCTTAATCCAGGTTTAAAATTTTTTTTCAGTCAGTTGAATAGGGACAACATGGCATTGGATGAAGTGGCAACTTGTTATGGGATTTGTGGGAATTTTTAGTGCAGCCCAAAACTGGGGGATCAGTCATATTTCATTTCTTTTCAATTTTTTTACATTGAATGAAATATTTTAAAAATTGGTATTAAATTGTAGAATATTTATTAATTAATCCATGTCTACAAAGATTATACATTTTGTTGAATAGAGGAAAGTGGAGGTGCAACCATGTCTTTGGCGTATCCTCTGAAAATTTACGTCATGGAAAAACCGGTTTGCTTGAGTAGTCCGGATTTCAAATTTTTCGCGTCTATAGAATAGTTATCAAATTGATATCAAATGTTAGGGAATTTCTTGCTTAATCCATGTTGAAAAAAAAAATTTCAGTCGGTTGAATAGGACTTGTGATAAGGGATTTGTCGGAATTTTAATAAGGCCCAAAACTGGGGGATCAGTCAAATTTCAATTATTTATAATTTTTTTCCATTAAATGAAATATTTTAAAAATTAGTATTGTAGGAAATTTATCAATACATCCATGTCTACAAGGATTTTTCATTTGGTTGAATCGAGCAAAGTGCAGCTTTGACAATGTCACTGTTGTGTCCTTTAACAATTAAGATTGCTCAATGGGTCTGCATTTCTTCTTAATTTCTTGCTTAATCCATGTATAAAAGAATTTTTCCAGTTGCTTAAGTATGGACAATGTGGCGTTTGATGATACGTCGACTTGTGTTAGTGGATTTGTTGGGATTTTCATGAGGCCCAAAACTGCGGGATCAAAATTTTTTATTCATATTGATTTTATTATTAATTCTTATGTAGTTAGATGCATAAGATAAGAAAAAAAACAATTGCAATCATATTCGTGCAAGATATATGCCTTAAATAAGACATGGAAGATAGCGGTTTTAAACCCTCATAGTAATAGCAGCCTCAAAAATGCCAATTTCCAAAACTTTTTATTCATATTCATTTTATTATTGATTCTAATGTAGTTAGATGAGTAAGAAAAGAAAAAAAAACAATAGCAATCCTTTTCATGCAAGATATATGCCTTAAATCAGACATCGAAGATAATGGTTTTAGCCACTAGTAGTAAGAGAAGCCTCAAAAATACCATTTTCCAAAATTTTTTATTTTTGGATTTTATTATTGATTCTTATGTGGTGTGATGGGTAAGAAAAGAAAAAAACAATTGCAATCATTTTTTGCAAGATATAAGCCTTAAATCAGACATCGAAGATCGAGGTTTTAGCCCCTACTAGTAATAGAACCCTCAAAAATGGTATTTTCCAAAATTTTTATTCATATTGATTTTATGATTGATTCTAATGTAGTTTGATACATGAGAAAATAAAAAAAAACAATTGCAATCTTTTAGTGCAAGTATTAAATTGTGCAGAATTTGTCGACTCATGCCTGTCTTGAAGGATTTTAAATTTGGCTTAATAGAACAAAGTAAAGCATCGACCATGTCGCTGCTGTGCCCTTTCAAAGTTTACAGTGTCCGAAAACCGGTTTGCTCGATGAGATTGCATTTGAACTTTGCCCCTCTATGGAGCGCTCATAAAATAGATATGAGATTGAGCGGAATTTCTTGCTTAATCCATGTATGAAAGAATTATTTAAGTAGATTGAGTAGGGAGAGAAGGCCTTTGATGATACTGTAACATGGGTTAGTAGAATTGTGGGATTTTTCATGCGGACCGTAACTGGGTGATCACACATTTTCACTACTTAACTTTTATCCAGTAAGTGAAATAACTTCAATTTTTGATATTAAATTGGGCTGAATGTCTCGACACAGGCCTGTCTAGAATGATTTTAAAATAGGTTTAATAGACACGATACAGCAACGACCATGTAGATGCTGTGGCCTTTGATAACTGACAGTGTTCGGAAACCGGTTTCCTCGATAAGATTGCAATACAAATTTTTCCCCTCTAAGGAACCCTCATAAAATAGATATCACATTGTGTGGAATTTCCTGCTTAATGCAGGAGTCAAAGAATTATTTCAGTCACTTCTGTAGGGAGGGAGTGATGTTCGAGTATACGGGACCTTGTGTTATTGAATTTGTTGGAATTTTCATGCGGACCAAAAACTGGGTGATCTCTCACCATATCCCTGCTTTATAACTTTTTTCCAGCAGATGAAATCTCTTCAAAATTGGTATTAAATTGTGCGAAATCTCTCACTCTGTCGATGTCTACAAGCATTTTTCATTTGCTTTTATAGTGCAAAGTGTAGCTTCGAGTGTGTCGCTTCTGTCACCGTGGGCAATTTACAATGTCCGAAAAGCGGTTTGCTCAAGGAGATCCCATTTCAAGTTTTTCCTCTCGAGGGGATCGTCATGAAATAGATATCAGATTGTGAGGAATTTCCTGCTTAATCAATGAGTCAAAGAATTATTTCAGTTCCTTGTGTAGGGAGGGAGTGACGTTCAACTATACGGGACCTCATGTAGTGAATTTGTCGGAATTTTGAAGTGGACCAAAACTGGGGGATCCCTCACCATTTCCCTGCTTTAGAACTTTTTTCCAGCAGATGAAATCTCTTCAAAATTGGTATTAAATTGTGCAAAATCTCTCACTCTGTCCATATCTACAAGAATTTGTCAGCAGCTTTTACAGTGCAAAGTCTAGCTTCGATCGTGTCAACGCTGGCAATTTACGGTGTCCGAAAAGAGGTTTGCTCGAAGAGATCGCATTTCAACTTTTTCCACTCTAGGGCACCCTCATGAAATTGATATCAGATTGTAAGGAATTTCCTGCTTAATCCATGAGTCAAATAATTATTTCAGTCGATTGCGTAGGGATGGAGTGACGTACGACGATATGGGACCTCGTGTTTGTGAATTTGTTGAAATTTTGATGCGGACCAAAACTAGGGGATCCCTCACAATTTCCCTGCTTTATAAATTTTTTTCCAGCAGATGAAACGTCTTCAAACTTGGTATTAAATTGTGCGAAGTCTCTAACTCAGTCCATGCCAACAAGCATTTGTAAGTAGATTTTACAGGGCAAAGTCTAGCTTCGAACTTGCCGCAGCTGTCACCGCTGGCAATTTACGGTATCCGAAAAGCGGTTTTCTCGAAGAGATCAGATTTAAACTTTCTCCACTCTAGGGCACCCTCATGAAATTTATATCAAATTATGAGGAATTTCTTGCTTAATCCATGAGTCAAAGAATTGTTTAAGTCGATTGCGTGGGGAGGGAGTGAACTTCAACGATTCGGGACCTACCGTTAGTGAATTTGTTGGAAGCGGACCAAAACTGGGGGCCACCCCCAATACATTGCATTATAAATTTTTTCCAGTGGCTGGAATCTCTTCCAAATTGGTATCAAATTCTGCGGAATATCTCACTCTGTGCATGGCTACAAGCATTTTTCGTTCACTTTCATGAGGCAAACTGCAGCTTCGACCAAGTCACTGCTGTAACAGTACGGTGTCCGAAAAGCGGTTTGCTCGAAGAGATCGCATTTCTATTTTTTCCTCTCAAGGGGATCCTCATCAGATAGATGTCAGATTGTGGGGAATTTCCTGCTGACTCCATCAGTCAAAGGTTTATTTCAGTCGCTTGTGTGGGGAGGGAGTGAACTTCGACGATTCGGGAGCTAGCGTTAGTGAATTTGTTGGAATTTTCATGCGCACCAAAACTGGGGGGGCTCCCCCAATTCATTGCTTTATAAATTTTTTCCAGTAGCTGGAATCTCTTCCAAATAGGTTTCAAATTGTGTGGAATCACTCACTCTGTCCATGGCTACAAGCATTTTTCGTTCGCTTTCATGCGGCAAACTGCAGCTTCGACCATGTTACTGCTGTCACCGTTGGCACTTTACGGTGTCCAAAAAGCGGTTTGCTCGAAGAGATCGCATTTCTACTTTTTCCTCTCTAAGGGATCCTCATGAAATAGACGTCAGATTGTGGGGAATTTCCTGCTGACTGCATCAGTCAAAGCTTTCTTTCAGTTGTTTTCTGTGGGGAGGGATTGACTTTCGTCGATTCGGGACCTAGCGTTAGTGAATTTGTTGGAATTTTCATGCGCACCAAAACCGGTGGGGGGGCATCCCCCAAATCATTGCCTTATAAATTGTTTCCAGTAGCTGGATTCTCTTCCAAATTGGTGTCAAATTGTGTGGAATCTTTCACTCTGTGCATGGCGACAAGCATTATTCGTTCGCTTTCATGCGGCAAACTGCAGCTTCGTCCATGTCACTGCTGTCAACGTTGGCATTTAAGGTGTCCGAAAAGCGGTTTGCTCGAAGAGATCGCATTTCTATTTTTTCCTCTCAAGGGGATCCTCATCAGATAGATGTCAGATTGTGGGGAATTTCCTGCTGACTCCATCAGTCAAAGGTTTATTTCAGTCGCTTGTGTGGGGAGGGAGTGAACTTCGACGATTCGGGAGCTAGCGTTAGTGAATTTGTTGGAATTTTCATGCGCACCAAAACTGGGGGGGCTCCCCCAATTCATTGCTTTATAAATTTTTTCCAGTAGCTGGAATCTCTTCCAAATAGGTTTCAAATTGTGTGGAATCACTCACTCTGTCCATGGCTACAAGCATTTTTCGTTCGCTTTCATGCGGCAAACTGCAGCTTCGACCATGTTACTGCTGTCACCGTTGGCACTTTACGGTGTCCAAAAAGCGGTTTGCTCGAAGAGATCGCATTTCTACTTTTTCCTCTCTAAGGGATCCTCATGAAATAGACGTCAGATTGTGGGGAATTTCCTGCTGACTGCATCAGTCAAAGCTTTCTTTCAGTTGTTTTCTGTGGGGAGGGATTGACTTTCGTCGATTCGGGACCTAGCGTTAGTGAATTTGTTGGAATTTTCATGCGCACCAAAACCGGTGGGGGGGCATCCCCCAAATCATTGCCTTATAAATTGTTTCCAGTAGCTGGATTCTCTTCCAAATTGGTGTCAAATTGTGTGGAATCTTTCACTCTGTGCATGGCGACAAGCATTATTCGTTCGCTTTCATGCGGCAAACTGCAGCTTCGTCCATGTCACTGCTGTCAACGTTGGCATTTAAGGTGTCCGAAGAGCGGTTTGCTCGAAGAGATCGCATTTCTATTTTTACCTCTCTAGGGGGTCCTCATGAGATAGATGTCAGATTGAGGGGAATTACCTGCTGACTCCATCAGTCAAATGTTTATTTCAGTCACTTGTGTGGGGAGGGAGTGACCTTCGACGATTCGGGACCTAGCGTTAGTGAATTTGTTGGTATTTTCATGTGCACCAAAACTGGGGGTGCCTCCCACAATTCATTGCTTTATAAATTTTTTCCAGTAGATGGAATCTCATCCAAATTGGTATCACATTGTGTGGAATCTCTCAATCTGTGCTTGGCTACAAGCATTTTTCGTTTGCTTTCAGGCGGCAAACTGCAGCTTCGACCATGTCACTGCTGTCACCGTTGGCACTTTACGGTGTCCGAAAAACGGTTTGCTAAAAGAGATCGCCTTTCTAATTTTTTCTCTCTAGGGGATCCTCATGAGATAGATGTCAGATGTAGCAAGGGTGTCAAATTCAAGGGTGAAAGGGACGCAACTCTTTCCGTCGGAAAATGTCTCACACGCTGCAACGCAAAGCCATGTACACCGAACACTGGTGAAAAAATGGTGTGCTGTTCATTTTTTTTCCTGCTTTTATGGAGTCCAGAAACACCTCATTACCATGCGTGTAACGCGACTTTGCGTGACCGCACGAGACCGTAAATATTAAAAGTCACAGACGCCATCTTGGATCCTTTCCTTTCGTAACCCACGGGCCAAACAGACGCGAGGGCGTTTGGAAAGTAAGCCATTCCTTTTTTCCCCACACTCCCCCCTGATCTCATGATCACAGAGGTGACAGGGAGGCGGCGATCGCTTTCGCCGGGTGCTTCTTCGAAGAGGGACGCTGCCAGCCTCATCGCCGCTTGCGCTCATGTCCGCGGTCTGAGGGTCGAAAAACACCGCGTCCCTTGGAAGGCTGCTGATATCTGAGTCACTGCCTGATGGAGCTGGCATGAACCAGAGCGATGCCTCACTGGTCTCAGATTCCGATTCGCTCCCGTCGTCCAGCGATGGTTGCAACTGCGTCGCCGGCCGCAGGTCCTTAACGTGACGGGGCACACCGTCGACCCGCACCGCCTGTGGGCTGATCACCTCAGTGACGCGTCCGGTTCCGTATTTCGTCGTGCACTTGCTGCGCGGGTTTTTAACCCAGACGACATCGCCTTTCTTCAGCCTCTCTCCGGTTACTTTCAGTTCCGTCAGCGGGTTGGTCTCTATGCCCTTCACTCTGACGTGGTACCTATGCAATGTGTCGGCTGGAGTCGTAGAGGGTGAGACATCATCCTTCGGGGTCACGTTGTACAAGTAGACCGCCTCAGACACCGCGCAGCCCGTCCTGGCTGCGATGGTCTTGACGGTCCTGTGGTTCCGCTCGATGATCCCATTTCCACCCGGTACGTGGGCGCACCGGAACCGTAGGTGCACTCCCCAGGCATCCGCAAACCTCCTGAACTGCTCACTGTTGAATGCGGTGCCATTGTCGGTTAATATCTCCGTTGGGGGGCCACGTTCAAGGAAGATACCATTTAACTGACGGATGATGGTGGCTGAATCCTGCCGACGCAGCAGCCGCCATATCGCAAACCTGGATGGACCGCAATCAATGAGCGTCAGGAAATCCTCGCCGTTGTGGTGAGTAACATCTATCGCCAGCCGGCTCCAGTGGTTCCTCAAGCTCAGCTGCCCTTTCTTCCAGCGAACGGGTGCTGGGTCTATAGACTGGCACGCCGCGCAGTTTCTGACCACTCTTCTGACGTCTGTCTTTAGTACTCCTGGGTCAACCAACTTGGCGAAATACAGGGTCCGCTTGACTCCGGGGTGCCCGCTTTTTTGGTGGACTTCTTTGATCCGATTAGATCGAACGGGACTCATGGACGCTGCGCAGGCGGGTTGCACGGGCTCAATAGCATTCTTAGTGGCGTCAAGCCACCTTTGGGGCACCCTCGTTAAACAATCTGCCTTGTTGAGGCTAGATTTGACCAGGGACACCTCCATTGTCAGTGCGTACTCTTGCACCAGCTTCACGATCGTGTCGAGCCGTCGTCGGATAAGCATCTCGCTGGCGGCTTTAGTCCGCACCCTGGCCCTCCCGGTAAGGGTATCCGAGATCCACTTATAGACGCAAGCGGAATCCGTGAACAGACGCAAGGTGTTCGACTTCCAGAGGATCGCCAAGTTGATCCCCTTGATGACAGCATCGAGCTCTGCTAGGTTTATGTGCTGGGAGTGCTTTTCTGGACGTAACGAGCAAGCATCTTCCACCACGGCTCCATCGTGAACTATCGATACACCAGTTGCAAGAGAGCTTGCGTCAACCCACACACTGATGTCTTGGCTGTCGACGCACCATCTGCCCCGCGCTGGGTCTTCCTTGCGTACTCTAGCGAGGACCTCACTCATCATGGTGAGGAGAGGGGAGTCGTGAACTTCGTCATCCCATCCAGTGGTGACATCAGATGCTCTCCGCTTGATGAACGCCACTGCAACACGCAGCCAGCCACCTACAGGAAGGTGCCCAACTAACTTGCCGCACAAGGAAAATATGCTTTGCCGCGTGACAACGGTGGGCATGTCTGGGACCTCGTTTCCCCGTTTCCAATACAGAACATCATCCTCTCCCCAGACCTGCAAACCAAGCACTCGTGCACAATCCTGCAGCCTCTCCGGTTCCTTGCTGAGGAGGCCAAAGTTGTAGAGATGCTCCTTCACGCGCGCCGCAGATATGACTCCCTCGTTCACGTACACGTCATCAATATATGCAGATGTTGCCCGCCGTATACGTTCATCCTTCGTCAGAATGGCGTCAACAATCATCTGCATAATTGATGGCGCCACATTGAGTCCAAACCCCATGCGGGTCAGGCAATACCTTTGCCCCTTGATAAGCACAGTTTGATAGGACCACAGTGATTGGTGCACACGCACCTGAAGGTATGCTTTGCGAAGATCCAGCACAGATACATTTGATCCTGCCTGTCGCCATTCCCTTAGCTTCTCGGTACACACGTCCGCGCGGGCTATAAAAGGGTCCACGTGCTCGTTCAGTTCCCGATAGTCGAGCACCGGCCTCACCTTTTGTTTGTTGTGCTGGAGAACCGCCATTAGCGGGATCAGGCCCTTCGGGGGCCCCAATTCCTTATCTGGATAAGGAACCAACCACCCGTTATTAATCCAGGCTCGCAACTCCTTGTCGTATTCCGCACGAGCTAGCGGGGGGATTTTATACTCTGGCACACTGTTGTACAGCTTCTCTGGCGGTTGATCGTCCGACCATTTCCAGGAAACTGTCCAGGACTTTGTGCGCTGGTCGAATTCCGCACGAAAGTCAGGCCGTTCTAGCTCCATTGCTGCACTTAGAGCAAGACCAGTTTCAGTGAAACGCGCCCGACCCTCTTCGTCAACATGGACGCCACCCACTTTTTTGATGACGTCCATTCCCAGGAGCAGATCATAGCCGAGCAGTTCTCCGTCCACGACCAGGGCTTGTACGGCTACTGCAGGCCCATCGCCGATGCTTGCGCGGATGACGCTCACTCCACAAGAGGCTAGCGAGCCCCCGCCAACAGTCAGAATTGGAATCTTGTTGTGTCACAACATGCCTTGCGCACAAGGGTCCGGGTGCACCCGGTGTCTACAAGCGCGAAGCGCTCACGCCCGTTAATCCGCACGCTCACTGCGGGTAGCGCCTTGTTCAGCGGTGATCTGGGGAGAAGACTGCCGCTGTAGCTTACTCCCCTTGCCCGTTTCCCGGACAGCTTCTTGCTACGTGGCCCATCTTGTTGCACCTGTAGCAACGCATACGTCTCCGTGTTCCTCGGTTATGCGTATCCTTCGCACTGCTTCGGCTTCGGCAGTCTTTGGAGAAGTGGTTCAGTTCGCCACATTTATAGCACCTTGTGTCCTCAGTTGGCGGTGCGGGTGCTTCCACAGCTGCTGAGACAGGCTCCGCGTCGTCCTTCAGAATATTCCGGGCTCTGGCCAGTAACTCGTCTAACCCCAGATCATTGAGCCTTGACGATGCTCGTAGCAGTCGACTGGCGTTGTCTGGGAGTCCGGCCAGAAAGGCGCATCCTAGGATTTGGTCGCTTGCTCCACCGAACGGTGCGGCCAGCTTCCTCAAATCGGCCAGATAGACATCTACCGTTTCATCTGGCCCAAGCCGCCGTTCGGTGAACTGCCTCCAGGAGACAAAGGGGTCCGCACCGAAGGCCACGTATAGAGCCTGCTTAATTTCCTCCAAGTCTGCGTCAGCCCTGAGCTGCTGATACACGGCGTAAGCTCCTTTGGTGAGCCTCAGAGGGATTACCAGTGTGGGATCTTTAACTTTACACAGCCGGCAGACCCGGTCGGCCTTTTCCCACCACTCGACCACAGACGGGCCAGCAGGGGAACCGTCGAACTCTGGTATAAACTTCAAGTCGAATCTGTCCATGTTGTAGTAATGGCCGAAATAGCTTGTAGCAAGGGTGTCAAATTCAAGGGTGAAAGGGACGCAACTCTTTCCGTCGGAAAATGTCTCACACGCTGCAACGCAAAGCCATGTACACTGAACACTGGGAAAAAATGGTGTCCTGTTCAATTTTTTTTCCTGCTTTTATGGAGTCCAGAAACACCTCATTAACATGCGTGTAACGCGACTTTGCGTGACCGCACGAGACCGTAAATATTAAAAGTCACGGACGCCATCTTGGATCCTTTCCTTTCGTAACCCACAGGCCAGAAAGACGCGAGGGCGTTTGGGAGGTAAGCCATTCCTTTTTTCCCCACAAGATGTCAGATTGTGTGGAATTTCCTGCTGACTCCATCAGTCATAAGTTTATTTCAGTCAATTGTGTTGGGAGGGTGTAATCTTCGACGATTCGTGATCTAGCGTTAGTGTATTTGTTGGAATTTTCTTGCGCACCGAAACTGGGGAGGGCTCCCCAAATTAATTTTTTATAAATTTTTTCAAGTAGCTGGAATCTCTTCCAAATCGGTATGAAATTGTGTGAAATCTCTCACTCTGTGCATCGCTACAAGCATTTTTCGTTCGCTTTCATGCGGCAAACTGCAGCTTCGTCCATGTCAACGCTGTCACCGTTGTCACTTTACGGTGTCCGAAAAGCGATTTGCTCGAAGAGATCGCATTTGTACTTTTTCCTCTCTAGGGGATCGTCATGAAATAGATGTCAGATTGTGGGGAATTTCCTGCTGACTCCATCAGTCAAATGTTTATATCAGTCGCTTGTTTGGGCAAGGAGTGACCTTCGACGATACGGGACCTAGCGTTAGTAAATTGGTTGGAATTTTCTTGCGCACCAAAATTTTGGGGTCTCCCGCAATTCATTGCTTTATAAATTTTTTCCAGAAGCTGGAATCTCTTCCAAATTGGTATCAAATACTGTGGAATCTCTCACTCTGTGCATTTCTACAAGCATTTTTCTTTCGCTTTCATGCGGCAAACTGCAGCCTCGACCATGTCACTGCTGTCACCGTTGGCTCTTTACGGTGTCTGAAAAGCGGTTTGCTCGAAGAGATCGCATTTCTACTTTTTCCTGTCTAGGGGATCCTCATGAGATAGATATATGGTTGTGGTGAATTTCCTGCTGACTCCATCATTCAATTGTTTATTTCAATCGCTTGTGTGAGGAGGGAGTGACCTTCGACGATTCGGGACCTTGCGTTAGTATATTTGTTAGTATTTTCATCCGCACAAAACTGGATGGGCCTCCCCCAATTCATTGCTTTATAATTTTTTTCCAGTAGCAGGAATCTCTTCCAAATTGGAATCAAATTGTGACGAATCTCTCAGTCTGTATATGGCTACAAACATTTTTTGTTCGCTTTCATGCGGCAAACTGCAGCTTCGACCATGTCACTGTTGTCACCGTTCTCACTTTACGGGGTCCGAGAATCATTTTGCTCGAAGAGAATGCATTTCTATTTTTTCCTATCTAGGGGATCCTCATGAGAAAGATTTCAGATTGTGGGGAATTTCCTGGTGACTCCATCAGTCAAAGGTTTATTTCAATCCCTTGTATGCGGAGGGAGTGACATTCGACGAATCGGGACCTAGCGTTAGTAAATTTGTTGGAATATTCATGCACACCAACACTGGTGGGGAATGCCTCAATTCATTGCTTTATAAATTTTTTCCTGTAGCTGGATTCTCTTCGGAATTGGTATCACATCGTGTGAAATCTCTCACTCTGTATATGGCCACAAGCATTTTTCGTTCGCTTTCATGCGGCAAACTGCAGCTTCGACCATGTCACTGCTGTTACCATTGGATATTTACGGTGTCCGAAAATCCGTTTGTTCAAAGAGATCGAATTTCTACTTTTTCCTCTGTAGGGGATCCTCCCGAGATAGATGTCAGATTGTGGGGAATTTCCTGCTGACTCCAACAGTCATAGGTTTATTTCAGTCTCTTGTGTGGAGAGGGAGTGACCTACGACGATTCGGGACATAGAGTTAGTGAATTTTTGGTATTTTCATGCGCACCAAACCTGGGGCGCCTCCCCCAAATCATTGCTTTATAATTTTTTTGCAGTAGCTGGAATCTCTTCGAAATTGGTATCAAATTGTGTGGAATCTCTCACTGTGTGAATACCTACAAGCATTTTTCGTTCGCTTTCATGCGGCAAACTGCAGCTTCGACCATGTAACGCTGTCACCTTTGGCATTTTACGGTGTCGGAAAAGCGGTTTGCTCGAACAGATCGCAATTCTACTTTTTCCTCTCTAGGTGATCCTCATGAGATAGATGTCAGATTGTGGGGAAGTTCCTGCTGACTCCATCAGTCATAAGTTTATTTCAGTCAATTGTGTTGGGAGGGTGTAACCTTCGACGATTCGTGTTCTAGCGTTAGTGTATTTGTTGGAATTTTCTTGCGCACCGAAACGGGGGGGGGGGGCTCCCCAAATTCATTTTTTATTAATTTTTTCAAGTAGCTGGAATCTCTTCCAAATTGTTATGAAATTGTGTGGAATCTCTCACTCTGTGCATCGCTACAAGCATTTTTCGTTCGCTTTCATGCGGCAAAATGCAGCTTCGACGATGTAACTGCTGTCAGATTGTGGGGAATATCCTGCTGACTCCCTCAATCAAAAGTATATTTCAGTCACTTCTGTGGGGAGGAAGTGACCTTCGACGATACGGGACCTAGCGTTAGTATATTTGTTGGTATTTTCATCCGCACCAAACTTGGTGGGCCTCACCCAATTCATTACTTTATAAATTTTTTCCAGTAGCTGGAATCACTTGCCAATTGGTATCAAATTGTGTGGAATCTCTCACTTTGTACATGTCTGCAAGCATTTTTCGTTCGCGTTCATGCGGCAAACTGCAGTTGCGACCATGTCACTGCTGTCACCATTGGCACTTTACGGAGTCCGAAAAGCGGTTTGCTCGAAGAGATCGCATTTCAATTTTTACCTCTCTAGGGGATCTTCATGAGATTGATGTCAGATTGTGGAGAATTCCCTGCTGACTTCATCAGTCAAAGGTTTATTTCAGTTGCTTGTGTGGGGAGGAATCGACCTTCAACGATTCGGGACCTCGCGTTAGTGAATTTGTTGGTATTTTCATGCGCACCAAAACTGGGTGGCCTCCCCCTATTGATTGCTTTATAAATTTATTCCAGTAGCTGGAATCTCTTCCAAATTGGTGTCAAATTTTGTGGAAACTCTCACTTTGTGCATGGCTACAAGCATTTTTCGTTCGCTTTCATGTGGCAAACTGCAGCTTCGACCATGTCATTGCTGTCACTGTTGGACCTTTAAGTTGTCCGAAAAGCGGTTTGCTCGAAGAGATCGCATTTCTACTTTTTCATCACTAGGGGATCCTCATGAGATAGATGCCAAATGGTGGGGAATTTCCTGCTGACTCTATCAGTCAAAGATTTAATTCAGTCAATTGTGTGGTGAGGAAGTGACCTTCGATGATTCGGGATCAAGTGTTAGTAAATTTGTTGGAAATTTCATGCGCACCAAAACTGGGGGTGACCCCCAATTCATTGCTTTATAAATTTTTTCCAGTAGATGGATTCTCTTCCAAATTGTTATCAAATTGTGTGGAATCTCTCACTCTATGCATGGCTACAAGCATTTTTCGTTCGCTTTCATGCAGAAAACTGCAGCTTCGACCATGTCACTGCTGTCACCGTTGGAACTTTACGGTGTCCGAAAAGCTGTTTGCTCGAAGAGATCGCATTTCTACTTTTTCCTCTCTAGGGGATCCTCATGAGATAGATGTCAGATTGTGAGTAATTTCCTGCTGACACCATCTGTGAAAGGTTTATTTCAGTTGCTTGTGTGGGGAGGAAGTGACCTTCGACGAATCGGGACCTAGCGTTTGTGAATTTGTTGGTATTTTCATGTGCACCAAAACTGGGGGGCATCACCCAATTCATTGCTTTACAAATTTTTTCCAGTAGCTGGATTCTCTTCCAAATTGGTATCAAATTGTGTGGGATCTCTCACTCTGTGCATGGCTACAAGCATTTTTCGTTCGCTTTCATGCGGCAAACTGCAGCTTCGACCATGTCACTGCTGTCACCGTTGTCACTTTACGGTGTCCGAAAAGCGGTTTGCTCGAAGAGATCGCATTTCTACTTTTTCCTCTCCAGGGGAACCTGATGAGATAGATGTCAGATTGTGGGGAATTTTCTGCTGACTCCATCAGTCAAAGGTTTATTTCAGTCAGATGTATGGGGAGGGAGTTAACTTCCGCGATTCGGGAACTATCGTTAGTAAATTTGTAGGAAATTTCATGGGCACCAAAACTGGGTGGGGGCATCCCCCAATTCATTGCTTATAAATTTTTTGCAGAAGCTGGTATCTCTTCTAAATTGCTATCAAATTGTGTGGAATCTCTCACTCTCAGCATGGCTGCAAGCAGTTTGTTCGAAGAGTTCGCATTTCTACTTTTTCCTCTCTAGGGGATCCTCATGTGATAGAAGTCAGATTGTGGGGAATTTCCTGCTGACTCCCTCATTCAAAGGTTTATTTCAGTCGCTTGTGTGCGGAAGGCGTGACCTTCGACGATTCCGGATCTGGCGTTAGTGAATTTGTTGGTATTTTCATGCCCAGCAAAATTGAGGGGGCCTCCGCCAATTCATTGCTTTATACATTTTTTCAGTAGCTGGAATCTCTTCCAAATTTGTATCAAATTGTGTGGAATCTCTCACTCTGTGCATGGTTACAAGCATTTTTCGTTCGCTTTCATGTGGCAAACTGCAGCTTCGGCCATGTCACTGCTGTCACCGTTGGCACTTTACGGTGACCGAAATGCGGTTTGCTCGAAGAGATCGCTTTTCTACTTTTTCCTCTATATGGGATCCTCATGATATAGATGTCAGATTGTGGGGTATTTCCTGCTGACTACATCAGTCAAAGTTTTATTTCCGTCGCTTGCGTGGGGAGGGAGTGATCTTCGACGATTCGCGACTTAGCGTTAGTGAATTTGTTGGTATTTTCATGCGCACCAAAACTGGGTGGGCCTCCGCCAATTCATTGCTTTATAATTTATTTCCAGTTGCTGGAATCTCTTCAAATTGGTATCAAATTGTGTGGAATCTCTCACTCTAGGCATGGCTACAAGCATTTTTTGTTCGCTTTCAGGCAGCACACTGCAGCTTCGAACATGTCACTGCTGTTACCGTTGGCACTTTACTGTGTCCGAAAATCGGTTTGCTCGAAGAGATCGCATTTCAACTTTTTCCTCTCTAGGGGATCCTCATGAGATAGATGTCAGATTGTGGGAAATTTCCTGCTGACTCCATCAGTCATAGGTTTATTTCAGTCACTTGTTTGGGGAGGGAGTGACCTTCGACGATTCGGGACGTAGCGTTAGTGAATTTGTTGGTATTTTCATGCGCACCAAAACTGGTGGGGCCTCCCACAATTCATTGCTTTATAAATTTTTTCTTGTAGCTGGAATCTCTTCCAAATTGGTATCAAATTGTGTGGAATCTCTCACTCTGTGTATGGCTACAAGCATTTTTCGTTCACTTTCATGCGGCAAACTTCAGCTTCGACCATGTCACCGCTGTCACCGTTGGCACTTTACGGTGTCCAAAAAGAGGTTTTTCTGGAAGAGATCTCATTTCTAATTTTCCTATCTAGGTTATCCTCATGAGATAGATGTCAGATTGTGTCGAATTTCCTGATGACTCCATCAGTCAAATGTTTATTTCAGTCCCTTGTGTGGGTAGGTAGTGAACTTCGAAGATTCGGGATAAAACGTTAGTAAATTTGTTGGAATTTTCATGCGCACCAATACTAGGGTATGAAATTGAAGGCAAAATATTTTTTTGCAGAGCTTAGATTAGGTCTTTCCCTGTCCATAATCCTAAATTAAGGAAGTAAAATAGAAATTAAATAGGAAACATAAGAGAAATGTACAGTGGTCACCCATTTTCAGTACACAATCTTTTTCATGGAAATCCCAGTCATATGAGTGGAGTCCATTCATGCTACGATCACGGTATGAAATTGAAGGAAAGATATTTTTTTTTGCAGAGCTAAGATTAGGTCTTTCCCTGTCCATAATGCTAAATTAAGGAAGTAAAATATGAATATAAATAGGAAACAGAAGTGAAACGTAGAGTGATCACCCATTTTCTGCCCACATTCTTTTTCATGGTAATCCCACTCATATGAGTCAAGTCCATGCATGCTACGATCACGGTATGAATTTGAAGGCAAAATATTTTTTTCAGATCTTAGATTAGGTCTTTCCCTGTCCATAATACTAAATTAAGGAAGTAAAATAGAAATATAAATAGGAGACAGAAGAGAAATGTACAGTGATCACCCATTTTTTGCCCTCTATCTTTTTCATGGAAATCCCAGTCATAAGAGTCGAGTCCATACATGCTACGATCACGGTATGAATTTGAAGGCAAAATATTTTTTTGAAGATTTTAGATTAGGTCTTTCCCTATCCATAATGCTAAATGAAGGAAGTAAAATATAATTATAAATAGGGAACAGAAGAGAAATGGACAGTGATCACCCATTTTCTGCCCACCATCTTTTTCATGGAAATCCCAGTCATATGAGTCAAGTCCATGCATGCTACGATCACGGTATGAATTTGAAGGCAAAATATTTTTTTGCAGATTTTAGATTACGTCTTTCCCTGTCCATAATACTAAATTGAGGAAGTAAAATAGATATATAAATAAGAAACAGAAGAGAAATGTACAGTGATCAACCATTTTTTGCCCACAATCTTTTTCATGGAAATCCAAGTCATATGAGTCGAGTCCATGCATGCTACGATCACTATATGAATTTTAAGGCAAAATATTTTTTTTGCAGATTTGAGATTATGTCTTTCCCGGTCCACAATGCTAAATTAAGGAAGTAAAATATAAATATAAATAGGAAACAGAAGAGAAATGTACAGTGTTCACCCATCTTCTGCCAACAATCTTTTTCATGGAAATCCCAGTCATATGAGTCGAGTCCATGCATGCTACGATCACAGTATGAATTTGAAGGCAAAATATTTTTTTGCAGATTTTAGATTAGGTCTTTACCTGTCCATAATGCTAAATTAAGGAAGTAAAATAGAAATATAAATAGGAAACAGAAGAGAAATGTACAGTGATCACCCATTTTCTGCCCACAAACTTTTTCATGGAAATCCCAGTCATATGAGTCGAGTCCATGCATGCTATGATCACGGTATGAATTTGAAGGCACAATAATGTTTTTGTAGATTTTATATTATGTCTTTCCCTGTCCATAATGCTAAATTAAGGAAGTAAAATAGAAATATAAATCGTAAACAGAAGAGAAATATACAGTGTTCACCCATTTTCTGCCCACAATCTTTTTCATGGACATCCCAGTCATATGAGTCGAATCCATGCATGCTACGATCACAGTATGAATTTGAAGGCAAAATATTTTTTTGCAGATTTTAGATTATGTCTTTCCCTGTCCATAATGCTAAATTAAGGAAGTAAAATATAAATATAAATAGGAAACAGAAGAGAAATGTACAGTGTTCACCCATTTTCTGCCCACAATCTTTTTCATGGACATCCCAGTCATATGAGTCGAATCCATGCATGCTACGTTCACAGTATGAATTTGAAGGCAAAATATGTTTTTGCAGATTTTATATTATGTCTTTCCCTGTCCATAATGCTAAATTAAGGAAGTAAAATATAAATATAAATAGTAAACAAAAGAGAAAGGTACAGTGTTCACCCATTTTCTGCCCACAATCTTTTTCATGGACATCCCAGTCATATGAGTCGAATCCATGCATGCTACGATCACAGTATGAATTTGAAGGCAAAATATTTTTTTGCAGATTTTAGATTATGTCTTTCCCTGTCCATAATGCTAAATTAAGGAAGTAAAATAGAAATATAAATAGGAAACAGAAGAGAAATGTACAGTGATCACCCATTTTCTGCCCACAATCTTTTTCATGGACATCCCAGTCATATGAGTCGAATCCATGCATGCTACGATCACAGTATGAATTTGAAGGCAAAATATGTTTTTGCAGATTTTAGATTAGGTCTTTCCCTGTCCATAATGCTAAATTAAGGAAGTAAAATAGAAATATAAATAGGAAACAGAAGAGAAATGTACAGTGTTCACCCATTTTCTGCCCACAATCTTTTTCATGGACATCCCAGTCATATGAGTCGAGTCCATGCATGCTATGAACACGGTATGAATTTGAAGGCAAAATATTTTTTTGCAGAGCTTAGTTTAGGTCTTTCCCTGTCCATAATGCTAAATTAAGTAAGTAAAATATAAATATACATAGGAAACAGAAGAGAAATGTACAGTGATCACCCATTTTTTGCCCTCAATGTTTTTCATGGAAATCCCAGTCATAAGAGTCGAGTCCATGCATGCTACGATCACGGTATGAATTTGAAGGCAAAATATTTTTTTACAGATTTTAGATTATGACTTTCCTGGTCCACAATGCTAAATTAAGGAAGTAAAATATAAATATAAATAGGAAACAGAACAGAAATGTACAGTGATCACCCATTTTCTGCCCCCTCATCTTTTTCATGGAAATCCCAGTCATATGAGTCAAGTCCATGCATGCTACGATCACGCTATGAATTTGAAGGCAAAATATTTTTTTGCAGATTTTAGATTAGGTCTTTCCCTGTCCTAATGCTAAATTGAGGAAGTAAAATAGAAATATTAATAGGAAACAGAAGAGAAATATACAGTGATCATCCATTTTGTGCCCACAACCTTTTTCATGGAAATCCCAGTCATATGAGTCAAGTCCATGCATGCTACGATCACGGTATGAATTTGAAGGCAAAATATTTTTTTGCAGATTTTATATTAGGTCTTTCCCTGTCCATAATGCTAAATTAAGGAAGTAAAATACAAATATGAATAGGAAACAGAAGAGAAATGTACAGTGATCACCCATTTTCTGCCCACAATCTTTTTCGTGGAAATCCCAGTCATATGAGTCGAGTCCATGCATGCTACGATCACTATATGAATTTGAAGGCACAATAATGTTTTTGCAGATTTTAGATTATGTCTTTCCCTGTCCATAATGCTAAATTAAGGAAGTAAAATAGAAATATAAATCGTAAACAGAAGAGAAATGTACAGTGTTCACCCATTTTCTGCCCACAATCTTTTTCATGGACATTCCAGTCATATGAGTCGAATCCATGCATGCTACGATCACAGTATGAATTTGAAGGCAAAATATTTTTTTGCAGATTTTAGATTATGTCTTTCCCTGTCCATAATGCTAAATTAAGGAAGTAAAATATAAATATAAATAGGAAACAGAAGAGAAATGTACAGTGATCAGCCATTTTCTGCCCACAATCTTTTTCATGGACATCCCAGTCATATGAGTCGAATCCATGCATACTACGATCACAGTATGAATTTGAAGGCAAAATATGTTTTTGCAGATTTTAGATTAGGTCTTTCACTGTCCATAATGCTAAATTAAGGAAGTAAAATATAAATATAAATAGGAAACAGAAGAGAAATGTACAGTGTTCACCCATTTTCTGCACACAATCTTTTTCATGGAAATCCCAGTCATATGAGTTGCGTCCATGCATGCTACGATCACGGTATTAATTTGAAGGCAAAATATGTTTTTGCTGATTTTACATTAGGTCTTTCCCTGTCCATAATGCTAAATTAAGGAAGTAAAATATAAATATCAATAGGAAACAGAAGAGAAATGTACAGTGATCACCCATTTTTTGCCCACAATGTTTTTCATGGAAATCCCAGTCATAAGAGTCGAGTCCATGCATGCTACGATCACAGTATGAATTTGAAGGCAAAATATTTTTTTGCAGATTTTAGATTATGTCTTTACCTGTCCATAATGCTAAATTAACGAAGTAAAATATAAATATAAATAGGAAACAGAAGAGAAATGTACAGTGATCACCCATTTTCTGCCCACAATCTTTTTCATGGACATCCCAGTCATATGAGTCGAATCCATGCATGCTACGATCACAGTATGAATTTGAAGGCAAAATATGTTTTTGCAGATTTTAGATTAGGTCTTTCCCTGTCCATAATGCTAAATTAAGGAAGTAAAATAGAAATATAAATAGGAAACAGAAGAGAAATGTACAGTGTTCACCCATTTTCTGCACACAATCTTTTTCATGGAAATCCCAGTCATATGAGTTGCGTCCATGCATGCTACGATCACGGTATGAATTTGAAGGCAAAATATGTTTTTGCTGATTTTACATTAGGTCTTTCCCTGTCCATAATGCTAAATTAAGTAAGTAAAATATAAATATAAATAGGAAACAGAAGAGAAATGTACAGTGATCACCCATTTTTTGCCCTCAATGTTTTTCATGGACATCCCAGTCATATGAGTCGAATCCATGCATGCTACGATCACAGTATGAATTTGAAGGCAAAATATGTTTTTGCAGATTTTAGATTAGGTCTTTCCCTGTCCATAATGCTAAATTAAGGAAGTAAAATAGAAATATAAATAGGAAACAGAAGAGAAATGTACAGTGTTCACCCATTTTCTGCCCACAATCTTTTTCATGGACATCCCAGTCATATGAGTCGAGTCCATGCATGCTATGAACACGGTATGAATTTGAAGGCAAAATATTTTTTTGCAGAGCTTAGTTTAGGTCTTTCCCTGTCCATAATGCTAAATTAAGTAAGTAAAATATAAATATACATAGGAAACAGAAGAGAAATGTACAGTGATCACCCATTTTTTGCCCTCAATGTTTTTCATGGAAATCCCAGTCATAAGAGTCGAGTCCATGCATGCTACGATCACGGTATGAATTTGAAGGCAAAATATTTTTTTACAGATTTTAGATTATGACTTTCCTGGTCCACAATGCTAAATTAAGGAAGTAAAATATAAATATAAATAGGAAACAGAACAGAAATGTACAGTGATCACCCATTTTCTGCCCCCTCATCTTTTTCATGGAAATCCCAGTCATATGAGTCAAGTCCATGCATGCTACGATCACGCTATGAATTTGAAGGCAAAATATTTTTTTGCAGATTTTAGATTAGGTCTTTCCCTGTCCTAATGCTAAATTGAGGAAGTAAAATAGAAATATTAATAGGAAACAGAAGAGAAATATACAGTGATCATCCATTTTGTGCCCACAATCTTTTTCATGGAAATCCCAGTCATATGAGTCAAGTCCATGCATGCTACGATCACGGTATGAATTTGAAGGCAAAATATTTTTTTGCAGATTTTATATTAGGTCTTTCCCTGTCCATAATGCTAAATTAAGGAAGTAAAATACAAATATGAATAGGAAACAGAAGAGAAATGTACAGTGATCACCCATTTTCTGCCCACAATCTTTTTCGTGGAAATCCCAGTCATATGAGTCGAGTCCATGCATGCTACGATCACTATATGAATTTGAAGGCACAATAATGTTTTTGCAGATTTTAGATTATGTCTTTCCCTGTCCATAATGCTAAATTAAGGAAGTAAAATAGAAATATAAATCGTAAACAGAAGAGAAATGTACAGTGTTCACCCATTTTCTGCCCACAATCTTTTTCATGGACATTCCAGTCATATGAGTCGAATCCATGCATGCTACGATCACAGTATGAATTTGAAGGCAAAATATTTTTTTGCAGATTTTAGATTATGTCTTTCCCTGTCCATAATGCTAAATTAAGGAAGTAAAATATAAATATAAATAGGAAACAGAAGAGAAATGTACAGTGATCAGCCATTTTCTGCCCACAATCTTTTTCATGGACATCCCAGTCATATGAGTCGAATCCATGCATACTACGATCACAGTATGAATTTGAAGGCAAAATATGTTTTTGCAGATTTTAGATTAGGTCTTTCACTGTCCATAATGCTAAATTAAGGAAGTAAAATATAAATATAAATAGGAAACAGAAGAGAAATGTACAGTGTTCACCCATTTTCTGCACACAATCTTTTTCATGGAAATCCCAGTCATATGAGTTGCGTCCATGCATGCTACGATCACGGTATTAATTTGAAGGCAAAATATGTTTTTGCTGATTTTACATTAGGTCTTTCCCTGTCCATAATGCTAAATTAAGGAAGTAAAATATAAATATCAATAGGAAACAGAAGAGAAATGTACAGTGATCACCCATTTTTTGCCCACAATGTTTTTCATGGAAATCCCAGTCATAAGAGTCGAGTCCATGCATGCTACGATCACAGTATGAATTTGAAGGCAAAATATTTTTTTGCAGATTTTAGATTATGTCTTTACCTGTCCATAATGCTAAATTAACGAAGTAAAATATAAATATAAATAGGAAACAGAAGAGAAATGTACAGTGATCACCCATTTTCTGCCCACAATCTTTTTCATGGACATCCCAGTCATATGAGTCGAATCCATGCATGCTACGATCACAGTATGAATTTGAAGGCAAAATATGTTTTTGCAGATTTTAGATTAGGTCTTTCCCTGTCCATAATGCTAAATTAAGGAAGTAAAATAGAAATATAAATAGGAAACAGAAGAGAAATGTACAGTGTTCACCCATTTTCTGCACACAATCTTTTTCATGGAAATCCCAGTCATATGAGTTGCGTCCATGCATGCTACGATCACGGTATGAATTTGAAGGCAAAATATGTTTTTGCTGATTTTACATTAGGTCTTTCCCTGTCCATAATGCTAAATTAAGTAAGTAAAATATAAATATAAATAGGAAACAGAAGAGAAATGTACAGTGATCACCCATTTTTTGCCCTCAATGTTTTTCATGGAAATCCCAGTCATAAGAGTCGAGTCCATGCATGCTACGATCACGGTATGAATTTGAAGGCAAAATATTTTTTTACAGATTTTAGATTATGACTTTCCTGGTCCACAATGCTAAATTAAGGAAGTAAAATATAAATATAAATAGGAAACAGAACAGAAATGTACAGTGTTCACCCATTTTCTGCCCAGAATCTTTTTCATGGAAATCCCAGCCATATGAGTTGAGTACATGCCTGCTACGATCACGGTATGAATTTGAAGGCTAAATATGTTTTTGCAGATTTTAGATTAGGTCTTTCCCTGTCCATAATGCTAAATTGAGGAATTAAAATATAAATATAAATAAGAAACAGAAGAGAAATATACAGTGATCACACATTTTCTGCCAACATTCTTTTTCATGGAAGTTCCAGTCATATGAGTCAAGTCCATGCATGCTACGATCACGGTATGAATTTGAAGGCAAAATATTTTTTTGCAGATTTTAGATTAGGTCTTTCCCTATCCATAATGCTAAATTAAGGAAGTAAAATATAAATATAAATAGGAAACAGAAGAGAAATGTACAGTGATCACCCATTTTCTGCGCACAATCTTTTTCGTGGAAATCCCAGTCATATGAGTCGAGTCCATGCATGCTACGATCACGGTATGAATTTGAAGGCAAAATATTTTTTTGCAGATTTTAGATTATGTCTTTCCTGGTCCACAATGCTAAATTAAGGAAGTAAAATATAAATATAAATAGGAATCAGAAGAGAAATGTACAGTGTTCACCCATTTTCTGCCCACAATCTTTTTCATGGAAATCCCAGTCATATGAGTTGAGTCCATGCATGCTATGATCACGGTATGAATTTGAAGGCAAAATATTTTTTTGCAGGTTTTAGATTAGGTCTTTCCCTGTCCATAATGCTAAATTGAGGAAGTAAAATAGAAATAGTAATAGGAAACAGAAGAGAAATTTACAGTGATCACCCATTTTCTGCCCACAATCTTTTTCGTGGAAATCCCAGTCATATGAGTCGTGTCCATGCATGCTACGATCACTATATGAATTTGAAGGCAAAATATTTTTTAGCAGATTTTAGATTATGTCTTTCCCGGTCCGCAATGCTAAATTAAGTAAGTAAAATATAAATATAAATAGGAAACAGAAGAGAAATGTACAGTGTTCACCCATTTTCTGCCCACAATCTTTTTCATGGAAATCCCAATCATATGAG
Organism: Acanthosepion lycidas; assembly: GCA_963932145.1. Lineage (NCBI taxonomy): Eukaryota > Metazoa > Mollusca > Cephalopoda > Sepiida > Sepiidae > Acanthosepion > Acanthosepion lycidas. The sequence continues at coordinate 106,404,030 of OZ010592.1, read as the reverse complement.
TCGAGTCCATGCATGTTATGATCACGGTATGAATTTGAAGGCAAAATAATGTTTTTGCAGATTTTAGATTATGTCTTTCCCTGTCCATAATGCTAAATTAAGGAAGTAAAATATAAATATAAATAGTAAACAGAAGAGAAATGTACAGTGTTCACCCATTTTCTGCCCACAATCTTTTTCATGGACATCCCAGTCATATGAGTCGAATCCATGCATGCTACGATCACAGTATGAATTTGAAGGCAAAATATTTTTTTGCAGATTTTAGATTAGGTCTCTCCCTGTCCATAATGCTAAATTGAGGAAGTAAAATAGAAATAGTAATAAGAAACAGAAGAGAAATATACAGTGATCACCCATTTTTTGCCCACAATCTTTTTCATGGAAATCCCCGTGATATGAGTCAAGTCCATGCATGCTACGATCACGGTATGAATTTGAAGGCAAAATATTTTTTTGCAGATTTTAGATTAGGTCTTTCCCTGACCATAATGCTAAATTGAGGAAGTAAAATATAAATATAAATAGGAAACAGAAGAGAAATGTACAGTGATCACCCATTTTCTGCTCACAATCTCGCCCTGTTGGCGGGGCTTCAGAATACGTCAACTGCACCTCTGCAGAGGGTAAAAGTCCCTCAATGGGGCCACCTATTGGCCGTGGTTGGCGAACCGTGTCGTCTGGGGACGGGATCCTGGTGATTGAGCAAGCCATGGCCCAGTTGCAAAAAGGACATGGTAATGCAACACATCACTTTGGCCCTTACCTGGGCTAGACGGGTGGTCGGAGAGGCCCGTTCCGATCAATCGGCCAGTCACGTCAAGCACTAATACTTACTCGCATTAAAACCCTTCCATCTAAAACACTTATGTTATACAAAAGCGGTCTATTCTTTTACCACAAACAAGAGATAGATTATAATTAAGTATTAGAAGGCGGTGGCAAGGGTCAGTCTACTAGTAAGGAAAAGCTGTTACAGATAGGGTTTTTAACGGAAATTTTCATAAAAAACGGGTCGTGAAAACAAAGTTAAACCTGAAATGCTAGCAACCAACTTACTAGTGTGAGTATACCTTTCCTTGTATCCCTGGGATAATAGTGCGAATGGGTTTCCCCCCTAACATCTCCCACTGATGGTCTCCAAGCAGTGTGGGGAGCAAGGAAGTGGAAATTTAAAAAAAAATCCAATGGCTATAAATAAAAATAAAATGCCCCACATAGAAGACAGTTCAGAGAGCCTATACTCTGAAACTGTGTCTGACGATGATCTTGATCCAAATCAATTTCCCAGATTTATTGTCTTGGAATCAGTAGAGGATACACCTATCACCAAACTGTCTCCATTCATTGTGGAAAAAACAATGAAATCCCTAATAAAAACGTCTTCAATAAAAAAAAACTAAGGAACAAAACCATTTTGGTAGAAGTTTCAAATAAAACTTCTGCAAATACGTTACTGAATCAAAACAATTTTGCCAAGCTTAAAATAAAGGCCTACCCCCACACTTCCTTGAACTCCTCAAAGGGTGTGGTAAGAAGCCCAGACCTCTCACTCTGTACTCTGGACGAAATAAAAAATAATTTAAAAAAACAAGGAGTCATAGATGCTCAAAGAATATCAATTAAAAAAAACAACCAAATAATTCCTACAAACACATATATCCTAATTTTTAATACTTCAAAACCTCAAGAAGAAATAAAAATTGAATATATAAGAGAAAAAGTGGAAATATATATACCAAATCCTCTGAGATGCCACAACTGCCAAAAGTTCGGGCACCATAAGGATAGATGCACCAGACCATCAATATGTAAAGTTTGTGGAGAAATCGGGGATCATATTGACTGTAAACTCCCAGTTAAATGTGCCAACTGCAAAAAAAATCATGCAGCAGACTCGAAAGAATGTGAAGTCTGGAAAAAAGAAAAAAATATCCTCGATTAAACATACAAAAAATATATCATACCCGGAGGCAAGAAGAATAGTCGAGAGTTCTCTGAACGTATCAACATATGCAAATATAGTCAGAAGAACAGACAATTCGATTAAAAAACAAGAAACATCACAATATAATCTGTCCGATCTGGTAGAACAATTAAGATCACTTCTAGTGATATTAAAGAAAATGTAAACTGTTTAACAACTAGAACTGATACCAAGTCAGATCTAAAGGAAAATCCTCAATACCAGATCGTCGAAACCAAAGAGGTTACAAAGAAATTACAATACAAGCAACAGCAAATGCCAAATCTCCCAAACACCTCAAACGAATTCAATAACTCCTCACATCCAAAAAGGAAATCTCCATTAAAAAATCAACACAGCAAAAAGAAAACAGAAAATGTTTTAAGTGAAAATGAAAATAATTTTGAACTGATGGAAACTGATAGTCAAGAAAGACATTCAAGACAGTGAAGCTTAAAATGTCCCGACAAAAACAATCAAAAAACAATCAGCCCATCTCATACAAGGGAACGGTCTACATCTAAACAAAGAGCAAATGAATCAAAGGGAAAAACAAAAGCAACATCTCAAACCAAACAAACAGAACCAAAAGAAAGCCAAGGGTTAAAAACACAACAAAAAACAAAATACAAATAAGACAGAATGACTCAAAAAATTATACAATGTAACTGTCCTGGCTTAAAGCCAAATATAAATGAGTTAGTTCTGCTTATAACGAATCATCTCCCCACCATCATTTGCTTACAGGAAACCTTCCTAAAAACTGATGATAAAATTAAAATAAAAAACTATACACAATATAATTACATTCATAACCCCAATCAAAGGGCATCAGGGGGCGTATCGATACTAATTAGAAATGATATCCCTCAAAGTAAAATACAATTGAAGACCCATATCCAAGCTGTTGCTATAAAGGCCACTCTACACAGAACAATCAACATCTGCTCCATTTATATCCCACCACACAATCCCATAAGCGAAACTGATTTAAACAACCTAATAGATCAACTACCAAGACCATATTTATTACTAGGTGACTTTAATAGTCATAACGTTATATGGGGATCTAAATACTCTGATAAAAAAGGCAAAAATCTTGAAAACATCATTAACAACAATGACTTATGCCTACTAAATAAAAAATTTAACACATATCTACACCCTGCATCAGGCACTAATTCAGTGCTTGACCTATCACTTTGTGACCCGTCTACACTTATGGATTTCGATTGGAATGTTCTAGATGATTCATGGGGTAGTGACCATTTTCCAATTATTTTGACATATTCAAAAGAAATTGAAAACCATCTTCATCGATGGAAGCTAAATAAAGCAGATTGGAGAGAATATAAAAAAAAATGCCAACAAAAACTATCAGACAAAGAAGTCTCCAGTAAATCCATCGAATACTTCACAGAAACATTAATAGACATTGCAAGAGCATGCATACCAAAAAGCAATGGATCTAACAAACAACAAAGACCATGGTTCAATGATGAATGTGAAAAGGCAATAAGACTACGAAAAGCAGCACTAAGGGAATTTAACTCTCAACCTACATCTCATAATTTAAATCTTTTCAAACAAAAAAGAGCAGTAGCACGTAGAGTTATCAAGGAAGCCAAAAGAAAATCCTGGAAAGATTATGTAAACAAAATAAACTATAATACAAAACCAAAATAAGTTTGGAACATGCTAAGGAAAATCTCTGGAAAGAATTTATCTTCTTCTCTTAACCATCTCACATTAAATAACAAAAAAATAACAGAAACAAAAGATATAACAAACATACTTGCGGAAACTTTCTAAAATAATTCCTCTAACAAAAACTACAGACAACTCTTCCAAAAAATTAAGCAGGATACAGAAAAAAAGAATAATAAACTAAATTTTAATTCAAATAACAAAGAAGAATACAATCTTTCTTTTACGAAGGACGAACTTATAAATGCTATAAGTGAATCACATAATACAGCTACTGGTCCTGATGAAATTCATTACGAATTTTTAAAACAACTTCCCCCCAAATCCATTAAATTTTTGTTAAACATCTTTAATGAAATATGGTTCAAGGGAAAACTACCTAATAGCTGGAAACAGGCTATTGTGATTCCCATACCAAAACCAGAAAAAGACAAATCAGATCCCAAAAACTTTAGACCCATTACATTAACAAGCTGCTTATGCAAAACATTTGAAAGAATAATAAATAGAAGACTAAATTGGTATCTGGAAATCAATAATTTAATTACCAACTTACAGAGTGGCTTTCGAAATAAAAGAGGAACAATAGATAACATAGTCCGCTTAGAAACCTTTATCAGAGAGGCTTTCATCAATAAAAAACATGTAATAGCCATTTTCTTTGACTTAGAAAAGGCCTACGAAACTACATGGAGACAGGGAATAATGAAAGACTTATACAATCTTGGCCTAAAAGGCAGATTACCCTTGTTGATAAAAGACTTTTTATCTGACAGAAGCTTCAAAGTAAGAATAGGATCGACTCTCTCAGACTCAAAAATTCAAGAAGAAGGAGTCCCACAAGGATGCATCTTGTCCGTCACTCTATTTAACATAAAAATTAACAACATTGTAACCTGTTTGAACAACGAAGTTGATGGTTCCTTATATGTAGATGATCTTTTAATTTGCCATAGATCAAAAAATAGGCATACCTCAGAACGTCAACTGCAGATATGCATAAATAAAATAAATCGATGGACCATTGAAAATGGTTTCAAACTCTCACAAACCAAAACAAAGTGTATGCATTTTTGTAATCAAAGAAAAATGCACAACGACCCAACACTTAAATTAGAAGAAACTGAAATAGAAATGACTGAACAACACAAATTTCTGGGAATAATACTTGATAAAAAAACTCACATTCATTCCCCATCTGAAATACTTAAAACAAAAATGTTTGAAAACACTACAACTTTTGCGGGTTATAGCTAACACAGAATGGGGAGCAGATCGCATATCACTCCTAAAAATATACAGAACACTAATAAGATCCAAATTGGATTATGGAAGTTTCATATATGGTATGGCTAGGAAATCCTACCTTAAAATCCTTGACCCCATACACCAAACAGGTCTAAGACTTGCTCTTGGTGCCTTTAAAACATCTCCCAGAGAAAGCCTATATGTTGAAGCTCATGAGGCTCCTCTAAAACTGAGACGTGAGAAATTAGCTATACAATATTACTTAAAACTCAAATCCAATCCATCAAATTCGGGCTATCAATGCACATTCAACCCAAGCTATAAACATCTGTTTGACAAAAAAGAAAATGTTATCAAACCTTTTGGTCTTTACATGGAAAAAATGATAAAACCACTTACAGACAGTTTGATAGACAAAAATAGTATACATGAATTCAAGCTACCCAAACATCCACCTTGGCTATTGGAACGACCAAAAGTCATTTTAAGACTGGCTGCCCACACTAAATCTGACACACACCCCTTATACTATGTAGAAAAACTGAATGATATTCTGGAACAATACCCAGATTGGGCCCACATATATACCGATGGCTCCAAAGTCAAAAACAAAGTAGGATGTGCGGCTATCTTTAAAAGTACTGTTCTACAGAAAAGATTACCTAACAACTCCTCAATTTTTAGTGCTAAAATTACAGCCATTGATTTAGCTCTAGACCTCATCACTAAACATAACTCAAATAAATTCATTATTTTTGCAGACTCATTATCAGTACTCGAATCAATAAAAAACCAAAAATTAGACAATCCTTTGCTTATCAAACTCCTGCATAGAATACATGCAATCTTACAAAATAAAACTATCATTTTCTGTTGGATTCCCAGCCACTCTGGTTTTCATGGAAATGAAAAAGCTGATGTGGCTGCAAAAAACTCTCTGAAACTTAACACAAGTAACGAAAGGTTCCATACACTGACTATAAACCTCTAATAAATGACTTTATTTTGAAGAAATGGCAAGATGCTTGGAACAGCTGTCAAAACAACAAATTATTTAAAATCAAACCCTCTCTAAAGAAACAACTAACTGAACACAGAAAATCACGCAAAGAAGAAGTTGTTTTATCCCGTATTCGCATAGGACACACTCGCATAACTCACTCCTTCCTCCTAAAAGATGAAGATCCTCCGGAATGCATACCATGCCAGGAGGCTTATACTGTGAAGCACTTCCTGCTAGATTGCGGTGATATGGCACATATTCGAAAATTATTTTACAATGTGAAAAACTTGAAAGAACTTTTCGAAAAATCAAACCCCAATTTGATCTTGAATTGCATTAGGATAGTTGGACTATATAATAAAATATAATTCCAATTTGGTGTCTGATGATGAAAGGGGAAACCTTTGGATACTTGCTAGGTGAGGAATTTTCAAACAACAACACACCTCTGAAAACAGGGAATTTTTAAAAACAAAAAGCAGTACAACATTGAAAAAGAAGGAAAGGAAAGTGAAAGTCTTTTTGAAAGCATTTCAACCTAATTTAAAGAAAAAGAAAAAATCAACTTTGACCTTAAATGATCTCTTGCGGATCGATGGGTCGTTACGTTTTTAAACAAACAAACAAACAGTCGCTTGTGTGGGGAGGGAGTGACCTTCGACGATTCGGGACCGAGCGTTAGTGAATTTGTTGGTATTTCCGTGCGCACCGAAACTGGGGGCCCGCCCCCAATACATTGCTTAATAAATTTATTCCAGTAGCTTGAATCTCTTCCAAATTGGTATCAAATTGTGTGGAAACTCTCAATCTGTGCATGGCTACAAGCATTTTTCGTTCGTTTTCACGCAGCAAACTGTAGCTTCGATTATATCACTGATGTCAGCGTTGGCACTTTACGGTGTCCGAAAAGCGGATTGATCGAAGAGATCGCATATTTACTATTTCCTCTCTAGGGGATCCTCATGAGATAGATGTCAGATTGTGTGGAATTTCCTGCTGACTCCATCAGTCAAAGGTTTATTTCAGTCGCTTCTGTGGGGAGGGATTGACCTTCGACGATTCGAGACCTAGCGTTAGTGAATTTGTTGGTATTTTCATGCGCACCAAAACTGGGTGAGCCTCCCCAAATTCATTGCTTTATAAATTTTTTCCAGTAGCTGGATTTTCTTATCAATTGGTATGAAATTGTGTGGAATCTCTCACTCTGTCCATGGCTACAAGCATTTTTCGTTCGACCTCATGCGGCAAACTGCAGCTTCGACCATGTCACTCCTGTCACCGTTGGCACTTTACGGTGTCCGAAATCCGGTTTGCTCGAAGAGATCGCATTTCTACTTTTTCCTCTCTAGGGGATAGTCATGTGATTGTTGTCAGATTGTGGGGAATTTCCTGCTTATTCCAACAGTCAAAGGTTTATTTCAGTCGCTTGTGTGGGAAGGTAGTGAGCTTCGACGATTCGGGACCTAGCGTTAGTGAATTTGTTGGTATTTTCATTCGCACCAAAACTGGGGTGGGCATCCCCCAATTCATTACTTTATAAATTTTTTCCAGTAGCTGGAATCTCTTCCAAATTGGTATCAAATTGTGTGGAATCTCTCACTCTGTGCATGGCTACAAGCATTTTTCGTTCGCTTTTATGTGGCAAACTTCAGCTTCGACCATGTCCCTGCTGTCACCGTAGGCATTTTACGGTGTCCGAAAAGCGTTTTGCCCGAAGAGATCGCATTTCTGTTTTTTCCTCTCTAGGGGATCCACATGAGATAGATGTCAGATTGTGGGGAAATTCCTGCTGTCTCCATCAGACATAAGTTTATTTCAGTCACTTGTGTGGGGAAGTAGTGACCTTCGACGATTCGGGACCTAGCGTTAGGTAATTTGTTGGTATTTTCATGCGCAACAATACTAGGGGGCCTCCCCCAATTCATTGCTTAAAAAATTTTTCCAGTAGCTGGATTCTCTTCCAAATTAGTATCAAATTGTGTGGAATCTCTCACTCTGTGCATTGCTACAAGCATTTTTTCTTCACTTTCATGCGGCAAACTGCAGCTTCGACCATGTCACTTCTGTCACTGTTGTCACTTTACGGTGTCCGAAAAGCAGTTTGCTCGGAGAGATCGCATTTCTATTTTTACCTCTCTAGGGGATCCTGATGTGATAGATGTTAGATTGTGCAGAATTTCCCGCTGACTCCATCAGACAAAGGTTTCATTCAGTCGCTTCTGTGGGGAGGGATTGACCTTCGACGATTCGGTACCTAGCTTTAGTGAATTTGTGGAATTTTCATGCGCACCAAAACTGGTTGGGCCTCCCCAATTTCATTGATTTATAAATTTTTTCCAGTAGCTGGATTCTCTTCCAAATTGGTATGAAATTGTGTGGAAACTCTCACTCTGTCCATGACTACAAGCATTTTTCGTTCGCCCTCATGCGGCAAACTGAAACTTCGACCATGTCACTGCTGTCACAGTTGGCACTTTACGGTGTGCGAAAAGCGGTTTGCTCGAACAAACTTTTCGGACACCGTAAAGTGCCAACGGTTACAGCAGTCGCTTGTGTGGGGAGCGAGTGAACTTTTTCCTCTCTGGAGGATCCTCATGAGATAGATGTCAGATTGTGTTGAATTTCCTGCTGACTCCATCAGTCAAAGGTTTATTTTAGTTGATTGTGTGGGGAGGGAGATTCCTTCGACGATTTGGGACCTAGCGTTAGTAAATTTATTGGAGTTTTCATGCGCACCATATCTGGGGGGAATCCCCCAATTCATTGCTTTATAAATTTTTTGCACTTGCTGGATTCTCTTCCAAATTTGTACCAAATTGTGTGGAATCTCTCACTCTGGGCATGGCTAAACGCATTTTTCGGTCGCTTACATGCGGCAAACTGCTGCTTCGACCATGTCACTGCTGTCACCGTTGGAACTTTACGGTGTCCGAATAGTGGTTTGCGCGCATATCAACTATTTCCTCTCTAGGGGATCCTGGTGTGATAGATGTCAGAGTGTGGGGAATTTCCTGCTGACTCCATCAGTCATAGGTTTCTTTAAGTCACTTGTGTGGGGAGGGAGTGACCTTCGACGATTCGGGACCTAGCGTTAGTAAATTTGTTGGAATTTTCATGCGCACCAAACCTGGGGTGAATCCCCCAATTCATTGCTTTATAAATTTTTTACAGTAGATGAATTCTCTTCCAAATTGGTATCAAATTGTGTGGAATCTCTCACTCTGTTCATGGCTACAAGCATTTTTCGTTCCCTTTTATGTGGCAAACTGCAGCTTCGTCCATGTCAATGTTGTCACTGTTGGGCCTTTACGTTGTCTGAAAAGCGGTTCGCTCGAAGAGATCGCATTTCTATTTTTTCCTCTCTAGGGGATCCTCATGTGATAGATGTCAGATTGTGTGGAATGTCCTGCTGAATCCATCAGTCAAATGTTTATTTCAGTCGCTTGTGTGGTGAGGTAGTGACCTTCGACAATTAGGGACCTAGCGTTAGTGAATTTGTTGTTATTTTCATGCGCACCAAAACTGGGGGTCCTCCCCAAAGTCATTGCTTTATAAATTTTTTCCAGTAGCTGAATTCTCTTCCAAATTGGTATCAAATTGTGTGGAATCTCTCACTCTGTGCATGGCTGCTAGCATTTTTCGTTCGCTTTCATGCGGCAACCTGTAGCTTCGACCATGTCAATGCTGTCACCGTTGGCAATTTAGGGTGTCTGAAAAGGGGTTTGCTCGAAGACATCGCATTTCTACTTTTTCCTCTCTAGAGGATCCTCATGAGATAGATGTCAGAATGTTGGGAATTTCCTGCTGACTCCATCAGACAAAAGTTTATTTCAGTCGCTGGTGTGGGGAGGGAGTGACTTTCAACGATTCGGGACCTAACGTTAGTGAATTTATGGAATTTTCATGGGCACCAAAACTGGGGGGGGCTCCCACAATTCATTGCTTTATAAATTTTTTCCAGTAGCTGGATTCTCTTCCAAATTGGTATCAAATTGTGTGGAATCTCTTACGCTGTGCATGGCTACAAGCATTTTTCGTTCGATTTCATAAGGCAAACTACAGATTCGACCATGTCACTGCTGTCACCATTGGCACTTTACGGTGTCCGAAAGCAGTTTGCTCAAAGCGATCGCTTTTCTATTTTTTCCTATCTAGGGGAACCTCATGAGTTAGATGTCAGATTGTGCTGAATTTCCTGCGGACTCCATCAGTCAAAGTTTTATTTCTATCGCTTGTGTGTGGAAGGAGTGACATTCGACGAATCGGGACCTAGCGTTAGTGAATTTGTTGACATTTTCAAGCGCACAAAACCTGGGGGGCCCTCTCCCAATTCATTGCTTTATAAATTTTTTCCAGTAGCTGGAATCTCTTCCAAATTTGTATCAAATTGTGTGGAAACTCTCACTCTGTGGATGCCTACAAGCATTTTTCGTTTGCTTTCATGCGGCATACTGCAGCTTCGAACATGCCACTGCTGTCACCGTTGGAACTTTACGGTGTCCGAAAAGCTGTTTGCTCGAAGCGATCGCATTTCTACTTTTTCCTCTCTAGGTGATCCTCATGAAATAGATGTCAGATTGTGGGGAATTTCCTACTGACTCCATCAGTCAAAGGTTTATTTCTGTCGCTTGTGTGTGGAGGGAGTGACATTCGACGAATCGGGACCTAGCGTTAGTGAATTTGTTGGAATTTTGATGCGCACCATAACTGGGGGGACTCCCCCAATTCATTGCTTTATAAATTATTTCCAGTAGCTGGATTCTCTTCAAATTGATATCAAATTGTTTGGAATCTCTCACTCTGTGCATGGCTACAAATATTTTTCGTTCATTTTCATGGGGCAAACTGCAGCCACGACCATGTTACTTCTGTCACCGTTCCGAAAAGCGGTTTGCTCGAAGAGATCGCATTTCTACTTTTTCCTCTCTACGGGATCCTCATGTGATAGATTTCAGATTGTGGGGAATTTCCTGCTGATTCTATCAGTCAAATGTTTATTTCAGTCGATTGTGTGCGGAGGGAGTGACCTTCTGGACATAGAGTTTGTGAATTTGTTGGTATTTTCATGTGCACCAAAACTGGCATGGCTTCCCCCAATTCGTTGCTTTATAAATTGTTTACAGTAACTGGAATCTCTTCCAAATTGTAATCAAATTGTGTGGAATCTCTCACTCTGTGCATGGCTACAAGAATTTTTCGTTCGCTTTCATGCGGCAAACTGCAGCTTCGAACCTGTCACTGCTGTCACCGTTGGCACTTTACGGTGTCCGAGAAGCGGTTTGCTCGAAGTGATTGCATTTCTATTTTTTCCTCTCTAGGGGATCATCATGAGATAAATGTCAGATTTTGGGGAATTTCCTGCTGACTACATCAGTCAATGTTTTCTGTTATCGCTTCTGTGTGGAGGGAGTGACCTTCGACGATTCGGGACCTAGTGTAGGGAATTTGTTGGTATTTTCATGTGCATCAAAACTGGCATAGCTTCCCCCAATTCGTTGCTTTATGAACTTTTTCCAGTAGCTGGAATCTCTTCCAAGTTGGTATCAAATTGTGTGGAATCTCTCACACTGTACATGGCTACAAGCATTTTTCGTTCGCTTTCATGCGGCAAACTGCAGCTTCGACCATGTCAATGCTGTTACCGTTGGCATTTACGGTGTCCGACAAGCGGTTTGCTCGAAGAGATCGAATTTCTACTTTTTCCTCTCTAGGGGATCCTCATGAGATTGATGTCAGATTGTGGGGAATTTCCTGCTGGCTCCATCAGTCATATGTTTATTTCAATCACTTGTGTGGGGAGGGAGTGAGCTTAGATGATTCGGGACCTGACGTTATTAATTTTTTGGAATTTTCATGCTCACCAAAACTGGGCGGAATCCCCCAATTCATTGCTTTAAAAATTCTTTCCAGGAGCTGGAATCTCTTCCAGATTGGTATCAAATTGTGTGCAATCTCTCACTCTGTGAAGGGCTACATCTATTTTTCGTTCGTTTTCATGCGGAAAACTGCAGCTTCGACCATGTCATTGCTGTCACCTTGGCACTTTACGGAGTCCCCTAAAGCTGTTTACTCGAAGGGATCGCATTTCTATTTTTTCCTCTCTTGGGGATCCTCATGAGATAGATGTCAGATTGTGGAGAATATCCTGCTGACTCCATCAGTCAAAGGTTTATTTCAGGCGCTTGTGTGAGGAGGGAGTTACCAACGACGATTCGGGTCCTAGCGTTAGCGAATTTGTTGGAATTTTCATGCGCACCAAAAAAGGGGGTGTCCCCCAATTCATTGTTTTTTAAATTTTTTCCAGTAGTTGGAATCTCTTCCAAATTGGTATCAAATTGTGTGGAATCTCTCACTCGGTGCATGGCTACAAGCATTTTTCGTTCGCCTTCATGTGGCAAACTGCAGCTGCGACCATGTCACTGCAGTCTGCGTTGGCACTTTACGGTGTCCAAAAAGCGGTTTACTCGAAGAGATCGCATTTCTATTTATTCCTCTCTTGGGGATCCTCATGTCAGATTGTGGGGCATTTCCTGCTGACTCCATCAGTCAAAGGTTTATTTCAGTAGCTTGTGTGGGGAGGGAGTGATTTCGACGATTCTGTACCAAGCGTTAGTGATTTTTTTGGTATTTTCATACCCACCAAAACTGGGGGGGGCTCTCCAATTCATTGCTTTATAAATTTTTTCAGTAGCTGGAATCTCTTCCAAATTTGTGTCAAATTGTGTGGAATCTCTCACTCTGTGCATGGCTACAAGCATTTTTCGTTCGATTTCATGCGGCAAACTGCAGCTTCGACCATGTCACTCTCTGTCACCGTTGTCCGAAAAGCGGTTTGCTCGAAGAGATCGCATTTCTATTTTTTCCTCTCTAGGGGAAATCTCATAACATAGATGTCAGATTGTGGGGAATTTCCTGTTGACTCCATCAGTCCAAGGATTATTTCAGTCGCTTGTGTGGGGAGGGAGTGACCTTCGACGATTCGGGACCTAGCCTTAGTGAATTTGTTGGAATTTTCATGCGCACCAAAACTCGGGAGACTCGCCCAATTCATTGCTTTATAAATTTTTTCCAGTAGTTGGAATCTCTTCCAAATTGGTATCAAAATGTGTGGAATCTCCCACATTGTCCAGGGCTACAAGCATTTTTCTTTCGCTTTCATGCGGCAAACTGCAGCTTCGACCATGTCATTGCTGTCAGCTTGGCACTTTACGGCGTCTGAAAAGCGGTTTGCTCGAAGAGATCGCATTTCTATTTTTTCCTCTCTAGAGAAACCTCATGAGATAGATGTCAGATTGTGGGGAATTTCCTGCTGACTCCATCAGTCAAAGGTTTATTTCAGTCGCTTTTTTGGGGAGGGAGTGACCTACGACGATTCGGGACCTAGCGTAAGCGAATTTGTTGGAATTTTCATGCGCACCAAAACAGGGGGCGTCCCCCAATTCATTGCTTTATAAATTTTTTCATGTAGTTGGAATCTCTTCCAAATTGGTATCAGATTGTGTGGAATCTCTCACTCGGTGCATGGCTACAAGCATTATTCGTTCGCTTTCATGCGGCAAACTGCAGCTTCGAACATGTCACTGCTGTCACCGTTGACACTTTACGGTGTCCTAAAAGCGGTTTGCTCGAAGAGATCGCTTTTCTACATTTTCCTCTCTCGGGGATCCTCATGAGATAGATTTCCGACTGTGGGGAATTTCCTGCTGACTCCATCAGTCAAAGGTTTATTTCAGTTGCTTGTGTGCGTAGCAAGTGACCTTTGACGATTCGGGACCTAGCGTTAGTGAATTTGTTGGTATATTCATTCGCACCAAAACTGGGGTGCCTCCCCGAATTCATTGCTTTATAAATTTTCTCCAGTAGCTGGAATGTCTTCCAAATTGGTATCAAATTGTGTGGAATCTCTTACTCTGTGCATGGCTAAAAGTATTTTTCGTTCACTTTCATGCGGCAAACTGCAGCTTCGACCATGTCACTGCTATCACTGTTGGCACATTTACGGTGTCCGAAAAGCGTTTTGCTCGAAGAGATCGTATTTCTACTTTTTCCTCTCTAGGTGATCCTCATGAGATAGGTGTCAGATTGTGGGGAATTTCCTGCTGACTCCAACAGTCAAAGGTTTATTTCAGTCGCTTGTGTGGGGAGGGAGTGACCTTCGACGTTTCGGGACCTAGCGTTAGTGAATTTGTTGGAATTTTTATGCGCACCAAAACAGGGGGGGCCTCCCCCAATTCATTGCTTTATAAATTTTTTCCAGTAGCTGGAATCTCTTCCAAATTTGTATCAAATTGTGTGTAATCTCTCACTCTCTGCATGGCTACAAGCATTTTTCGTTCACTTTCATGCGGCAAACTTCAGCTTCGTCCATGTCACTGCTGTCACTGTTGGCACTTTACGGTGTCCGAAAAGCGGATTGATCGAAGAGATCGCATTTCTTCTTTTTCCTCTCTAGTGGATCCTCATGAGATAGATGTCAGATTGTGGGTAATTTCCTGGTGACTCCATCAGTCAAAGGTTTATTTCAGTCGCTTGTGTGGGGAGGGAGTGACCTTCGACGATTCGGGACCTCGCTTTAGTGAATTTGTTGGTATTTTTATGCGCACCAAAACTGGGTGGACCACCCCAATTCATTGCTTTATAATTTTTTTCAGTAGATGGAATCTCTTCCAAATTGGTATCAAATTGTAAGGAATCTCTCACTCTGTGCATGGCTACGAGCATTTTTCGTTCGCTTTCATGCGGCAAACTGCAGCTTCGACCATGTCACTGCTGGCACTTTATGGTGTCCGAAATACCACCTTAGAAGGAATATTAGAGTTTACCGATAAAAGATTTTTGTGTCGGAATATTGTAAATGGTGAGTGAAATTTATTTTAGTTTCAACAATTTTTATACAATGTATTTTAAATGATTACGAATATTTAAACCGTTCGATATTTTATTATGTTTCAACAATATATAGTGCACAAATTAAGTTTTCAAATTGCGTTAATTTATCAGTTGCCTGATTTGTAGCATATCTTTCGTTTTCAAACAATTTACTTGTATATGTAAATTCAGTTTTTATAGTTTAAAGCTGAATAGATGTGAACTTTCTTATTGGTGGTGATACGCATTAAAATTGTCATGTTGTTAAAACGCGAAAAGTAACCTACGAGATACAACGAAAAATTTACGATTGTAATTTACATTCGCACACCTTACATCTCAAATATGTTAACCCATAAAACTGCAAAGATTGAAAATTACTTCACTCGTTAAAATACATTTTTATTCAAATTTAATCATCGCGTGCAACCAGAGTTGTGACTAGGCTCCCCGAAAACCAGAATGTACATACAGTTAATTTATAAAGTCTTTTCTAAAATGTAATATTCAAAGTTTCCCTACACCACAAGATCTCTCGCCACTGTATTACGTCTTTCATTTTGGGCCCAAACATTTCACTTCATATAGAAGGTAGGCATATAAAGTATATATATATATTAAACTCTTGTTCTGATAAAGAAAATTCTTGTGTCGAACCAAATTGGTCAGATACCTAAAAGTCATCAAGTTATCTTCAGTACTGTGGCTGTGAGGAAGTCAACCCCTTCCAATTATTAAACAAAGTGGAGGCAGGCTAAGTTTTAGTCCATGCTTTCACTACCTGAAACATATCGCACGATAGATTTGCAATTTTCAAATTCCTTTTTACAAAAATCATTCAATGTGTTTTCAGTCTTACAGTTTATCAAAACCAACATGTTTGCTATTGCGCTGAAAGTTTCAACATTTCTTTTACTTTTGTTAATGTGTCAGAACAACTGCACAGCATTTCAGTAGTAAGCTTTTCTTAACTTTAGTATTTTCTATTTATATATTTTTTATAATCTAAGCAAAACATGGGACAAATTCATCTTGAAATAGATTCTTGATAATTTTAAATTCTGACACGCATCCACATATTCGATTAAAATCAAATCTTTGAAACTTATTGATCAGGAGGATTTTTTTTTAAATTCCAGTCTATAATTAGGAGAAGAAATCTATTTTCTTGGATCATACACCGTTCTATTTAATTATAGATATTTTCGTGATGCTCTTTATCCTTCTATCTAGAGATTGATTTATTTGAAAATATCTAAGAACTATGCAGACTGGAGTATTTATTTCGGATAAAACCAGGATAGTAAAGTAATCTACTTTTACCTTTATTTATTTATTTATTTTTGTTTATTTATTTTTACCTTTATTTGATTAATTATTAATTAAATATGTTGATATGAAAGAATGTTCATTTTACATAGACTGAAATTCATATGCCGAAATTTACCAACATTGGTTGGTTAACACGAATTTCAAGGAGAAAACATTGACTTTGATAATAAAATCTGACCGTACCAATATTTGTTCACCTGATTTAAAGTATCAAAATTTCATTTCAGTTAATAAAGATGTTTTTTTTGTTTCATTTCCTGCGACAGCAAAAATTCTTTTTAAAATAATTTTATAGAACTTTTTCTGAAATAAAAATCGGAAAATGAAAGGAAAAGAAAAATTAAATAATGAAACAGTCATATTGGTAATAATTCAAGAGGCACGGTGGAGTATTTGATAGCGGCTTGGAGCCAAGTTCGAATTCCCTTGGAAAAGATATGAATCCTCTTCTTCTCACCAGCTATGGTTAAATAGCAGTACAGACCGGGTTCTATATTCCTGGATGGCATCTGGTCTACTGCAAAAAGAAATGGCAACCTACTGCGAGAAAAAAATATGCCTCATCAGTCATGTATCGAAAGATACATGATCGCCTTAAAGTGTATCGCACATGTCAATTAACTGAATCGGAGGACCGAGCTCGAATTCCCAGTTGAATCCATTACATTCGCTTACGTGTTAATTCCCTTGCGAAATGTATGAATGCACTTTTTCTTCCCAAGCTATGGGTAAATATCAGTACAGACCGGGTTCCATAGCCTTGGATGGCATCTGATCTACTGCAGAAAGAAATGACAACCTACTGCGAGAAAAAATCTGCCTCGTCAGTCATGTATCGATAGGTACATGATCGCCTAAACGTGTATCATGCATGGCACATAACTGACTGGCGTGTTTATTAAGAAGATCGAGATCAGCAATATGTATCAGGTAATCTGGAGTTGAAATTATCTGGATACCAACAAGGTCTTTGAACCTAGCCAAGTTGTCTGGCGGAAGGCAGGTAACAACTGTTTCCATTAAATAACCCTTGCATGATTAGATGGATAAGTTTCAATGCTTTTTTAAATTGTAAATGTTAAAGGAGGCTTAATTTCGCTACTCAAATGTACGTGATGTGATGCCAGTCATCAAGGATAAGTTATTCTTAGGCTTACACAGTAAACAAAATTCCGAGATATTTGATGCCCAAACTTAAAGCATGTCAGAAATGTATATTTAAAACAATAAGTTTAAATACGTTAGATTTTCGTTTGTATTTTTAAAACATCAGTTGAACGTCAAGAAAACGGAAACAAATTTGAAATGAATTAAACATTTATGATGTGAAAAGTTGAAATAGCAATCAAATATTTTTTATCTTCTTTAAATGTGCAATTATAATGACTTTAAAAACATTTCAGATCCATTATTGCATAGGGAGCTTAGCTTATCATTTCTGAATACGGAGATGCCAGTTCAGGACCTGTAAAACCAGACAAAGTTCAGATACAATAGATACTTTGGAGTTGTGCATTCTTCAAAAAGATAACAAATGGAATTGTGGCCCAATTTTGACTCTAATGAGATTATTTCCTTTTTTACAAATTATTTAAGATCTTTTATTATGCTTCATTTTTACCTACTTGCAAAAATTAAAATCGAAATAAAAGTTATCAGCAAGGATTTTATTTAATTTTTGTGTATAAAACGTTTCTAATTTTTAATCATATTCAGAGATGAGAGATTTAAAGAAAGTCTTAAAAATGAGTTATCTGTCTACACTGATTTTGCAAGGTAAAATTATTTCCCTCTTTAGAAAAAGAGGTTCGGACTTGAAAAAGGAATATTTTTGAAAATATAAATTGATACATTATTTTCAGACATAATCCTTGGAATCTACATGTGATAATTTTTTAAAAATAAATCAAAGGCACTAATTTTTTTCTATTTTTAAGTCTCTTTCTCTTTTTTTATTCCGTAATATCTTCCCTGTCATACCAAAGGTTATTTTTGATGGGTGGAAAACATCACAATTCGCGGTTTTTTTGGAATTGAAAAGTGGATAGATCGAAGCGTGTAAGTTCCATAAATTCTAGAAGCGGATACTGGATTATTAAAGTGATACAGACGAGAATTCGGCTTAAAGAAAGCAATCAACCAATGTATTTTCAAGCCCGAAAAGTTCATGCTCATATGTTACCCTTGGTTGTTACTAAGCTGAAAATGTGTTGGAACAAGGAATATTAGAAAAAGTCAGCCAGAATGGTAGCAGTTAGGATTCATCCACTGTGCTGATATGCAAGTACAATGAAGATTTAAGAATTTGTGGCAATTATAAGATTGGCGTGAATCACCAAAACTGTTCTGATTCATTGCCACTGCCAAACACTGAAATAACGTACCATGATTTTGCTGGTATTAAATAATTTGCTAAAATTAACTTCAAGTCAGCATATAATCAGATCACAATTGATAGCAAGTTTCAAGAAGTCACCACAATGAACATCTTATTGGATTAAACAGAAGGAAGTTTGGAGTTAAAAATTTAAAACACAAAATCAAAAAAACCATCGAAAATGTTTTAGAGGTGATTAAAATATAATTTTATATGAGGACAATATTGGCATTGGTGCTTGCAGTAAAGAAGCGCTAAACAGTAAAACGGGACAAATTTGAGAAAATCAAATAGGACTTAATCGTGATAAATGCAAGTTTAATTGGGAAAATCATACTTAGGATATCAAATATACAAAGATGATATGTTGCTGGATGATAAACTCGTAAGATATGAGAGATAGCTGCACCCAGAAATAAGAAAGAGTCACAATCTTTTTTGTGTTAACCAATTTCTATAACAGATATCTACCGCGATATAGTGGAACGATTTAACAAAATAAGGAAGAAGAATACCGAATTTCAATGGACAAAAAGACAGGAGGTTGCTTTCAAGAAATTAAAAAATAAAACACTCGTAAACAAAGGCGTTGTTAAAATTTTGGACTCGGCGAAAAAATTGACGTTAACTACTGATGTCAGTGACTGTGCTATAGCCGCAATGTTGTCACAGGTGTTATTACCTTGTAATGTACTTATCCGGAAAACTAACATTGACGGAGGCGAATTATTTAAATATTGACAAGGAGGAGGAAATAGCGATTGTGTGGAACAAAGAAAGAGCTAGATTTCTTTTTTTTTTTTGCTGGGTAGGACATTTCTATTGAAATCTGATCATAAGCCTTTGGAATTTATATTCAACACCAGAAGAGAGTTCCCAAATGTCAAATCTGCAAGAATATTAATATGGACGATTAGGCTGATGTCGTTTGACTTTGACATTGTATATATTAAAGGAAATACTATTCCGTATGTTGATGCATTATCTTGGTTAAAGTTTGGGAGTAAAAATATTGAAGTAATCGGAAATATTGCGGATATTTTTTTGTACTAGATAGAAACGGATGTATTATCCTTAAAAGGGCTTAGGCTGGGAAATAGACAGGGACCAGTGTTGAATAGAATTATGGATAGAAATAAAGAGAAATACATGGAAGAATTGCTGTATGACCGAGAGACCTTTTAAAGAATCAAGACACAACGATAGAAAAAGAAATTATGTGTAACGAAGATATCCTAGTACCTCCACAGTCTCCGAGAAAAGAATTAATTAAAGCCGTGCACAACGATATACATGGAAGTATATTGGTTACGCATATGTGTTTAACATTGTAAGCATGGTGGCCAGGCTATTCAAGAGGATGGAAGAACATGGCAAAAAAAAACCCAAAGTGTGCAGAAATAATGAAATTTAGGGAAAATAAAATTCACTTCTGGCCAAAGGAAATGGAGCCCTGGACGCGAGTACATGTGGGTCATGCCACCATTAAAGCTATGTAGCATGAGTATTGTTCTCTTGACGGTCGTTCAAACAGAATGTTCGTAAGTGCTGCTTGTTCGGTATTTACATTGTTTTTCCTTCACCGGTTTTCTTACCAGTGATCACTTTATTCATTTCATCTTTTCGGTGGGCCTCTCTTCCCGACATGCTCCCCCTCCCATGACCACAAGGCTTATGAATTGTGTTAATAGGACGGATAATCATGTGCCGGTCCTCGCATTTGTTGGGTTAATAATCTAGGTGGTTGTGATACCTTTGTACTACGCCGTAGACCCTGATGTGTTGGCAGTTATACGATTGTGGGTTGTCTTCCGTCCACTTCTATTTTGTCGAAGACCCTGTCGTCGCATTCCGGCTCGTCTATTTCCATACTTTTCAGTGCGGTGTATGGTGGTTCGTCATCGATGGAAGCGGTTGTGAAGTCTGGTAGTCTGGCATATCTACGACGGGTAATATCACCACTTCTGCTCTCGTCCATTACTTTGAGGGTAATGTACTGATGATATGTGTTTTTTTTATTCCCTAATCCTTAAGGAACGAATTGTATTTTTGGGAGTCAAATTGCGTTCCTCCATCCGACGATATCTCCTCCGGTGCACCGTACATAAAGAACCAACTTCGTAAGGACTCGCATATTGTTTTAGCTTTCCCCGATGTTAATGAGGGCTACTTCCAGTGAGAAAAAGAGCACCATGACGCAATCCACTCAGCCAGAAATATGTATTGCTTGGCATTTGCACCAGAAGCTTCAGTACGAACATTTCATGGTGTTTAGATGTCAATCTGGAGACAGTGCAGAGGATTCCGAAAGAGTTGGATGAATCTAATTGTGATTACAAAGGCACAGCAGTTCAGAAAATTCACTCTGATTTTTCTGATAAGAAAAGAACATCAGACTCGACACGGAGGCCTACTTCAAGAAGTAGTGCTGCTCTGAATCAAGATGGTGTCTGCTGGGAGGTCAAAAGTGCTGTTATTCCTTTGACGCCACGATTAATGAATACACTTTCTACTCACTCAGTAATGTTTATTTATAAGAATATAAAAGTATATGATCCAATTACAATGTGATATTTATCATTTACTATTTTATGAAAAAATATATTTAAAACAAAATATTTTTATTAAAAAATTTACAAAAATAGAATATATATATATATATATATATATATATATATATATATATATATATATATATATATATATGCAGCTCAAGGCCTTTTTTACATGGAGTTTTCCGAACCCATAGGCTCGGATAAAAATTACTCATAGACCCCTTATACACGGGCTTGGGTTTCCTCTATCTCTTCGGCGTAGGTTCTATTCTGTTTATCTGGCCTTTCCTTTTTTGTTAAAAAGATTTGTTCCGCTAGAGCAGTGGTTCCCAAACTTTTTGGGGGGCCGCATTTTCGCTATGAAAACTTACTTGTGCTTCAACAAATGTTGTGATAAAAAATTACATTTAAAAGTAAAACAACAAGGGGCGGTGATCTCACTTTTCCCTTCATATGTGGTCAGCTCCGCCTGATTTTTCTATTTCCCCTCGTGTTATGGTTTTACGATGTTCTTGCAGTCTTAAGAGAGCAGCCCGGTTTTTTCCTTTCTTACCACAACTGCAGGGGATGGTGAACACATAGTCCTCAATCAAGTTCTCCTCTATTTCTTAACCGGAAGACGTGTCTGCGAAGTTTTCAAAAACTTTTGAAGATCGTCCAGATGTTATATAGATCTCAGATCTTTTGTATTTTTTTCCGATAATCCCTTCACATAAGTTGACCGAAGCTGTTTTCTGAATATAGTTATCCTCTTGTATCCTTCTATCCCAGTTTGTAGGAGCTGCTGTCATGTACCTAGATTAGTTGTTACGTTGTAGAGTACTGCTTCTACTGACCATTTCTTGGTCATATGTCTCTGAATCAACACTTATGACTTTTGCTCGATGTTGTAAGCAGCGGACAACTCCTTTCTTTACACTGTATGCCTGTTAGGAGTTGAAGTTGAGGTATAGGTCGGTGAATGTTGGCTTGCGGTATAGAGATGTCTTGAAGCTATGCTCTGTTCGAGATATTAGTGCAGTTTGCGATTATGATGTCGTTTTTGCTGTCCACTGGGAACTGTTTCGATGATCTTATTGAGTTCACTTGGTTCAGGAGAAATTGGACTTCTTCCTGGGTTGACCAGAGTATGAAGGGGTCATCTACGTAAAGTAAATGTAAGAATTTGGGTTTCTAAGAATAAGCTCCTTTTTTAGAAGCGGGTTTAAATAATTTAGAAATATTATTTTTGTTATAAATTTCTATATTTTAGGACTGATATTATTAGTTAACGAACTTATTTCATATTTCTTCAAAACAATTTATATCGCCTGCCATTACTACACTACTAACGTCAAGCGGAACCGAAAAAGTTCTACAGAATTATCTAAATAAATAAAAATAATGTACTTAATTAGATTCTGTGAAAACTGCCTGTACCGAATTATTTATTTTAAACAGATGAAAAACAGCAAATTTTAAAAATAAAATTATTTGTTGTAGTAAATAACAATTCGGAGTAAATAACAAACATTAGTTAATTAGTTGTTGTTTTTTTTTTACATGGTAACTCCGAAGTATTAATGTCTAAAAGTTTGAAATTCAAATGGACTTTTCATAATGGTAAAAGGAAATTTAGAAAATTGATGTCTTGCTGAACATGTTTATTTTGAAATATTATAGAATGTGATGTTGAAGAGAAAAATAATATAAAATGTACTGCCTAGCGCAAGGATTGAACTTACAGCATTCAGCTAGCGAGCTAGCGATGTTACCTCTTAGTGACTTAGTGCAAATGTCACCCCTGTCGACTGAAATAAGATCATCCATAGAAGCTGTATAAAAGACAAGACATTTCCTCTCTCGTTAAAACGTTTCGAGTTTTATGTCGAACTCTCTACTGCAGAGAGGAACTCGGAAGAAGCTTTGCCGAAGGGCAAGGTTTCCTTCGGGGAGGTAGACAGGACCTGAACCCGTCTAGGCGGGTTCAAAGATCATATTTTTGGCCGAGCCTACGGGCTTGGAGATACCCACATTAAACCGGCCTTGTGCCACATTTAACCCACGTGGGGGGGTTGATAAATATCAACCGTTTCGAGTTTTATGTCGAACTATCTACTGCAGAGAGGAATTCGGAGGAAGCTTTGCCGAAGGGCAAGGTTTCCTTCGGGGAGGTAGACAGGACCTGAACCCGACTAGGTGGGTTCAAATGTCATATTTTTGGCCGAGCCTACGGGCTTGGAGATACCCAATTAAACCGGCCTTGTGCCACATTTCACCCACGTGGGGGGGTTGATAAATATCAACCGTTTCGAGTTATATGTCGAACACTCTACTGCAGAGAGGAACTCGGAGGAAGCTTTGCCGAAGGGCAAGGTTTCCTTCGGGGAGGTAGACAGGACCTGAACCCGTCTAGGCGGGTTCAAAGGTCATATTTTTGGCCGAGCCTACGGGTTTGAGATACCCACATTAAACCGGCCTTGTGCCACATTTAACCCCCGTGGGGGGGTTGATAAATATCAACCGTTTCGAGTTGCGACTCTGGTTTTCTGTCAAACTCTCTACTACAGAGAGGAACTCGGAGGAAGCTTTGCCGAACGGCAAGGTTTCCTTTGGGGAGGTAGACAGGACCTGAACCCGTCTAGGCAGGTTCAAAGGTCATATTTTTGGCCGAGCCTACGGGCTTGGAGATACCCACATTAAACCGGCGTTGTGCCAAATTTAACCCACGTGGGGGGGTTGATAAATATCAACCGTTTCGAGTTGCGAGTCTGGTTTTCTGTCAAACTCTCTACTGCAGAGAGGAACTCGGAGGAAGCTTTGCCGAAGGGCAAGGTTTCCTTCGGGGAGGTAGGCAGGACCTGAACCCGTCTAGGCGGGTTCAAAGGTCATATTTTTGGCCGAGCCTACGGGCTTGGAGATACCCACATTAAACCGGCCTTGTGCCGCATTTAAACCACGTGGGGGGGTTGATAAATATCAACCATTTCGAGTTGCGGCTCGTGTTTTCTGTCAAACTCTCTACTGCAGAGAGGAACTCGGAGGAAGCTTTGCCGAAGGGCAAGGTTTCCTTCGGGGAGGTAGACAGGACCTGAACCCGTCTAGGCGGGTTCAAATGTCATATTTTTGGCCGAGCCGACGGGCTTGGAGATACCCACATTAAACCGGCCTTGTGCCACATTTAACCCCCGTGGGGGGTTGATAAATATCAACCGTATCGAGTTTTATGTCGAACTCTCTACTGCGGAGAGTAATTCGGAGGAAGCTTTGCCGAAGGGCAAGGTTTCCTTCGGGGAGGTAGACAGGACCTGAACCCGTCTAGGCGGGTTCAAAGGTCATATTTTTGGCCGAGCCTACGTGCTTGGAGATACCCACATGAAACAGGCCTTGTGCCACATTTAACCCACGTGGGGGGGTTGATAAATATCAACCGTTTCGAGTTTTATGTCGAACTCTCTACTGCAGAGAGGAATTCGGAGGAAGCTTTGCCGAAGGGCAAGGTTTCCTTCGGGGAGGTAGACAGGACCTGAACCCGTCTAGGCGGGTTCAAAGGTCATATATTTGGCCGAGCCTACGGGCTTGGATATACCCACATTAAACCGGCCTTGTGCCACATTTAACCCACATGGGGGGGGGTTGATAAATATCAACCGTTTCGAGTTTAATGTCGAACTCTCTACTGCAGAGAGGAACTCGGGGGAAGCTTTGCCGAAGGGCAAGGTTTCCTTCGGGGAGGTAGACAGGACCTGAACCCGTCTAGGCGGGTTCAAAGGTCATATTTTTGGCCGAGCCTACGGGCTTGGAGATACCCACATTAAACCGGACTTGTGCCACATTTAACCTACGTGGGGGGGGGTTGATAAATATCAACCGTTTCGAGTTTTGTGTCGAACTCTCTACTGCAGAGAGGAACTCGGAGGAAGCTTTGCCGAAGTCAAGGTTTCCTTCGGGGAGGTAGACAGGACCTGAACCCGTCTAGGCGGGTTCAAAGGTCATATTTTTGGCCGAGCCTACGGGCTTGGAGATACCCACATTAAACCGGTCTTGTGCCACATTTACCCCACGTGGGGGGGTTGATAAATATCAACCGTTTCGAGTTGCGACTCTGGTTTTCTGTCAAACACTCTACTACAGAGAGGAACTCGGAGGAAGCTTTGCCGAAGGCCAAGGTTTCCTTCTGGGAGGTAGACAGGACCTGAACCCGTCTAGGCAGGTTCAAAGGTCATATTTTTGGACGAGCCTACGGGCTTGGTGATACCCACATTAAACCGGCCTTGTGCCAAATTTAACCCACATGGGGGGGTTGATAAATATCAACCGTTTCGAGTTGCGAGTCTGGTTTTCTGTCAAACTCTCTACTGCAGAGAGGAACTCGGAGGAAGCTTTGCCGAAGGAGCAAGGTTTCCTTCGGGGAGGTAGACAGGACCTGAACACGTCTAGGCGGGTTCAAAGGTCATATTTTTGGCCGAGCCTACGGGTTTGAGATACCCACATTAAACCGGCCTTGTGCCACATTTAACCCCCGTGGGGGGGTTGATAAATATCAACCGTTTCGAGTTGCGACTCTGGTTTTCTGTCAAACTCTCTACTACAGAGAGGAACTGGGAGGAAGCTTTGCCGAACGGCAAGGTTTCCTTTGGGGAGGTAGACAGGACCTGAACCCGTCTAGGCAGGTTCAAAGGTCATATTTTTGGCCGAGCCTACGGGCTTGGAGATACCCACATTAAACCGGCCTTGTGTCGCATTTAAACCACGTGGGGGGGTTGATAAATATCAACCATTTCGAGTTGCGGCTCGTGTTTTCTGTCAAACTCTCTACTGCAGAGAGGAACTCGGAGGAAGCTTTGCCGAAGGGCAAGGTCTCCTTCGGGGAGGTAGACAGGACCTGAACCCGTCTAGGCGGGATCAAATGTCATATTTTTGGCCGAGCCGACGGGCTTGGAGATACCCACATTAAACCGGCCTTGTGCCACATTTAACCCACGTGGGGGGTTGATAAATATCAACCGTATCGAGTTTTATGTCGAACTCTCTACTGCGGAGAGTAATTCGGAGGAAGCTTTGCCGAAGGGCAAGGTTTCCTTCGGGGAGGTAGACAGGACCTGAACCCGTCTAGGCGGGTTCAAAGGTCATATTTTTGGCCGAGCCTACGTGCTTGGAGATACCCATATTAAACAGGCCTTGTGCCACATTTAACCCACGTGGGGGGGTTGATAAATATCAACCGTTTCGAGTTTTATGTCGAACTCTCTACTGCAGAGAAGAATTCGGAGGAAGATTTGCCGAAGGGCAAGGTTTCCTTCGGGGAGGTAGACAGGACCTGAACCCGTCTAGGCGGGTTCGAAGGTCATACTTTTGGCAGAGCCTACGGGCTTGGAGATACCCACATTAAACAGGCCTTGTGCCACATTTAACCCACGTGGGGGGTTGATAAATATCAACCGTTTCCAGTTTTATGTCGAACTCTCTACTGCAGAGAGGAACTCGGAGGAAGCTTTGCCGAAGGGCAAGGTTTCCCTCGGGGAGGTAGACAGGGCCTGAACCCGTCTAGGCGTGTTCAAAGGTCATATTTTATGCCGAGCCTACGGGCTTGGAGTTAACCATATTAAACCGGCCTTGTGCCACATTTAACCCACGTGGGGGGGTTGATAAATATCAACCGTTTCGAGTTGCGAGTCCGGTTTTCTGTCAAACTCTCTACTACAGAGAGGAACTCGGAGGAAGCTTTGCCGAAGGGCAAGGATTCCTTCGGGGAGGTAGACAGGACCTGAAACCGTCTAGGCAGGTTCAAATGTCATATTTTTGGCTGAGCCTTTTGGCTTGGAGATACCCACATTAAACCGGCCTTGTGCCAAATTTAACCCACGTGGGGGGGTTGATAAATAACAACCGTTTCGAGTTGCGAGTCTGGTTTTCTGTCAAACTCTCTACTGCAGAGAGGAACTCCGAGGAAGCTTTGCCGAAGGGCAAGGTTTACTTCGGGGAGGTAGACAGGACCTTAACCCGTCTAGGCGGGTTCAAAGGTCATATTTTTGGCCGAGCTTACGGGCTTGGAGATACCCAGATAAAATCGGCCTTGTGCCACATTTAACCCACGTGGTGGGTTGATAAATATCAACCATTTCGAGTTGCGGCTCAGTTTTCTGTCGAACTCTCTACTGCAGAGAGGAACTCGGAGGAAGCTTTGCCGAATGGCAAGGTTTCCTTCGGGGATGTAGACAGGACCTGAACCCGTCTAAGCGGGTTCAAAGGTCATATTTTTGGCCGAGCCTACGGGCTTGTAGATACCCATATTAAACCGGCCTTGTGCCACTTTTAACCCACGTGGGCGGGTTGATAAATACCAACCTTTTTGAGTTGCGGCTCGGGTTTTCTGTCAAACTCTCTACTGCAGAGAGGAACTCGGAGGAAGCTTTGCCGAAGGCCAAGGTTTCCTTCGGGGAGGTAGACAGGAACTGAACCCGTCACGGCGGGTTCAAAGGTCATATTTTTGGCCGAGCCTACGGGCTTGGAGATACCCACATTAAACCGGCCTTGTGCCACATTTAACCCACGTGGGGGGTTGATAAATATCAGCCTTTCCGCGTTGCGGATCGGGTTTACTGTCAAACTCACTACTGCAGAGAGGAACTCGGATGAAGATTTGCCGAAGGGCAAGGTTTCCTTCGGGGAGGTAAACAGGACCTGAACCCGTCTATGCGGGTTCACAGGTTATATTTTTGGCCGAGCCTACGGGCTTGGAGATACCCACATTAAACCGGCCTTGTGCCACATGTAACCCACGTCGGGGGGTTGATAAATACCAACCATTTCGAGTTGCGGCTCGGGTTTTCTGTCAAACTCTCTACTGCAGAGAGGAACTCGGAGGAATCTTTGCCGAAGGGCAAGGTTTCCTTCGGGGAGGTAGACAGGACCTGAACCCGTCTTGGCGGGTTCAAATGTCATATTTTTGGCCGAGCCTACGGGCTTGGAGATACCCACATTAAACCGGGCTTGTGCCACTTTTAACCCACGTGGATTGGTTGATAAATATCAACCATTTTGAGTTGCGGCTCGGGTTTTATGTCGAACTCTCTAATGCAGAGAGGAACTCGGAGGAAGCTTTGCCGAAGGGCAAGGTTTTCCTTCCGGGAGGTAGACAGGACCTGAACCCGTCTAGGCGGGTTCAAAGGTCATAATTTTGACCGAGCCTACGGGCTTGGAGATACCCAATTAAACCGGCCTTGTGTCACATTTAACCCACGTGGGGGGGTTGATAAATATCAACCATTTTGAGTTGCGGCTCGGGTTGTTTCTCAAACTCTCTACTGCAGAGAGGAACTCGGAGGAAGTTTTGCCGAAAAGCAAGGTCTCCTTCGTTGGAGGTAGACAGGACCTGAACCCGTCTAGGCAGATTCAAAGGTCATATTTTTGGCCGAGCCTACGGGCTTGGAGATACCCACATTAAACCGGCCTTGTGCCACATTTAACCCACGTGGGGGGGTTGATAAATATCAACCATTTTGAGTTGCTGTTTGGGTTTTCTGTCAAACTCTCTACTGCAGAGAGGAACTCGGAGGAAGCTTTGCCGAAGGGCAAGGTTTCCTTCGGGGAAGTAGACAGGACCTGAACCCGTCTAGGCGGGTTCAAAGGTCATATTTTTGGCCGAGCCTACGGGCTTGGAGGTACCCACATTAAACCGGCCTTGTGCCACATTTAACCCACGTGGGGTGGTTGATAAATATCAACCATTTTGAGTTGCGGCTCGTGTTTTCTGTCGAACTCTCTACTGCAGAGAGGAACTCGGAGGAAGCTTTGCCGAAGGGCAAGGTTTCCTTCGGGTAGGTAGACAGGACCTGAACCATTCTAGGCGGGTCCAAAGGTCATATATTTGACCGAGCCTACGGGCTTGGAGTTACCCACATTAAACCGGCCATGTGCCACATTTAACCCACGTGGGGTTGGGGTTGATAAATACCAACCTTTTTGAGTTGCGGCTCGGGTTCTCTGTCAAACTCTCTACTGCAGAGAGGAACTCGGAGGAAGATTTGCCGAAGGGCAAGGTTTCCTTCGGGGAGGTAGACAGGACCTGAACCCGTCTAGGCGGATTCAAAGGTCATATTTTGGGCCGAGCCTACGGGCTTGGAGATACCCACATTAAACCGGCCTTGTGCCACATTTAACCCACGTGGAGAGGTTGATAAATATCAACCGTTTTGAGTTGCGGCTCGGGTTATATGTCGAACTCTCTACTGCAGAGAGGAACTCGGAGGAAGCTTTGCCGAAGGGCAAGGTTTCCTTCGGGGAGGTAGACAGGACCTGAACCCGTCTAGGCGGATTCAAAGGTCATATTTTGGGCCGAGCCTACGGGCTTGGAGATACCCACATTAAACCGGCCTTGTGCCACATTTAACCCACGTGGAGAGGTTGATAAATATCAACCGTTTTGAGTTGCGGCTCGGGTTATATGTCGAACTCTCTACTGCAGAGAGGAACTCGGAGGAAGCTTTGCCGAAGGCCAAGTTTTCCTTCGGGGAGGTAGACAGGATCTGAACCCGTCACGGCGGGTTCAAAGGTCATATTTTTGGCCGAGCCTACGTGCTTGGAGATACCCACATTAAACCGGCCTTGTGCCACATTTAACCCACGTGGGGGGTTGATAAATATCAGCCTTTCCGCGTTGCGGATCGGGTTTACTGTCAAACTCTCTACTGCAGAGAGGAACTCGGATGAAGATTTGCCGAAGGGCAAGGTTTCCTTCGGGGAGGTAGACAGGACCTGAACCCGTCTATGCGGGTTCACAGGTCATATTTTTGGCCGAGCCTACGGGCTTGGAGATACCCACATTAAACCGGCCTTGTGCCACATGTAACCCACGTCGGGGGGTTGATAAATACCAACCATTTCGAGTTGCGGCTCGGGTTTTCTGTCAAACTCTCTACTGCAGAGAGGAACTCGGAGGAATCTTTGCCGAAGGGCAAGGTTTCCTTCGGGGAGGTAGACAGGACCTGAACCCGTCTTGGCGGGTTCAAATGTCATATTTTTGGCCGAGCCTACGGGCTTGGAGATACCCACATTAAACCGGGATTGTGCCACTTTTAACCCACGTGGATTGGTTGATAAATAT
Organism: Acanthosepion lycidas; assembly: GCA_963932145.1. Taxonomy (NCBI): domain Eukaryota; kingdom Metazoa; phylum Mollusca; class Cephalopoda; order Sepiida; family Sepiidae; genus Acanthosepion; species Acanthosepion lycidas. The sequence goes on along the minus strand of OZ010592.1, from coordinate 106,373,889 downwards.
CAACCATTTTGAGTTGCGGCTCGGGTTTTATGTCGAACTCTCTAATGCAGAGAGGAACTCGGAGGAAGCTTTGCCGAAGGGCAAGGTTTCCTTCCGGGAGGTAGACAGGACCTGAACCCGTCTAGGCGGGTTCAAATGTCATAATTTTGACCGAGCCTACGGGCTTGGAGATACCCAATTAAACCGGCCTTGTGTCACATTTAACCCACGTGGGGGGGTTGATAAATATCAACCATTTTGAGTTGCGGCTCGGGTTGTTTGTCAAACTCTCTACTGCAGAGAGGAACTCGGAGGAAGTTTTGCCGAAAAGCAAGGTTTCCTTCGTTGGAGGTAGACAGGACCTGAACCCGTCTAGGCAGATTCAAAGGTCATATTTTTGGCCGAGCCTACGGGCTTGGAGATACCCACATTAAACCGGCCTTGTGCCACATTTAACCCACGTGGGGGGGTTGATAAATATCAACCATTTTGAGTTGCTGTTTGGGTTTTCTGTCAAACTCTCTACTGCAGAGAGGAACTCGGAGGAAGCTTTGCCGAAGGGCAAGGTTTCCTTCGGGGAAGTAGACAGGACCTGAACCCGTCTAGGCGGGTTCAAAGGTCATATTTTTGGCCGAGCCTACGGGCTTGGAGATACCCACATTAAACCGGCCGTGTGCCACATTTAACCCACGTGGGTGGTTGATAAATATCAAACATTATGAGTTGCGGCTCGGTTTTTCTGTCAAACTCTCTACTGCAGAGAGGAACTCGGTGGAAGCTTTGCCGAAAGGCAAGGTCTCCTTCGGGGAGGTAGACAGGACCTGAAGCCGTCTAGGCGGGTTCAAAGGTCATATTTTTGGTCAAGTTTACGGGCTTGGAGATACCCACATTAAACCGGCCGTGTGCCACATTTAACCCACGTGGGGGGTTGATAAATATCAAACATTATGAGTTGCGGCTCGGTTTTTCTGTCAAACTCTCTACTGCAGAGAGGAACTCGGTGGAAGCTTTGCCGAAGGGCAAGGTCTCCTTCGGGGAGGTAGACAGGACCTGAACCCGTCTAGGCGGGTTCAAAGGTCATATTTTTGGCCGAGCCTACGGGTTTGGAGATACCCATATTAAACCGGCCTTGTGCCACATTTAACCCTCGTGGAGAGGTTGATAAATATCAACCATTTTGAGTTGCGGCTCGGGTTTTATGTCGAACTCTCTACTGCAGAGAGGAACTCGGAGGAAGCTTTGCCGAAGGGCAAGGTTTCCTTCGGGGAGGCAGACAGGACCTGAACCCGTCTAGACGGGTTCAAAGGTCATATTTTTGGCCGAGACTACGGGCTTGGAGATACCCACATTAAACCGGCCTTGTGCCACATTTAACCCACGTGGGAGGGGGTTGATAAATACCAACCATTTTGAGTTGCGGCTCGGGTTTTCTGTCAAACTCTCTACTGCAGAGAGGAACTAGGAGGAAGCTTTGCCGAAGGGCAAGGTTTCCTTCGGGGAGGTAGACAGGACCTGCACCCGTCTAGGCGGGTTCAAATGTCATATTTTTGGCCGAGCCTACGGGCTTGGAGATACCCACATTAAACCGGCCTTGTGCCACATTAACCCACGTGGGGGGGCTTGATAAATATCAACCGTTTTGAGTTGCGGCTCGGGTTTTATGTCGAACTCTCTACTGCAGAGAGGAATCCGGAGGAATCTTTGGCGAATGGAAGTTTTCCTTCGGGGAGGTAGACAGGACCTGAACCCGTACAGGCGGATTCAATGGTCATATTTTTCGTCGAGCCTACGGGCTTGGAGATACCCACATTAAACAGGCCTTGTGCCACATTTAACCCACGTGGAGTGGTTCATAAATATCAACCATTTTGAGTTGCGGCTCGGGTTTTATGTCGAACTCTCTAATGCAGAGAGGAACTCGGAGGAAGCTTTGCCGAAGGGCAAGGTTTCCTTCCGGCACGGAGTCAGGACCTGAACCCGTCTAGGCGGGTTCAATGGTCATAATTTTGACCGAGCCTACTGGCTTGGAGATACCCACATTAACCGGCCTTGTGTCACATTTAACCCACGTGGGGGGGTTGATAAATATCAACCATTTTGAGTTGCGGTTCGGGTTTTTGTCAAACTCTCTACTGCAGAGAGGAACTCGGAGGAAGTTTTGCCGAAAGGCATGGTTTCCTTCGGGTAGGTAGACAGGACCTGATCCCGTCTAGGCGGGTTCAAATGTCATATTTTTGGCCGAGCCTACGGGCTTGGAGATACCCACATTAAACCGGCATTGTGCCACATTTAACCCATGTGGGGGGGTTGATAAATACCAACCTTTTTGAGTTGCAGCTCGGGTTTTCTGTCAAACTCTCTACTGCAGAGAGGAACTCGGAGGAAGCTTTGCCGAAGGGCAAGGTTTCCTTCGGGGAGGTAGACAGGACCTGAACCCGTCTAGGCGGGTTCAAAGGTCATATTTTTGGCCGAGCCTACGGGCTTGGAGATACCCACATTAAACCGGCCTTGTGCCACATTTAACCACGTGGGGGTGTTGATAAATACCAACCTTTTTGAGTTGCGGCTCGGGTTTTCTGTCAAACTCTCTACTGCAGAGAGGAACTCTGAGGAAGCTTTGCCGAAGGGCACGGTTTCCTTCGGGGAGTTATACAGGACCTGAACCCGTCTAGGCGGGTTCAAAGGTCATATACTTGGCCGAGCCTACGGGCTTGGAGATACCTACATTAAACCGGCCTTGTGCCACATTTAACCCAAGTGGGGGTTTGATAAATATCAACCATTTTGAGTTGCGGCTCGGGTTTTCTGTCGAACTCTCTACTGCAGAGAGGAACTCGGAGGAAGCTTTGCCGAAGGGCAAGGTTTTCTTCGGGTAGGTAGACAGGACCTGAACCCGTCTAGGCGGGTTCAAAGGTCATATTTTTGGCCGAGCCTTACGGCTTGGATATACCCACATTAAACCGGCCTTGTGCCACATTTAACCCACGTGGGGGGTTGATAAATATCAGCCTTTCCGAGTTGCGGATGGGGTTTACTGTCAAACTCTCTACTGCAGAGAGGAACTCGGAGAAAGCTTTGCCGAAGGGCAAGGTTTCCTTCGGGGAGGTAGACAGGACCTGAACCCGTCTAGACGGGTTCAAATGTCATATTTTTGGCCGAGACTACGGGCTTGGAGATACCCACATTAAACCGGCCTTGTGCCACATTTAACCCACATGGGAGTGGGTTGATAAATACCAACCATTTTGAGTTGCGGCTCGGGTTTTCTGTCAAACTCTCTACTGCAGAGAGGAACTAGGAAGAAGCTTTGCCGAAGGGCAAGGTTTCCTTCGGGGAGTTAGACAGGACCTGAACCCGTCTAGGCGTGTTCAAAGGTCATATTTTTGGCCGAGCCTACGGGCTTGGAGATACCCACATTAAACCGGCCTTGTGCCACATTTAACCCACGTGGGGGGGGGTTGATAAATACCAACTTTTTGAGTTGCGGCTCGGGTTTTCTTTCAAACTCTCTACTGCAGAGAGGAACTCGGAGGAAGCTTTGCCCAAGGGCAAGGTTTCCTTCGGGGAGTTAGACAGGACCTGAACCCGTCTAGGCGGGTTCAAAGGTCATATTTTTGGCCGAGCCTACGGGCTTGGAGATACCCACATTAAACCGGACTTGTGCCACATTTAACCCACGTGGGGTGTTGATAAATATCAGCCTTTTCGAGTTGCGGCTCGGGTTTGCTGTCAACCTCTATACTGCAGAGAGGAACTCGGAGGAAGCTTTGCCGAAGGGCAAGGTTTCCTTCGGGGAGTTAGACAGGACCTGAACCCGTCTAGGCGGGTTCAAAGGTCATATTTTTGGCTGAGCCTACGGGCTTTGAGATACCCACATTAAACCGGCCTTGTGCCACATTTAACCCACGTGGGGTAGTTGATAAATATCAGCCTTTTCGAGTTGCGGCTCGGGTTTTATGTCGAACTCTCTACTGCAGAGAGGAACTCGGAGGAAGCTTTGCCGAAGGGCAAGGTTTGCTTCGGGGAGGTAGACAGGACCTGAACCCGTCTAGGCGGGTTCAAAGGTCATATTTTTGGCCGAGCCTAAGGGCTTGGAGATACCCACATTAAACCGGCCTTGTGCCAAATTTAACCCACGTGGGGGGTTGATAAATACCAACCTTTTTGAGTTTCGGCTCGGGTTTTCTGTCAAACTCTCTACTTCAGAGAGGAACTCGGAGGAAGCTTTGCCGAAGGGTAAGGTTTCCTTCGGGGAGGTATACAGGACATGAACCTGTCTAGGCGGGTTCAATGGTCATATTTTTGGCCGAGCCTACGGGTTGGAGATACCCACATTAAACCGGCCTTGTGCCACATTTAACCCATGTGGGGGGGTTGATAAATACCAACCTTTTTGAGTTGCAGCTCGGGTTTTCTGTCAAACTCTCTACTGCAGAGTGGAACTCGCAGGAAGCTTTGCCGAAGGGCAAGGTTTCCTTCGGGGAGGTAGACAGGACCTGAACCCGTCTAGGCGGGTTCAAATGTCATATTTTTGGCCGAGCCTACGGGCTTGGAGATACCCACATTAAACCGGCATTGTGCCACATTTAACCCATGTGGGGGGTTGATAAATACCAAACTGTTTGAGTTGCAGCTCGGGTTTTCTGTCAAACTCTCTACTGCAGAGAGGAACTCGGAGGAAGCTTTGCCGAAGGGCAAGGTTTCCTTCGGGGAGGTAGACAGGACCTGAACCCGTCTAGGCGGGTTCAAAGGTCATATATTTGGCCGAGTCTACGGGCTTGGAGATACCCACATTAAACCGGCCTTGTGCCACATTTAACCCAAGTGGGGGGGTTGATAAATATCAACCATTTTGAGTTGCGGCTCGGGTTTTCTGTCGAACTCTCTACTGCAGAGAGGAACTCGGAGGAAGCTTTGCCGAAGGGCAAGGTTTTCTTCGGGGAGGTAGACAGGACCTGAACCCGTCTAGGCGGGTTCAAAGGTCATATTTTTGGCCGAGCCTTAGGGCTTGGAGATACCCACATTAAACCGGCCTTGTGCCACATTTAACCCACGTGGGGGGTTGATAAATATCAGCCTTTCCGAGTTGCGGATGGGGTTTACTGTCAAACTCTCTACTGCAGAGAGGAACTCGGAGAAAGCTTTGCCGAAGGGCACGGTTTCCTTCGGGGAGGTATACAGGACCTGAACCCGTCTAGGCGGGTTCAAATGTCATAATTTTGGCCGAGCCTACGGGCTTGGAGATACCCACATTAAACCGGGCTTGTGCCACTTTTAACCCACGTGGGGGGTTGATAAATACCAACCTTTTTGAGTTGCGGCTCGGGTTTTCTGTTTTACTCTCTGCTGCAGAGAGGAACTAGGAGGAAGCTTTGCCGAAGGGCAAGGTTTCCTTCGGGGAGTTAGACAGGACCTGAACCCGTCTAGGCGTGTTCAAAGGTCATATTTTTGGCCGAGCCTACGGGCTTGGAGATACCCACATTAAACCGGCCTTGTGCCACATTTAACCCACATGGGAGTGGGTTGATAAATACCAACCATTTTGAGTTGCGGCTCGGGTTTTCTGTCAAACTCTCTACTGCAGAGAGGAACTAGGAAGAAGCTTTGCCGAAGGGCAAGGTTTCCTTCGGGGAGTTAGACAGGACCTGAACCCGTCTAGGCGTGTTCAAAGGTCATATTTTTGGCCGAGCCTACGGGCTTGGAGATACCCACATTAAACCGGCCTTGTGCCACATTTAACCCACGTGGGGGGGGTTGATAAATACCAACTTTTTGAGTTGCGGCTCGGGTTTTCTTTCAAACTCTCTACTGCAGAGAGGAACTCGGAGGAAGCTTTGCCCAAGGGCAAGGTTTCCTTCGGGGAGTTAGACAGGACCTGAACCCGTCTAGGCGGTTTCAAAGGTCATATTTTTGGCTGAGCCTACGGGCTTGGAGATACCCACATTAAACCGGACTTGTGCCACATTTAACCCACGTGGGGTGTTGATAAATATCAGCCTTTTCGAGTTGCGGCTCGGGTTTGCTGTCAACCTCTATACTGCAGAGAGGAACTCGGAGGAAGCTTTGCCGAAGGGCAAGGTTTCCTTCGGGGAGTTAGACAGGACCTGAACCCGTCTAGGCGGGTTCAAAGGTCATATTTTTGGCTGAGCCTACGGGCTTTGAGATACCCACATTAAACCGGCCTTGTGCCACATTTAACCCACGTGGGGTAGTTGATAAATATCAGCCTTTTCGAGTTGCGGCTCGGGTTTTATGTCGAACTCTCTACTGCAGAGAGGAACTCGGAGGAAGCTTTGCCGAAGGGCAAGGTTTGCTTCGGGGAGGTAGACAGGACCTGAACCCGTCTAGGCGGGTTCAAAGGTCATATTTTTGGCCGAGCCTAAGGGCTTGGAGATACCCACATTAAACCGGCCTTGTGCCAAATTTAACCCACGTGGGGGGTTGATAAATACCAACCTTTTTGAGTTTCGGCTCGGGTTTTCTGTCAAACTCTCTACTGCAGAGAGGAACTCGGAGGAAGCTTTGCCGAAGGGTAAGGTTTCCTTCGGGGAGGTATACAGGACATGAACCTGTCTAGGCGGGTTCAATGGTCATATTTTTGGCCGAGCCTACGGGTTGGAGATACCCACATTAAACCGGCCTTGTGCCACATTTAACCCATGTGGGGGGGTTGATAAATACCAACCTTTTTGAGTTGCAGCTCGGGTTTTCTGTCAAACTCTCTACTGCAGAGTGGAACTCGGAGGAAGCTTTGCCGAAGGGCAAGGTTTCCTTCGGGTAGGTAGACAGGACCTGAACCCGTCTAGGCGGGTTCAAAGGTCATATTTTTGGCCGAGCCTACGGGCTTGGAGATACCCACATTAAACCGGCATTGTGCCACATTTAACCCATGTGGGGGGGTTGATAAATACCAAACTGTTTGAGTTGCAGCTCGGGTTTTCTGTCAAACTCTCTACTGCAGAGAGGAACTCGGAGGAAGCTTTGCCGAAGGGCAAGGTTTCCTTCGGGGAGGTAGACAGGACCTGAACCCGTCTAGGCGGGTTCAAAGGTCATATATTTGGCCGAGTCTACGGGCTTGGAGATACCCACATTAAACCGGCCTTGTGCCACATTTAACCCAAGTGGGGGGGTTGATAAATATCAACCATTTTGAGTTGCGGCTCGGGTTTTCTGTCGAACTCTCTACTGCAGAGAGGAACTCGGAGGAAGCTTTGCCGAAGGGCAAGGTTTTCTTCGGGGAGGTAGACAGGACCTGAACCCGTCTAGGCGGGTTCAAAGGTCATATTTTTGGCCGAGCCTACGGGCTTGGAGATACCCACATTAAACCGGGCTTGTGCCACTTTTAACCCACGTGGGGGGTTGATAAATACCAACCTTTTTGAGTTGCGGCTCGGGTTTTCTGTTTTACTCTCTGCTGCAGAGAGGAACTAGGAGGAAGCTTTGCCGAAGGGCAAGGTTTCCTTCGGGGAGTTAGACAGGACCTGAACCCGTCTAGGCGTGTTCAAAGGTCATATTTTTGGCCGAGCCTACGGGCTTGGAGATACCCACATTAAACCGGCCTTGTGCCACATTTAACCCACGTGGGGGGTTGATAAATACCAACTTTTTGAGTTGCGGCTCGGGTTTTCTTTCAAACTCTCTACTGCAGAGAGGAACTCGGAGGAAGCTTTGCCCAAGGGCAAGGTTTCCTTCGGGGAGTTAGACAGGACCTGAACCCGTCTAGGCGTGTTCAAAGGTCATATTTTTGGCCGAGACTACGGGCTTGAAGTTACCCACATTAAACCGGCCTTGTGCCACATTTAACCCATGTGGGGGGGTTGATAAATACCAACCTTTTTGAGTTGCAGCTCGGGTTTTCTGTCAAACTCTCTACTGCAGAGTGGAACTCGGAGGAACCTTTGCCGAAGGGCAAGGATTCCTTCGGGGAGGTAGACAGGACCTGAACCCGTCTAGGCGGGTTCAAAGGTCATATTTTTGGCCGAGCCTACGGGCTTGGAGATACCCACATTAAACCGGCATTGTGCCACATTTAACCCATGTGGGGGGGGTTGATAAATACCAACCTTTTTGAGTTGCAGCTCGGGTTTTCTGTCAAACTCTCTACTGCAGAGAGGAACTCGGAGGAAGCTTTGCCGAAGGGCAAGGTTTCCTTCGGGGAGGTAGACAGGACCTGAACCCGTCTAGGCGGGTTCAAAGGTCATATTTTTGGCCGAGCCTACGGGCTTGGAGATACCCACATTAAACCGGCCTTGTGCCACATTTAACCACGTGGGGGTGTTGATAAATACCAACCTTTTTGAGTTGCGGCTCGGGTTTTCTGTCAAACTCTCTACTGCAGAGAGGAACTCTGAAGAAGCTTTGCCGAAGGGCACGGTTTCCTTCGGGGAGTTATACAGGACCTGAACCCGTCTAGGCGGGTTCAAAGGTCATATACTTGGCCGAGCCTACGGGCTTGGAGATACCTACATTAAACCGGCCTTGTGCCACATTTAACCCAAGTGGGGGTTTGATAAATATCAACCATTTTGAGTTGCGGCTCGGGTTTTCTGTCGAACTCTCTACTGCAGAGAGGAACTCGGAGGAAGCTTTGCCGAAGGGCAAGGTTTTCTTCGGGTAGGTAGACAGGACCTGAACCCGTCTAGGCGGGTTCAAAGGTCATATTTTTGGCCGAGCCTTAGGGCTTGGATATACCCACATTAAACCGGCCTTGTGCCACATTTAACCCACGTGGGGGGTTGATAAATATCAGCCTTTCCGAGTTGCGGATGGGGTTTACTGTCAAACTCTCTACTGCAGAGAGGAACTCGGAGAAAGCTTTGCCGAAGGGCACGGTTTCCTTCGGGGAGGTATACAGGACCTGAACCCGTCTAGGCGGGTTCAAAGGTCATATTTTTGGCCGAGCCTACGGGCTTGGAGATACCCACATTAAACCGGCCTTGTGCCACATTTAACCCATGTGGGGGGGTTGATAAATACCAACCTTTTTGAGTTGCAGCTCGGGTTTTCTGTCAAACTCTCTACTGCAGAGTGGAACTCGGAGGAAGCTTTGCCGAAGGGCAAGGTTTCCTTCGGGGAGGTAGACAGGACCTGAACCCGTCTAGGCGGGTTCAAAGGTCATATTTTTGGCCGAGCCTACGGGCTTGGAGATACCCACATTAAACCGGCATTGTGCCACATTTAACCCATGTGGGGGGGTTGATAAATACCAAACTGTTTGAGTTGCAGCTCGGGTTTTCTGTCAAACTCTCTACTGCAGAGAGGAACTCGGAGGAAGCTTTGCCGAAGGGCAAGGTTTCCTTCGGGGAGGTAGACAGGACCTGAACCCGTCTAGGCGGGTTCAAAGGTCATATATTTGGCCGAGTCTACGGGCTTGGAGATACCCACATTAAACCGGCCTTGTGCCACATTTAACCCAAGTGGGGGGGTTGATAAATATCAACCATTTTGAGTTGCGGCTCGGGTTTTCTGTCGAACTCTCTACTGCAGAGAGGAACTCGGAGGAAGCTTTGCCGAAGGGCAAGGTTTTCTTCGGGGAGGTAGACAGGACCTGAACCCGTCTAGGCGGGTTCAAAGGTCATATTTTTGGCCGAGCCTTAGGGCTTGGAGATACCCACATTAAACCGGCCTTGTGCCACATTTAACCCACGTGGGGGGTTGATAAATATCAGCCTTTCCGAGTTGCGGATGGGGTTTACTGTCAAACTCTCTACTGCAGAGAGGAACTCGGAGAAAGCTTTGCCGAAGGGCACGGTTTCCTTCGGGGAGGTATACAGGACCTGAACCCGTCTAGGCGGGTTCAAAGGTCATATTTTTGGCCGAGCCTACGGGCTTGGAGATACCCATATTAAACCGGGCTTGTGCCACTTTTAACCCACGTGGGGGGTTGATAAATACCAACCTTTTTGAGTTGCGGCTCGGGTTTTCTGTTTTACTCTCTGCTGCAGAGAGGAACTAGGAGGAAGCTTTGCCGAAGGGCAAGGTTTCCTTCGGGGAGTTAGACAGGACCTGAACCCGTCTAGGCGTGTTCAAAGGTCATATTTTTGGCCGAGCCTACGGGCTTGGAGATACCCACATTAAACCGGCCTTGTGCCACATTTAACCCACGTGGGGGGGTTGATAAATACCAACTTTTTGTGTTGCGGCTCGGGTTTTCTTTCAAACTCTCTACTGCAGAGAGGAACTCGGAGGAAGCTTTGCCCAAGGGCAAGGTTTCCTTCGGGGAGTTAGACAGGACCTGAACCCGTCTAGGCGTGTTCAAAGGTCATATTTTTGGCCGAGACTACGGGCTTGGAGTTACCCACATTAAACCGGCCTTGTGCCACATTTAACCCATGTGGGGGGGTTGATAAATACCAACCTTTTTGAGTTGCAGCTCGGGTTTTCTGTCAAACTCTCTACTGCAGAGTGGAACTCGGAGGAACCTTTGCCGAAGGGCAAGGTTTCCTTCGGGGAGGTAGACAGGACCTGAACCCGTCTAGGCGGGTTCAAAGGTCATATTTTTGGCCGAGCCTACGGGCTTGGAGATACCCACATTAAACCGGCATTGTGCCACATTTAACCCATGTGGGGGGGTTGATAAATACCAACCTTTTTGAGTTGCAGCTCGGGTTTTCTGTCAAACTCTCTACTGCAGAGAGGAACTCGGAGGAAGCTTTGCCGAAGGGCAAGGTTTCCTTCGGGGAGGTAGACAGGACCTGAACCCGTCTAGGCGGGTTCAAAGGTCATATTTTTGGCCGAGCCTACGGTCTTGGAGATACCCACATTAAACCGGCCTTGTGCCACATTTAACCACGTGGGGGTGTTGATAAATACCAACCTTTTTGAGTTGCGGCTCGTGTTTTCTGTCAAACTCTCTACTGCAGAGAGGAACTCTGAAGAAGCTTTGCCGAAGGGCACGGTTTCCTTCGGGGAGTTATACAGGACCTGAACCCGTCTAGGCGGGTTCAAAGGTCATATACTTGGCCGAGCCTACGGGCTTGGAGATACCTACATTAAACCGGCCTTGTGCCACATTTAACCCAAGTGGGGGTTTGATAAATATCAACCATTTTGAGTTGCGGCTCGGGTTTTCTGTCGAACTCTCTACTGCAGAGAGGAACTCGGAGGAAGCTTTGCCGAAGGGCAAGGTTTTCTTCGGGTAGGTAGACAGGACCTGAACCCGTCTAGGCGGGTTCAAAGGTCATATTTTTGGCCGAGGCTTAGGGGTTGGATATACCCACATTAAACCGGCCTTGTGCCACATTTAACCCACGTGGGGGGTTGATAAATATCAGCCTTTCCGAGTTGCGGATGGGGTTTACTGTCAAACTCTCTACTGCAGAGAGGAACTCGGAGAAAGCTTTGCCGAAGGGCACGGTTTCCTTCGGGGAGGTATACAGGACCTGAACCCGTCTAGGCGGGTTCAAAGGTCATATTTTTGGCCGAGCCTACGGGCTTGGAGATACCCACATTAAACCGGCCTTGTGCCACATTTAACCCTCGTGGGGGGGTTGATAAATACCAACTTTTTGAGTTGCGGCTCGGGTTTTCTTTCAAACTCTCTACTGCAGAGAGGAACTCGGAGGAAGCTTTGCCCAAGGGCAAGGTTTCCTTCGGGGAGTTAGACAGGACCTGAACCCGTCTAGGCGTGTTCAAAGGTCATATTTTTGGCCAAGACTACGGGCTTGGAGATACCCACATTAAACCGGCCTTGTGCCACATTTAACCCACGGGGTAGGTGGTTGATAAATACCAACCATTTTGAGTTGCGGCTCGGGTTTTCTGTCAAACTCTCTACTGCAGAGAGGAACTAGGAGGAAGCTTTGCCGAAGGGCAAGGTTTCCTTCGGGGACGTAGACAGGACCTGCACCCGACTAGGCGGGTTCAAAGGTCATATTTTTGGCCGAGCCTACGGGCTTGGAGATACCCACATTAAAACGGCCTTGTGCCACATTAACCCACGTGGGGGGCGGGTTGATAAATATCAACCGTTTTGAGTTGCGGCTCGGGTTTTATGTCGAACTCTCTACTGCAGAGAGGAACCCGGAGGAAGCTTTGGCGAATGGAAGTTTTCCTTCGGGGAGGTAGACAGGACCTGAACCCGTACAGGCGGATTCAATGGTCATATTTTTCGCCGAGCCTACGGGCTTGGAGATACCCACATTAAACCGGCCTTGTGCCACATTTAACCCACGTGGAGTGGTTCATAAATATCAACCATTTTGAGTTGCGGCTCGGGTTTTATGTCGAACTCTCTAATGCAGAGAGGAACTCGGAGGAAGCTTTGCCGAAGGGCAAGGTTTCCTTCCGGCACGTAGTCAGGACCTGAACCCGTCTAGGCGGGTTCAAAGGTCATAATTTTGACCGAGCCTACGGGCTTGGAGATACCCACATTAAACCGGCCTTGTGTCACATTTAACCCACGTGGGGGGGGGTTGATAAATATCAACCATTTTGAGTTGCGGTTCGGGTTTTTTGTCAAACTCTCTACTGCAGAGAGGAACTCGGAGGAAGTTTTGCCGAAAGGCATGGTTTCCTTCGGGTAGGTAGACAGGACCTGAACCCGTCTAGGCGGGTTCAAAGGTCATATTTTTGGCCGAGCCTACGGGCTTGGAGATACCCACATTAAACCGGACTTGTGCCACATTTAACCCACGTGGGGTGTTGATGAATATCAGCCTTTTCGAGTTGCGGCTCGGGTTTGCTGTCAACCTCTATACTGCAGAGAGGAACTCGGAGGAAGCTTTGCCGAAGGGCAAGGTTTCCTTCGGGGAGTTAGACAGGACCTGAACCCGTCTAGGCGGGTTCAAAGGTCATATTTTTGGCTGAGCCTACGGGCTTTGAGATACCCACATTAAACCGGCCTTGTGCCACATTTAACCCACGTGGGGTAGTTGATAAATATCAGCCTTTTCGAGTTGCGGCTCGGGTTTTATGTCGAACGCTCTACTGCAGAGAGGAACTCGGAGGAAGCTTTGCCGAAGGGCAAGGTTTGCTTCGGGGAGGTAGACAGGACCTGAACCCGTCTAGGCGGGTTCAAAGGTCATATTTTTGGCCGAGCCTAAGGGCTTGGAGATACCCACATTAAACCGGCCTTGTGCCACATTTAACCCACGTGGGGGGTTGATAAATACCAACCTTTTTGAGTTTCGGCTCGGGTTTTCTGTCAAACTCTCTGCTGCAGAGAGGAACTCGGAGGAAGCTTTGCCGAAGGGTAAGGTTTCCTTCGGGGAGGTATACAGGACATGAACCTGTCTAGGCGGGTTCAATGGTCATATTTTTGGCCGAGCCTACGGGTTGGAGATACCCACATTAAACCGGCCTTGTGCCACATTTAACCCATGTGGGGGGGTTGATAAATACCAACCTTTTTGAGTTGCAGCTCGGGTTTTCTGTCAAACTCTCTACTGCAGAGTGGAACTCGGAGGAAGCTTTGCCGAAGGGCAAGGTTTCCTTCGGGGAGGTAGACAGGACCTGAACCCGTCTAGGCGGGTTCAAAGGTCATATTTTTGGCCGAGCCTACGGGCTTGGAGATACCCACATTAAACCGGCATTGTGCCACATTTAACCCATGTGGGGGGGTTGATAAATACCAAACTTTTTGAGTTGCAGCTCGGGTTTTCTGTCAAACTCTCTACTGCAGAGAGGAACTCGGAGGAAGCTTTGCCGAAGGGCAAGGTTTCCTTCGGGGAGGTAGACAGGACCTGAACCCGTCTAGGCGGGTTCAAAGGTCATATATTTGGCCGAGCCTACGGGCTTGGAGATACCCACATTAAACCGGCCTTGTGTCACATTTAACCCAAGTGGGGGGGTTGATAAATATCAACCATTTTGAGTTGCGGCTCGGGTTTTCTGTCGAACTCTCTACTGCAGAGAGGAACTCGGAGGAAGCTTTGCCGAAGGGCAAGGTTTTCTTCGGGGAGGTAGACAGGACCTGAACCCGTCTAGGCGGGTTCAAAGGTCATATTTTTGGCCGAGCCTTAGGGCTTGGAGATACCCACATTAAACCGGCCTTGTGCCACATTTAACCCACGTGGGGGGTTGATAAATATCAGCCTTTCCGAGTTGCGGATGGGGTTTACTGTCAAACTCTCTACTGCAGAGAGGAACTCGGAGAAAACTTTGCCGAAGGGCACGGTTTCCTTCGGGGAGGTATACAGGACCTGAACCCGTCTAGGCGGGTTCAAAGGTCATATTTTTGGCCGAGCCTACGGGCTTGGAGATACCCACATTAAACCGGGCTTGTGCCACTTTTAACCCACGTGGGGGGTTGATAAATACCAACCTTTTTGAGTTGCGGCTCGGGTTTTCTGTTTTACTCTCTGCTGCAGAGAGGAACTCAGAGGAAGCTTTGCCGAAGGGCAAGGTTTCCTTCGGGGAGTTAGACAGGACCTGAACCCGTCTAGGCGTGTTCAAAGGTCATATTTTCGGCCGAGCCTACGGGCTTGGAGATACCCACATTAAACCGGCCTTGTGCCACATTTAACCCACGTGGGGGGGTTGATAAATACCAACTTTTTGAGTTGCGGCTCGGGTTTTCTTTCAAACTCTCTACTGCAGAGAGGAACTCGGAGGAAGCTTTGCCCAAGGGCAAGGTTTCCTTCGGGGAGTTAGACAGGACCTGAACCCGTCTAGGCGTGTTCAAAGGTCATATTTTTGGCCGAGCCTACGGGCTTGGAGATACCCACATTAAACCGGCCTTGTGCCACATTTAACCCACGTGGGGGGGGGTGATAAATATCAACCATTTCGAGTTACGGCTCGGGTTTTATGTCGAACTCTCTACTGCAGAGAGGAACTCGGAGAAATCTTTGCCGAAGAGCAAGGTTTCCTTCGGGGAGGTAGATAGGACCTGAACCCGTCTAGGCGGGTTCAAAGGTCATATTTTTGGCCGAGCCTACGCGCTTGGAGATACCCACTTTAAACATGCCTTGTGCCACATTGAACCCAGGTGGGGGTGTTGATAAATATCAACCATTTAGAGTTGCGGCTCGGGTTTTCTGTCAAACTCTCTACTGCAGAGAGGAACTCGGAGGAAGCTTTGCTGAAGGGCAAGGTTTCCTTCGGGGAGGTAGACAGGACCTGGACCCGTCTAGGCGGGTTCAAAGGTCATATTTTTGGCCGAGCCTACGTGCTTGGAGATACCCACATTAAACCGGCCTTGTGCCACATTTATCCCACGTGGGGGGGTTGATAAATACCAACCTTTTTGTGTTGCGGCTCGGGTTTTCTGTCAAACTCTCTACTGCAGAGAGGAACTGGGAGGAAGCTTTGCCGAAGGGCAAGGTTTCCTACGGGGAGGTAGACAGGACCTGACCCCCTCTAGGCGGGTTCAAAGGTCATTTTTTGGGGCGAGCCTACGGGCTTGGAGATACTCACATTAAACCGGCCTTGTGCCACATTTTTCCCACGTGGGTGGGTTGATAAATATCAACTGTTTTGAGTTGCGGCTGCGGTTTTCTGTCGAACTCTCTACTGTAGAGAGGAAGTCGGAGGAAGCTTTGCCGAAGGGCAAGGTTTCCTTCGGGGAGGTAGACAAGACCTGAACCAGTCTAGGCAGGTTCAAAGGTCATATTTCTGGCCGAGCCTACGGGCTTGGAGTTAGCCACATTAAACCGGCCTTGTGCCACATTTAACCCACGTGGGGTAGTTGATAAATATCAGCCTTTTCGAGTTGCGGCTCGGGTTTTATGTCGAACTCTCTACTGCAGAGAGGAACTCGGAGGAAGCTTTGCCGAAGGGCAAGGTTTGCTTCGGGGAGGTAGACAGGACCTGAACCCGTCTAGGCGGGTTCAAAGGTCATATTTTTCGCCGAGCCTAAGGTCTTGGAGATACCCACATTAAACCGGTCTTGTGCCACATTTAACCCACGTGGGGGGTTGATAAATACCAACCTTTTTGAGTAGCGGCTCGGGTTTTCTGTCAAACTCTCTACTGCAGAGAGGAACTCGGAGGAAGCTTTGCCGAAGGGTAAGGTTTCCTTCGGGGAGGTATACAGGACATGAACCTGTCTAGGCGGGTTCAAAGGTCATATTTTTGGCCGAGCCTACGGGTTGGAGATACCCACATTAAACCGGCCTTGTGCCACATTTAACCCATGTGGGGGGGTTGATAAATACCAACCTTTTTGAGTTGCAGCTCGGGTTTTCTGTCAAACTCTCTACTGCAGAGTGGAACTCGGAGGAAGCTTTGCCGAAGGGCAAGGTTTCCTTCGGGGAGGTAGACAGGACCTGAACCCGTCTAGGCGGGTTCAAAGGTCATATTTTTGGCCGAGCCTACGGGCTTGGAGATACCCACATTAAACCGGCATTGTGCCACATTTAACCCATTTAGGTGGGTTGATAAATACCAACGTTTTTGAGTTGCAGCTCGGGTTTTCTGTCAAACTCTCTACTGCAGAGAGGAACTCGGAGGAAGCTTTGCCGAAGGGCAAGGTTTCATTCGGGGAGGTAGACAGGACCTGAACCCGTCTAGGCGGGTTCAAATGTCATATTTTTGGCCGAGCCTACGGGCTTGGAGATACCCACATTAAACCGGCCTTGTGCCACATTTATCCACGTGGGGGTGTTGATAAATACCAACCTTTTTGAGTTGCGGCTCGGGTTTTCTGTCAAACTCTCTACTGCAGAGAGGAACTCGGAGGAAGCTTTGCCGAAGGGCACGGTTTCCTTCGGGGAGGTATACAGGACCTGAACCCGTCTAGGCGGGATCAAAGGTCATATATTTGGCCGAGCCTACGGGCTTGGAGATACCCACATTAAACCGGCCTTGTGCCACATTTAACCCAAGTGGGGGGGTTGATAAATATCAACCATTTTGAGTTGCGGCTCGGGTTTTCTGTCGAACTCTCTACTGCAGAGAGGAACTCGGAGGAAGCTTTGCCGAAGGGCAAGGTTTTCTTCGGGGAGGTAGACTGGACCTGAACCCGTCTAGGCGGATTCAAAGGTCATATTTTTGGCCGAGCCTTAGGGCTTGGAGATACCCATATTAAACCGGCCTTGTGCCACATTTAACCCACGTGGGGGGTTGATAAATATCAGCCTTTCCGAGTTGCGGATGGGGTTTACTGTCAAACTCTCTACTGCAGAGAGGAACTCGGAGAAAGCTTTGCCGAAGGGCACGGTTTCCTTCGGGGAGGTATACAGGACCTGAACCCGTCTAGGCGGGTTCAAAGGTCATATTTTTGGCCGAGCCTACGGGCTTGGAGATACCCACATTAAACCGGGCTTGTGCCACTTTTAACCCACGTGGGGGGTTGATAAATACCAACCTGTTTGAGTTGCGGCTCGGGTTTTCTGTTTTACTCTCTGCTGCAGAGAGGAACTCAGAGGAAGCTTTGCCGAAGGGCAAGGTTTCCTTCGGGGAGTTAGACAGGACCTGAACCCGTCTAGGCGTGTTCAAAGGTCATATTTTTGGCCAAGCCTACGGGCTTGGAGATACCCACATTAAACCGGCCTTGTGCCACATTTAACCCAAGTGGGGGGGTTGATAAATATCAACCATTTTGAGTTGCGGCTCGGGTTTTCTGTCGAACTCTCTACTGCAGAGAGGAACTCGGAGGAAGCTTTGCCGAAGGGCAAGGTTTTCTTCGGGGAGGTAGACAGGACCTGAACCCGTCTAGGCGGGTTCAAAGGTCATATTTTTGGCCGAGCCTTAGGGCTTGGAGATACCCACATTAAACCGGCCTTGTGCCACATTTAACCCACGTGGGGGGTTGATAAATATCAGCCTTTCCGAGTTGCGGATGGGGTTTACTGTCAAACTCTCTACTGCAGAGAGGAACTCGGAGAAAGCTTTGCCGAAGGGCACGGTTTCCTTCGGGGAGGTATACAGGACCTTAACCCGTCTAGGCGGGTTCAAAGGTCATATTTTTGGCCGAGCCTACGGGCTTGGAGATACCCACATTAAACCGGGC
Source organism: Acanthosepion lycidas (assembly GCA_963932145.1). NCBI lineage: Eukaryota > Metazoa > Mollusca > Cephalopoda > Sepiida > Sepiidae > Acanthosepion > Acanthosepion lycidas. Next base: position 106,356,017 of record OZ010592.1, on the reverse strand, counting down.
TGGTGCCACTTTTAACCCACGTGGTGGGTTGATAAATACCAACCTTTTTGAGTTGCGGCTCGGGTTTTCTGTTTTACTCTCTGCTGCAGAGAGGAACTCAGAGGAAGCTTTGCCGAAGGGCAAGGTTTCCTTCGGGGAGTTAGACAGGACCTGAACCCGTCTAGGCGTGTTCAAAGTACATATTTTTGGCCGAGCCTACGGGCTTGGAGATACCCACATTAAACCGGCCTTGTGCCACATTTAACCCACGTGGGGCGGTTGATAAATACCAACTTTTTGAGTTGCGGCTCGGGTTTTCTTTCAAACTCTCTACTGCAGAGAGGAACTCGGAGGAAGCTTTGCCCAAGGGCAAGGTTTCCTTCGGGGAGGTAGACAGGACCTGAACCCGTCTAGGCGTGTTCAAAGGTCATATATTTGGCCGAGCCTACGGGCTTGGAGATACCCACATTAAACCGGCCTTGTGCCACATTTAACCCAAGTGGGGGGGTTGATAAATATCAACCTTTTTGAGTTGCGGCTCGGGTTTTCTGTCGAACTCTCTACTGCAGAGAGGAACTCGGAGGAAGCTTTGCCGAAGGGCAAGGTTTTCTTCGGGGAGGTAGACAGGACCTGAACCCGTCTAGGCGGGTTCAAAGGTCATATTTTTGACCGAGCCTTAGGGCTTGGAGATACCCACATTAAACCGGCCTTGTGCCACATTTAACCCACGTGGGGGGTTGATAAATATCAGCCTTTCCGAGTTGCGGATGGGGTTTACTGTCAAACTCTCTACTGCAGAGAGGAACTCGGAGAAAGCTTTGCCGAAGGGCACGGTTTCCTTCGGGGAGGTATACAGGACCTTAACCCGTCTAGGCGGGTTCAAAGGTCATATTTTTGGCCGAGCCTACGGGCTTGGAGGTACCCACATTAAACCGGGCTGGTGCCACTTTTAACCCACGTGGTGGGTTGATAAATACCAACCTTTTTGAGTTGCGGCTCGGGTTTTCTGTTTTACTCTCTGCTGCAGAGAGGAACTCAGAGGAAGCTTTGCCGAAGGGCAAGGTTTCCTTCGGGGAGTAAGACAGGACCTGAACCCGTCTAGGCGTGTTCAAAGGACATATTTTTGGCCGAGCCTACGGGCTTGGAGATACCCACATTAAACCGGCCTTGTGCCACATTTAACCCACGTGGGGGGGTTGATAAATACCAACTTTTTGAGTTGCGGCTCGGGTTTTCTTTCAAACTCTCTACTGCAGAGAGGAACTCGGAGGAAGCTTTGCCCAAGGGCAAGGTTTCCTTCGGGGAGGTAGACAGGACCTGAACCCGTCTAGGCGGGTTCAAAAGTCATATTTTTGGCCTAGCCTATGGGCTTGGAGATAACCCCATTAAACCGGCCTTGTGCCACATTTAACCAACGTGGTGGGGGTTGATAAATATCAACCATTTAAAGTTGCGGCTCGGGTTTTCTGTCGAACTCTCTACTGCAGAGAGTAACTCGGAGGAAGCTTTGCCGAACGGCAAGGTTTCCTTCGGGGAGGTAGACAGGACCTGAACCCGTCTAGGCGGGTTCAAAGCTCATATTTTTGGTCGAGCCTACGGGTTTGGAGATACCCACATTAAACTGGCCTTGTGCCGCATTTAACCCACGTGGGGGGTTGATAAATATGAACCATTTGTGTTGCGGCTCGGGTTTTCTGCCGAACTCTCTACTGCAGAAAGGAACTCGGAGGAAGATTTGCCGAAGGGCAAGTTTTCCTTTGGGGAGGTAGACAGGACCTGAACCCGTCTAGGCGGGTTCAAAGGTCATATTTTTGGCCGAGCCTACGGGCTTGGAGATACCCACATTAAACCGGCCTTGTGCCGTATTTAACCCACGTGGGAGGGTTGATAAATACCAACCTTTTTGAGTTGCGGCTCGGGTTTTCTGTCAAACTCTTTACTGCAGAGAGGAACTCGGAGGAAGCTTTGCCGAAGGGCAAGGTTTCCTTCGGGGAGGTAGACAGGACCTGAACCCGTCTAGGCGGGTTCAAAGGTCATAACTTTGGCCTAGCCTACGGGCTTGGAGATACCCCCATTAAACCGGCCTTGTGACATATTTAACCAACGTGGGGGGGGGTTGATAAATATCAACCATTTTGAGTAGCGGCTCGGGTTTTCTGGCGAACTCTCTACTGCAGAGAGGAACTCGTAGGAAGCTTTGCCGAAGGGCTAAGTTTTCCTTCGGGGAGGTAGACAGGACCTGAACCCGTCTAGGCGGTTTCAAAGGTCATATTTTTGGCCGAGCCTACGGGCTTGGAGATACCCACATTAAACCGGCCTTGTGCCGCATTTAACCCACGTGGGAGGGTTGATAAATACCAACCTTTTTGAGTTGCGGCTCGGGTTTTCTGTCAAACTCTCTACTGCAGAGAGGAACTCGGAGGAAGCTTTGCCGAAGGGCAAGGTTTCCTTCCGGGAGGTAGACAGGACCTGAACCCATCTAGGCGGGTTCAAAGGTCATATTTTTGGCCGAGCCTACGGGCTTGGAGATACCCACATTAAACCGGCCTTGTGCCACATTTAACCCACGTTGGGGGGTTGATAAATATCAACCATTTCGAGTTGCGGCTCGTGTTTTCTGTCAAACTCTTTACTGCAGAGAGGAACTCGGAGGAAGCTTTGCCGAAGGGCAAGGTTTCATTCAGGGAGGTAGACAGGACCTGAACCCGTCTAGGCGGGTTCAAAGGTCATATTTTTGGCCTAGCCTACGGGCTTGGAGATACCCCCATTAAACCGGCCTTGTTCCACATTTAACCCACATGGGGGGGTTGATAAATATCAACCATTTAAAGTTGCGGCTCGGGTTTTTTTTCGAACTCTCTACTGCAGAGAGTAACTCGGAGGAAGCTTTGCCGAACGGCAAGGTTTCCTTCGGGGAGGTAGACAGGACCTGAACCCGTCTAGGCGGGTTCAAAGCTCATACTTTTGGTCGAGCCTACGGGTTTGGAGATACCCACATTTAACTGGCCTTGTGCCGCATTTAACCCACGTGGGGGGGTTATAAATATCAACGATTTTGAGTTGCGGCTCGGGTTTTCTGGCGAACTCTCTACTGCAGAGAGGAACTCGGAGGAAGCTTTGCCGAAGGGCTAAGTTTTCCTTCGGGGAGTTAGACAGGACCTGAACCCGTCTAGGCGGGTTCAAAGGTCATAATTTTGGCCGAGCCTACGGGCTTGGAGATACCCACATTAAACCGGCCTTGTGCCACATTTAACCCACGTGGGGGGGTTGATAAATACCAACCTTTTTGAGTTGCGGATCGGGTTTTCTGTCAAACTCTCTACTGCAGAGAGGAACTCGGAGGAAGCTTTGCCGAAGGGCAAGGTTTCTTTCCGGGAGGTAGACAGGACCTGAACCCATCTAGGCGTGTTCAAATGTCATATTTTTGGCCAAGCCTACGGGCTTGGAGATACCCACATTAAACCGGACTTGTGCCACATTTAACCCACGTTGGGTGGTTGATAAATATCAACCATTTCGAGTTGCGGCTCGGGTTTTCTGTCAAACTCTTTACTGCAGAGAGGAACTCGGAGGAAGCTTTGCCGAAGGGCAAGGTTTCCTTCGGGGAGGTAGACAGGACCTGAACCCGTCTAGGCGGGTTCAAAGGTCATATATTTGGCCGAGCCTACGGGCTTGGAGATACCCACATTAAACCGGCCTTGTGCCACATTTAACCCACGTGGGGGGGTTGATAAATATCAACCATTTCGTGTTGCGGCTTGGGTTTTCTGTCAGACTCTCTACTGCAGAGAGGAACTCGGAGGAAGCTTTGCCGAAGGGCAAAGTTTCCTTCGGGGAGGTAGACAGGACCTGAACCCGTCTAGGCGGGTTCAAAGGTCATATTTTTGGCCGAGCCTACGGGCTTGGAGATACCCACATTAAACCGGCCTTGTGCCACATTTAACCCACGTGGGGGGGTTGATAAATACCAACCTTTTTGAGTTGCCGGGGGAATCTCTGTCACTCGTCATAAGCCCACCCCACTCTCCCCACTAAAAAACAAAAAAAAAAAACCCGAAAAAATCTAACCAAAAACAAACCTCAACTGGTGTTTTTATTTGCTGAGAAAAGAGAAGACGACGAAATCAAAACAAGTAAGAGAGAGATCAGAAAAAGGACTTAATTTCAACTACGAAAGGTAACCGAACTTCTTTTCCTTTCTTTAAATTTTGAATATTACTGTTTAAAATTGAAACTTTAAATACACTTCATAGACATTTGGTCATCTAGTTCCTCTTGTTATTAACAGCGTTGAATTTTTTATTCGTCGCTGTTAAAAATTGTTTGCCATGAAGTCCTAAAATTAGAGAAATTATATAACCACAAAGTAGGGTTTTTGACAAAGAGGGTTTTTCCAAAGAAATCAATTTATTCAAATTTCCCCATGTATAATACGCATTTTTTTCTAAAAAAAATTAAGCACAATTAGGAGTCCGTATTATGCGCAGCAACAAAAAAAATCTTTAAAATTTGCGTTTTCATAGGTTGATTTTAGTTACGAAATGACTATTCACCACAAACAGACGTCAATTTGACAAAAACATTCGGCGATTGCGACCGCATAAGGATGTTAAATACAATCATATGTACCTAACAATACTTAGAAATGTAAAATAAAATAAGAATTATTATAAAACTAAATCAGAATATTATTCTATGTTTAAAACCATTTTGTTAATAAGAGTAGGAAACGCTGGACGTAATGAAATTGGGGAGGTACAGTTTATGGGGTTTGATTACCAAACAAGGGGTGCGTATTCTACGTTTGTAGAAGCATTTTCCCCACATTTTCAGCCAAAATTTTAGGGGTGCGTATTATGGATGAAGTCGTATTATACTATGTACCGCCACGAAATCGCTAAAAAAAGAGCATAGCTTGATGAAAAAGACGCCAATCTTGCCGAAAACAAAATTTTATTGTCTAAATGCTTATGTTATTAAGAGGAAAGACCAAAGTTTTTTTTTTATTTTTAAAAATGTTTCCTTCTTTTTAGAACATACTAAATTTTGATTAAAAAACTTTGTTTCTGTTTGTATCAGCGGAACTAGTAAATAACAGTCAATTTTTAGCACGTTGTTTTGGTATGACACACATTAATTTGAAAAATCGTGCAAAAATAGAAATCATTGTCGGATTTTAATGAAACTTTCAGGAACTATTCACAGATGATCAAAATTATTATAAATTTTTTTTTATTAAGGTCATGGTAGAAATATTTTTTTTAAATATTAATTACCCCCCCAACTAATTTTATGAAAACGCTAGAAATTCGATCGCGGGTTTAGTGATTACAAAAATTAAAAGCACAGGGCTTTGAAGAATGCAAAGCATGTCTTTTTTTGTTTTTAATTGGAGCCAGCGTACCTGAAAATCAGCTCTGAATTGTAACATACAAAACCCAATAAAACAAAGATATTATTTAATTTCAAATGCTTTTATTTCTTAGTTGTTTTTATGAATATGGACAATAAATCCTGTAAGCAAAAAATTTTTTTCGATGAAAAATGAATTTTTAATACAATTATTTATTTCTTTAATTATAATAGATTTTACATTTAAATATTATAAAATTAGTTAAAAGTTATTAGTTATAATAGATTTACATTAAAATATTATAAAATTAGTTAAAAGCCCCATCGATTTTCCTAACTGTCCTTATGAGATAGATCTTTTTTAGCGCGTTGTAAATTGTATCATTTTGACTAATCAGAAGATCCACAGTAATTAAGAAATGTAATGTTGTGCTTATAACCGGTCTGTAATTATAAAGTACGGAAGACCAACCAGAATATAATTAAGTTGCGTTATTTGAGTTAAGCATTGTTCTCTGCTGTTAAGGCCTATACTTTTGCGGAACACGTGTGGAGAAGTTAATTTGATTTTTCAGTTTCAACTGAAAAGGGTACCTACAAGTATCAGTATCATCTTATATGATCTTATTTTTATATTAATCTCAGTTATGACATTTTTCCATAAATGAAATATCAAAATTAATAAAATGAATGCAAATACAAATAACAGTAAAATGTAATAAATGTACATAAAATTGTAGTATTTTATGTACAGTTCTGATAAAATTTCATAAGAAAGGTACCTATAAATGAATTAGACACATTTCTTAGGAAATATGAAATTTAATGTCACTCTTAACAGTCTTATTTTAATTTCTTTATAATATACTTTCCATAAAGCATCATAAACGTAAAGGTGGAAGCTAAGTCCAAAAAAAAAATTAGACCGCTGAAAGTTTTCGTTAAAATAACGAGGTAAATAATTTGTTCGCTTAAATGTAAATTATTTGACTTTTCTCCTTCCGTAGAATAAATTAGCCTCATGGAATTCGTAAATATGTCATTCATCACCTGTCAAGAGACGCGAAAGTTTGACCTGCTTTGTTTTATTTTCAAATTACATCTTCTTGACACAAAAGCTAAGCTAAGCTAAGTTAAGTTTGGTTCAAAATATTTTAAATAAACATTATAATGTCTGATTTATTAAAATAAGTTTTGAAAAAATGATAATTGATATTTAAAAGAATTTCAAAGTGAGATTTCTAGTTTTATTTTTAATTGAAAAAATGGTCAATTTTGCTGACTCAAAAAAAAACTAGATTTTTAACGAAAATTTCGGACGTGCTAGGAACGATTATAAAATGTAAAAAATACCCCAAAATTACTTTGATCTTTCTTCTTAATAATAACAAACGTTTAGACGATAAAATTTTGTTTTCGTCAAGTTTGGCGTCTTTTTCATCATGCTTTTTTTAGCAATCTCGTGGAGGTACTTATATTATATGTGGGGAATTACGTTAGTTTGCAAAATTGAATGAAACATTGTTTGTAAATCTTGACAAAAAATGTTAGTGATAACACCCTTCAACCCTTCAGTACAAAAATCCTTTAAAAGTCATAAATGAAGAAAATATTTTAAATTTCTTCAAGTAACGGTGCTAGCACGTATTAGGACAAAACTATTTTTGTAATAATGGCAATTTCAGTCTACCGTACATAGAAATAAGGAACGTATTAAGTAGAAAAATACAACATAAAAAATGATTTGAAAAAAATTGGAATCACTAAATTTATTAAACTTTGCAATTTTGAACTCGTAAATTTTGTTTCTACTTAATTACTAATTATCACAAGGAAATAGGCTAATACAGAATTTTGCACGATTTTTAAACTATTATAAATTATTATAATTAAAATGTAAAACAAATAAAAAATTCTTGTAAAATTTAATTATTCATCAGAAAAAAATTATTTCTTCAGGCAATAATGACCTTAATATTACTTATTTACAAAAGCAATTAAAAGCTTTTCTAATTAAGTAATATCATAGTTTTATTGGATTCATTATTTTTCATTTCAGAGCAGATTTTCAGTTAGTTAGCACAAAGTTGAAAAAAAAAAGTAGGTGATTTACCATCTCTAATGACTCTTACTTTAAACAAAAAAAAATTGTCAGTAAATAAAAAAGTTTGAAGGAAATTTCAGGATAATAAGTAAATGGGGTGTAACATATTTAAAAAAAATATTTGTTACCAAAATTTACTAAAAAGAAATATTTCAAAAATAATTTCATTCATTTGTGAATAAGTCCCGAAAATTTCATTAAAATAGGACAATTACTTTAATTTTACAAGAATTTCCAAATCAATGTGTTTTCAACGGGAAAAAAGCGCAAAAATAAACAATGTTATTTTAACAGCACCGCGATGACGTAAAAAAAAATGAAGACTTTAACCAAAATTTCGAGCGTCTTAGAAAATATTTAAAAATTTCAAAAAATAATTAAAAAAATACTTTGGTCTTTCATCTTAATAATAACATAAGCATTTTGACGATAAAACTTTATTTTCGTTAAGTTTGTGGCATTTTTTTATTACGCTATGCTGTTTTCCCGCGAAAAAGTGGAGGTACCTAGACCGTTTGATTACCAAACAAGGGGTGCGTATTCTACGTGTGTAGAAGCATTTTCCCCACATTTTCAGTCAAAATTTTAGGGGTGCGTATTATGGATGAAGTGGGGAAGTACGGTAGTTTGCAAAATTGAATGAAACATAGTTTGTAAATCTTGACAAAAAATGTTAGTGATAACACCCTTCAATCGTTCAGTAATCCTCTACTTCGAATGGCTCTTAAACTGTCTATAAAAATCCTTTACAAGTCATAAATGAAGCGAATATTTTAAATTTCTTCAGAAGCTATTAAAGTAAATGTGCTAGCACTATTCTTGTTAAACATCTGATGATATTTTCTGGTAGAAACAAAGATCCATTATTGCTATTGATTTGTGATATTAACATCTATGGAATATGAAAAACAACATTTGGGGAAAAACATTACTTTTAGAGTCTCAGTGGTTGATAGTTGTTTTCTGCACTGTCTACAGCACATCTAACCAAGTGGCTCTTTTTCATTTGAAATTTTTCATAAATTTGAAATCAGTAGATGCCGTTTAGGTTTCAAACTTTCAGTTCAAGCATTATATTTAGGAATGTTATCTTTTATTAATTTTTGATAGATATCTGATGTTACTTTTCACCACAGCAGTAAACAATACGGATTGGAAATAAGGAATAGACTCCAGGTGAGATATTACTTTCAACCTTTTTACTTGAGGAAATCTATGTTCAGCTGCTGCTCTACAGATTAAGCTGCTGGGACTTTTGTGGTTGGCAAAAGACCCATTTTAACCATTAAACTTTTACATTTTCCCCTTGGATGTTTGATGCCATATTTGCGATTATTTTTACCACTATTATTATTAGTATTAGCAGTGGTGGTGGTAATATTGATTTTTTCTTTATTAGATAAAATATTGTCAACCAATATTAATTTTTGATTAGTACTGTTGAGAAAATGCTCCCAATCTCCAAAACGAATGGAGACTAGTCAGGTTGAGCAGAGAGGGGGGGAAATAGCACTTATCTCAAGTTGCAAAATATATTGCCACTTCTCTGTGATGTATAAATATAGAAGCTAAATTTAGCAATAAAAAAAAGATTTTTCCCTTCTTTTTATGCAACTTCAGGGATCACATAGTAAACCTGTCATGTGACCACTGTAACTCTAAAGGGTTAGTACAGAAAATAACAAGCTTTTGTTTAGTAAGCATTTGAACAACACAAGGTAAATACTCTTCTCCTTTGCTGTCTGACCAACAGTTAATTTCTCCACAATATTTCTGTCAGCCTTTTTTCTCTCTTAGTATTTGTAGTAATATTATCTGGAATTTTTAAAAGATGAAGCATCGACAGTCATTAGTCAATTTTGACTTATTTAATTTCTATTGTTTTTCATCAAGTAGTATTAGTATTAATATTGAATTTTTATTAAACATTGAAAATTCTAGTTTTCCTCTTTTTGTTTCATCTTAATTTGACTTGCTTTTCAAAACAAGTATTTTGAATGTTAGTCTCTGATTAGAATTAAACAAAATGGATTGGAAATTAATTGTTGACAATCCTTCATTTGATAAAAAAGCAAATTCTCTTCCACTTATATTCCTCAATATACTTTTGCAAAGAATATTGATTTGTGCTACAAAAATTGCATAAAACATTCAGTTGGCATTTGTTTTTGCTGTTGAATGAAAAGAAAACTCAACCATAAACCATGTGGTACTTAATGGAGCTTAAAAAACCAGGGTACATGTACACTGATATTTCTGAAGAAATGTTAGCTGCCTTCATTGGTATTTATGAAATGGCTTAATCTTCCATAAATAATTTAAAGAAAGAACTGAATTTATTTGAATTATTGTTAACATTATTTTTTTTAACTAATTGTTCACCTAAAACAAGGCTCAAGAGCTACTCAATGTAGAGGGTTACTGTTTGAAGTTGAGGCATGTAAGAAGAATAGGTAAAAATGGTTAACTCCCTGTATAGCTGTCACAAACAATATATTTTCTTAAAAAAGTATGAAAGATACATATTTATAGTAAAATTAATAAAAATTTATCCTCCGGGTCATATTGCAAAATTGAAAACATGGCACAGATTGTCAAAAAAGATTTTTAAAATTTAAAAAAAACAACAATTTGGTATGATTAATTTCATTTATTGAAAAGAGAAACAAGTTTTTACTTCTTATTTGATTTTGTTAGGTTATTTTGCAGATACGTAATTATAATTTAACCATGAAATAAAATCATTCTCTTTAATTTATAAATAATTCAAAAGTGAATACATTTAAATACATTTATTTCATGATTTGAATTTTTAATATTTAGATTTTGATATTAAACAAGCCATTTGACTCATAAAAAAACAACCGAACCAAATTGACTTTTTAATTCTATTTTCTCTGCTGATAACGTTGTAGCACCTGGACATTCATGTATAAGATAAAGTTACATAATTCTGTTCTCTGATTGGTCAACAGAGAAGCTGTCTCAGCTAATCATTGGTTAATCAAATTTTGTATGCATATTAATATCCTTTTGGACTATATACACATCACTAAAAGAAAATATCTATTTTTCTCTGAATAATAACCATTTATTTTTAGCATCCAATTTATACCCATGAATTTGTAGCAATCATACAGCAAGGCATCAGACTCTTCCTGTCTGATCTTCTGTGAGTGCCACCAATGGGGTGGGGTGGGGGGAAATTGAGCAGGATAGTTAAATATGTAGAGAAATAAGTAGACGTTCATCTGACAAACTTGTCTTTGCAATTGCAAAGCATTACCAGAATCACTTAGGAACAGTTGTGGAAAAGGAATACACTTTGTAAATAAAGAAAGTCACAGAAAAAATAGCAGTCATTACATTCATATTTAAATTACAAGATGAAAAATAAATGGTAAATTTGACATTTAGAATTTTATTAAACACAATGTTATGTAATTGAAATAATTATAAAATAATCCAAAATCAAAAACTAAATTGATGAAGCAATTGAAATCAATTTTTGTTAGCAATTTGTTTGACTGAAGAATGATATTAGCCCTGCATTTATCAATAGTCTGATACCATATATAACTATTGATCTGTTCCATTTATTGATTTTGATGAATGTATCCAGCAGTTTGATTTTTTAATACTAGAATATTAATTGAATAATTTCCTTTGTTTATGGCATTTTCAGTTTTGATTTGCTCATCCGACCATCTCATCTCCTCTTCATGAAAATGTTTGCTAGTGTATACAATCAGAAAATAAAGTGACAGGTTACTCTGCACGTTGGTGTCTTGTAAGGTGGGTATGTTTTTTGTTGTTTGTTTAAGCATTTCACTCCATGCAAGGTGGAAGTCCTACTAGCACGTAGGTGGTACAGTGAATGAGAGCAAGAGTAAAGTGGTGTGTTTGAGGAAAGAAGAAAGAGAAAGACGGGAAACAAAGCATTAGAACATGTCTATTGACATATGCATATTTGAAGATTGTAGCTATTAGGGAAGCAACTAAGAGGAAGGGAGTTCCACAGTTGGGAAGTGCAAGATAAGAAGCTAATCGAGTAGAAGAGACGGCTATATTTAATCATTTCAACCTAGTAGCATGCTTGAATTCATGCAGTTTGGGAACCAGAAAAAGTAGTTCATCAGAGCAGTTGCTGTGAAAATACTTGTAGAAAAGACAGAGGGAAGCAAAGGTACATCTGTGAGAAAGTGACAGTAGATGAGATGCCAGATCAGGACCCATCATATCCTATTTCCATCTCTGGATTCTGTTGAGGTCTTGTTACTTTTAGCTTTAATCCAATCTAAACTCTTTGTATTTCACAAACATTTTTTTTTTAATTCAGGACACACTTGTAGAATAACTGAAATTCTGGGGCATACTTTAAATTTTAATAAGGAAATCATTAATCATGAAATTTGAAAATAGGAAAATAATACAGAGGTCTCCTGAAATAAGCATTAATTTCTTTTTTTTTTTTTTTTTAGATATTACATTGTTTGGTGTCTTTAACTTTTAAAAAGAAAGATTTTTTTAAATATAAAAATGATCCATAAATTACTGTCCTGTTAATGTGGGGCACACCTTGTTTTCTTTCAGGGAACATTGATGTGAATGAAAGCACCAACTGAGAAACAAGGATCTGAAATAATAAATGATAAAGCTATAAGTTACAATCTACTCAAAGTTTCCTTGAAAGAAGTTAATAGCAAAATGGATGTCTTAAAAGCTGACTTCCTCTCTTCATGATGTAGGCAATCATGCCTTTCCACAACTTCCTACCCTTCATAGCTCTTAATAATTCATTTTTTTGTTATTTCTCCTAAACCTTGTTCCATTTACTCAAGCTTACTAAATAGGTTATACATTGTTTTCCTCTGTCCCTCTTGCCTTCTTGCGAGTATCAGATTTGCCAAGCCCTCTTTACTCATTATGTGCCAAGGAAATTTCAACTATCAACATATGTTAAGTATAAGTTTCCTTCTGGTTTCCATTTTCTTTAAAACTTAATTCTTACTTGTTGCTTACATATTCAGTCCTTGGTATCCTCAGTATCCTTCTGTAGAATCACGTTTCTGTTTTTTGAGGTCTCATCATTTTTCACTGTTAAATTATTTAATGTTTATTAAGTGATAATACTAGAATGTTGAATAATAAGTAATTTCATTAAAATAATTAGTCAAATATTATTGTGTTTTTATGCTCAGTCAGTAAAGATCCAGGGTCATTTTTCAGTAAATTTGCATATTAAGCCCCAGAAACCAATTGTAATGAAAATTTCCATTCTGGTGTAAATGTACACGATTATTTAAAAAATACCAATAAATGTTTGCAGACAAATACGGTTTAGGAGTTACCATCAATGGTCAGTACTATGCCAACTTGGTGAGGCAGTTATAGCTCATAAATATAGCATACTTTATATATATATATATATATATATATATATATATATATATATATATATATATATATATATATATATATATATATATATATATATATATAGTAAGTAATCCATGTGAATCCTCGTAATATAAAATATTAAGACTGATCCACAGAAGAGATCTCAATATATTTATTATACAGCAAACAGGAATTACTGTAGATAAAATTCAATACCCCATATGATATATAGCCATTTCACCCACAATGGGCTTGTCTTTTTAAATACATTTACTCCTAGTTGTTAATTTCCCTCCTCTTTCTTCGTATTTACAAAAACATTGATTCATTTCTTTATCTAACTTCTTGGTGTTGACAAGCTGGTTCTGGGTAAAATGGCTCTTTATCCTATGGGGTATTGAATTTTATCTACTTGTAATATATATATATATATATATATATATATATATATATATATATATATATATATTGTTCAAAAGTCTGAAGCCACTCCCAGCATTAGCATGGGAAGAACTTGATAAAATAGTGAAAAAAATGAAATAGCATCATCAGAAAAATGGATTCTCTTTTAACCAAATCTATATCAATAAGAGAGAATTTATATTAGTCACATGGATATTGGATTAATTCAAGAAACTCCTTAGTAACCCATTAGATAAAACTGTGATATTACTGACACATTTGGGATAGGATAGTGGATGGTTTCCTTCTTTGAGAGTGAGAATAGTATAATGGTGTTAATTAATTGCCAATACCATTAGAATAAACAGTACACTGCATGATTTCACCCTCCCACACTTGTGGGAAAGGACTCTGTCAGATATCTCATAATACAAAATATGTAAAAGTCTAGCTGTAGATGCCATGAAATGTTGCTTTGTTGATTTGACTCACAAGAGAATGCTTACCCAGTCCCAACAAGCTTAACCTGTTTGAGTCTAGAGTCAACAGTTATCTTCCCCATACATCCTCATAAACTGAGTGGCTTTTGAGCCTTGCACAGGGTTAACATTATTCAAAAAAAAAAGGAAAAAAACATCATGAAACTGTTGTTACCTCGAATGTAATGTATGAATGAGTCTGCTGGCAACATAAAATGATGAGAATGATACAATGAAAGGCAATGTAATTCAATGCCAGTGCTACTCAACCTATCAGCCTGTGCATTTATAATACACACTGCATTCTACAGAGTTTTAGAGTTGTCAACCCACTAGGGTACCATTATTGAGAATACAGGTTCAGTTACTACATCTGGATCAGCAAACCTTGGTCTGTCAAAGACTAGCACCATGTCTCTTGACCATTTCCAATTCTTTTAGACAGACATTTGAGTCTGGACAAATGGATAGAGAAACAAATACTTCAAAGAGAAAAGGAAAGCATATAGGAGCAAGTATTATTCTAAGCAACCAAACAAAGTTGTAGAGAAATTTCAATCACCCTCTATCTTTAAGGATGTGAGCTCTTATAATTGTTTTTATTTATCGATGATTGTTTTCATTGCATGAGTATTGCTTCACGAATGATAAGAATTTGATTTTACTAGTATTTTGGCATTGTTTGTGAGCAGATGTTTAATGTTAGTATGAGATCCTGATGCTGCTTATTAATGTTATCTGATGGCACTCAGCTCCAATAGGTGGCAGGTAAGTCCTCATGAGAATGTGGTTGTGGTATATCCTATGTTAAAAGTTTCATGCTTTTGAATTACAGAGAAACATTCGCTGAGTGGGTAAGTATATTAATACACAAAATTAATCTTATTAAGAACTTGGAAGTTTAGGATATATTACATTTAATGAATAAGTTGACAGTTTTGGATTTTTTATATTAAATAATGAATCTAATGTATTTTATCGACTGGTTTTATATATCTATGTATGAACTTTTTAATTGCTGTTTTGAGATTTTTGTAAATGTGGTGTATTTGATTTTGATAATATATGTTAATAGCATTATTGTCATTATTATTTTTATAACTATGGTTTTATTGCCTAAAATTGTTGTTTAAATGAAATTTGATTTGTTCATCAACTACATAATTGGGGGCCCCCATTATTGATAAATGTTAGTTTTATATTATTTAATTCTTCAATGAATATTGTTTTGGATAAAGAAATGATTTTAGCTCTTTGGATTCAGTTATTAATGACAGCAGATGGACATTTTTCAGGGCACTCACTGTCATACTTTATAAAACAAGAGTTAGAATTAGTAGATGTTTTATATAGAGAAGTAGTGTTTGGGCTTGTGCCACATCAAAGCTACAAGATATAGTGAAATTATCATAGAGTAAATGAGAATATCTAGAAATGGGATATTTTCAATCAATATTTAATTAAAAAATTGAATATTATAATGTAATTATTTTAATGTTCTGTAATGACATTACGAGATTTGGTTTGGGTAAAGATGTCATTTTATTGAATGATTTGCTAACTTAGTTGGACATAAAAATGTGATAAAAGAAAGAGTGATTTTGGGTACACACACACACACACACACACACACATATATATATATATATATATATATATATATAAAGGGTGTTTAAAAAAACTGAAGTGTGATATGTTCGCTATTAGCTGAAAATTGATGTGGAATTTTACTGTGTAAGTATAAAATTATTTTTCAGTGGGATGAATAGGAAAAATTTGGTAAGTGATGAAGACGCAACTTGTCTTAGGGGTTTTCTTGAAATTTTTAGTGCAGCCCAAAACTGGGGGATCAGTCATATTTCACTTCATTTTAAATATTTTCCATTGAATGAAATATTTCGAAAATTGGTTTTAAATTGTAGGAAATTTATTAATTACTCCATATATAACAGGATTTTTCATTTGGTTGAATAGAGGGAACTGCAGGTATGAGTATGTTGAGCCATGTTTTGCGGTTTGATTTCATAATTTAAAGTCTCCCAAAACCGGGTTGCTATATTTCTCTTGATTTCAAATTTTGGTTTTCTATGGAATAATTATAAAATTGATAACAAATGTTAAGGAATTTCTTCCTTAATCAATGTTTAAAATTTTTTCCATTAACTTCAATATGGAAAACATGGGATTCAATGAAGTTGCAACTTGTCTAAGGGGTTTTATTGAAATTTTAAGTGCTGCCCAAAACTGGGGATCAGTCATATTCCACTTCGTTTTAATTTTTTTCCATTAAATGAAATATTTTCAAAATTGGTATCAAATTGTAGGAAATTTATGAATTAATCCATGTCTACAAGGATTTTTCATTTGGTTGAATAGAGCAGGGTGGAGGTTTGACCATGTCGAGACATGTCTCTGTCGTCTACTTTGAAAATTAAAGGCATAAAAAAAACGGTTTGCTTGATGAATCTGGAATACCATTTTTTTGTTTCTATAGAATACTTATAAAATTGATATCAAATTTTATGGACTTTTTTTCCTTAATCCAGGTTTAAAATTTTTTTCAGTCAGTTGAATAGGGACAACATGGCATTGGATGAAGTGGCAACTTGTTAGGGGATTTGTGGGAATTTTTAGTGCAGCCCAAAACTGGGGGATCAGTCATATTTCATTTCTTTTCAATTTTTTTACATTGAATGAAATATTTTAAAAATTGGTATTAAATTGTAGAATATTTATTAATTAATCCATGTCTACAAAGATTATACATTTTGTTGAATAGAGGAAAGTGGAGGTGCAACCATGTCTTTGGCGTATCCTCTGAAAATTTACGTCATGCAAAAACCGGTTTGCTTGAGTACTCCGGATTTCAAATTTTTCGCGTCTATAGAATAGTTATCAAATTGATATCAAATGTTAGGGAATTTCTTGCTTAATCCATGTTGAAAAAATTTTTTTCAGTCGGTTGAATAGGACTTGTGATAAGGGATTTGTCGGAATTTTAATAAGGCCCAAAACTGGGGGATCAGTCAAATTTCAATTCTTTTAAATTTTTTTCCATTAAATGAAATATTTTAAAAATTAGTATTGTAGGAAATTTATCAATACATCCATGTCTACAAGGATTTTTCATTTGGTTGAATCGAGCAAAGTGCAGCTTTGACAATGTCACTGTTGTGTCCTTTAACAATTAAGATTGCTCAATGGGTCTGCATTTCTTCTTAATTTCTTGCTTAATCCATGTATAAAAGAATTTTTCCAGTTGCTTAAGTATGGACAATGTGGCGTTTGATGATACGTCGACTTGTGTTAGTGGATTTGTTGGGATTTTCATGAGGCCCAAAACTGCGGGATCAAAATTTTTTATTCATATTGATTTTATTATTAATTCTTATGTAGTTAGATGCATAAGATAAGAAAAAAACAATTGCAATCATATTCGTGCAAGATATATGCCTTAAATAAGACATGGAAGATAGCGGTTTTAAACCCTCATAGTAATAGAAGCCTCAAAAATGCCAATTTCCAAAACTTTTTATTCATATTCATTTTATTATTGATTCTAATGTAGTTAGATGAGTAAGAAAAGAACAAAAAAACAATAGCAATCCTTTTCATGCAAGATATATGCCTTAAATCAGACATCGAAGATAGTGGTTTTAGCCCCTAGTAGTAAGAGAAGCCTCAAAAATACCATTTTCCAAAATTTTTTATTTTTGGATTTTATTATTGATTCTTATGTGGTTTGATGGGTAAGAAAAGAAAAAACAATTGCAATCATTTTTTGCAAGATATAAGCCTTAAATCAGACATCGAAGATCGAGGTTTTAGCCCCTACTAGTAATAGAACCCTCAAAAATGGTATTTTCCAAAATTTTTATTCATATTGATTTTATTATTGATTCTAATGTAGTTTGATACCTGAGAAAATAAAAAAAAACAATTGCAATCTTTTAGTGCAAGTATTAAATTGTGCAGAATTTGTCGACTCATGCCTGTCTTGAAGGATTTTAAATTTGGCTTAATAGAGCCAAGTAAAGCATCGACCATGTCGCTGCTGTGCCCTTTCAAAGTTTACAGTGTCCGAAAACCGGTTTGCTCGATAAGATTGCATTTGAACTTTGCCCCTCTATGGAGCCCTCATAAAATAGATATGAGATTGAGCGGAATTTCTTGCTTAATCCATGTATGAAAGAATTATTTAAGTAGATTGAGTAGGGAGAGAAGGCCTTAGATGATACGGTAACTTGGGTTAGTAGAATTGTGGGATTTTTCATGCGGACCGTAACTGGGTGATCACACATTTTCACTACTTAACTTTTATCCAGGAAGTGAAATAACTTCAATTTTTGATATTAAATTGGGCTGAATGTCTCGACACAGGCCTTTCTAGAATGATTTTAAAATAGGTTTAATAGACACGATACAGCAACGACCATGTAGATGCTGTGGCCTTTGATAACTGACAGTGTTCGGAAACCGGTTTCCTCGATAAGATTGCAATACAAATTTTTCCCCTCTAAGGAACCCTTATAAAATAGATATCACATTGTGTGGAATTTCCTGCTTAATGCAGGAGTCAAAGAATTATTTCAGTCACTTCTGTAAGGAGGGAGTGATGTTCGAGGATACGGGACCTTGTGTTATTGAATTTGTTGGAATTTTCATGCGGACCAAAAACTGGGGGATCTCTCACCATATCCCTGCTTTATAACTTTTTTCCAGCAGATGAAATCTCTTCAAAATTGGTATTAAATTCTGCGAAATCTCTCACTCTGTCGATGTCTACAAGCATTTTTCATTTGCTTTTATAGTGCAAAGTGTAGCTTCGAGTGTGTCGCTGCTGTCACCGTGGGCAATTTACAATGTCCGAAAAGCGGTTTGCTCAAGGAGATCCCATTTCAAGTTTTTCCTCTCGAGGGGATCCTCATGAAATAGATATCAGATTGTGAGGAATTTCCTGCTTAATCAATGAGTCATAGAATTATTTCAATCCCTTGTGTAGGGAGGGAGTGACGTTCAATGATACGGGACCTCATGTAGTGAATTTGTCGGAATTTTGAAGTGGACTAAAACTGGGGGATCCCTCACCATTTCCCTGCTTTATAACTTTTTTTCTAGCAGATGAAATCTCTTCAAAATTGGTATTAAATTGTGCAAAATATCTCACTCTGTCCATGTCTACAAGAATTTGTCAGCAGCTTTTACAGTGCAAAGTCTAGCTTCGATCGGGTCAACGCTGGCAATTTACGGTGTCCGAAAAGCGGTTTGCTCGAAGACATCGCATTTCAACTTTTTCCACTCTAGGGCACCCTCATGAAATTGATATCAGATTGTGAGGAATTTCCTGCTTAATCCATGAGTCAAAGAATTATTTCAGTCGATTGCGTAGGGATGGAGTGACGTACGACGATATGGGACCTCGTGTTAGTGAATTTGTTGAAATTTTGATGCGGACCAAAACTAGGGGATGCCTCACAATTTCCCTGCTTTATAACTTTTTTTCCAGCAGATGAAATCTCTTCAAACTTGGTATTAAATTGTGCGAAGTCTCTGACTCAGTCCATGCCAACAAGCATTTGTAAGTAGGTTTTACAGGGCAAAGTCTAGGTTCGAACTTGCCGCAGCTGTCACCGCTGGCAATTTACGGTGTCCGAAAAGCGGTTTTCTCGAAGAGATCAGATTTCAACTTTCTCCACTCTTGGGCACCCACATGAAATTGATATCAAATTATGAGGAATTTCTTGCTCAATCCATGAGTCAAAGAATTATTTAAGTCGATTGCGTGGGAAGGGAGTGAACTTCAACGATTCGGGACCTACCGTTAGTGAATTTGTTGGAAGCGGACCAAATACAATGCATTATAAATTTTTATCCAGTAGCTGGAATCTCTTCCAAATTGGTATCAAATTCTGCGGAATATCTCACTCTGTGCATGGCTACAAGCATTTTTCATTCACTTTCATGCGGCAAAGTGCAGCTTCGACCATGTCACTGCTGTCACAGTACAGTGTCCGAAAAGCGGTTTGCTCGAAGAGATCGCATTTCTATTTTTTCCGCTCCAGGGGATCCTCATTAGATAGATGTCAGAGTGTGGGGAATTTCCTGCTGACTCCATCAGTCAAAGGTTAATTTCAGTTGTTTTCTGTGGGGAGGGATTGATCTTCGTCGATTCGGGACCTCGCGTTAGTGAATTTGTTGGTATTTTCACGCGCACCAAACACTGGGGGTGCCTCCTCCAATCCATTAATTTATAAATTTATCCAGTAGCTGGAATCTCTTCCAAATTGGTATGGAATTGTGTGGAATCTCTCACTCTCTGCATGGCTACAAGCATTTTTCGTTCGCTTTCATGCGGCAAACTGCAGCTTCGACCATGTTACTGGTGTCACCTTACGGTGTCCGAAAAGCGGTTGCTCGAAGAGATCACATTTCAGTTTTTTCCTCTCCAGGGGATCCTCAGGAGATAGATGTCAGTTTGTGAGGAATTTCCTGCTGACTCCATCAGTCAAAGGTTTATTTCAGTCGCTCATGTGGGGAGGGAGTGACCTTCGACGATTCGTGACCTAGCGTTAGGGAATTTCTTGGAATTTTCATGTGCACCAAAACTGGGGGGGCGCCTCCAATTCATTGCATTATAAATTTTTTCCAGTAGCTGGATTCTCTTCCAAATTGTATCAAATTTGTGGAATATATCACTCTGTGCATGGCTACAAGCATTTATCGTTCGCTTTCATGCGGCAAACTGCAGGTTCGACCATGTCACTGCTGTCACCGTTGGCACTTTACGGTGCCCAAAAAGCGGTTTGCTCGAAGAGATCGCATTTCTACTTTTTCCTCTCTAGGGGATCCTCATGAAATAGACGTCAGATTGTGTGAAATTTCCTGCTGGATCCATCAGTCAAAGGTCAGTCGCTTGTGTGTGGAGGGAGTGACCTTCGAAGATTCGGGACCTAGCGTTAGTGAATTTGTTGAAATTTTCACGTGCACCAAAACTGGGGGGCCTCCCCCAATTCATTGCTTTATAAATATTTTACAGTAGTTGCAATCTCTTCCAAATTGGTATCAAATTGTGTGCAATCTCTCACGCTCTGCATGGCTACAAGCATTTTTCGTTCGCTTTCATGCGGCAAAGTACAGCTTCAAACATGTCACTGCTGTCACCGTTGGCACTTTACGGTGTCCGAAAAGCGGTTTGCTCGAAGAGATCGCATTTCTACTTTTTCCTGTCTAGGGGAACCACAAGAGATAGATGTCAGATTGTGTGGAATATCCTGCTGACTCCATCAATCAAAGGTTTATTTCAGTCGTTTTGTGTGGGGAGGGAGTGACCTTCGACGATTCGGGACCTAGCGTTAGTGAATGTGTTGGAATTTTCATGCGCACCAAAACTGCGGGGCATCCCCCAATTCATTGCTTTATAAATTTTTTCCAGTAGCTGGAATCTCTTCAAATTGGTATCAAATTGTGTGGAATCTCTCAATCTGTGCATGACTACAAGTATTTTTCGTTCGCTTTCATGCGGCAAACTGCAGCTTCGACCCTTTTACTGCTGTCACCGTTGGCATTTACAGTGTCTGAAAGGCGGTTTGCTCGAAGAGATTGCATTTCTACTTTTACCTCTCTAGGGGATCCTCATGTGATAGTTGTCAGATTGTGTCGAATTTCCGGCTGACTCCATCAGTCAAAGGTTTCTTTCAATCGATTCTGTGGGGAGAGATTGACCTTCGACGATTCGGGACCAAGCGTTAGTGAATTTGTTGGAATTTTCATGCGCACCAAACCTGCGGTGGGCATCCCCCAATTCATTGCTTTATAAAATTTTTTCCATTAGCAGGAATCACTTCCAAATTAGTATCAAATTGTGCGGAAACTCTCACTCTGTGCATGGCTACGAGCATTTTTCGTTCGCTTTCATGCGGCAAACTGCAGCATCGACCATGTCACTGCTGTCACCGTTTGCACTTTACGGTGTCCGAAATGCGGTTTGCTTGAAGAAATCGCATTTCTACTTTTCCGTCTCTAGGGGATCCTGATGAGATAGATGTCAGATTGTGTGGAATTTCCTGCTGACTCCATCAGTCATAGGTTTATCTCAGTCACTTGTGTGGTTAGGGTGTGAACTTCGACGATTCGGGAAATTGCGTTAGTGAAATTGTTGGAATTTTAATGGGCACCAAAAATGGGGGGCATCCCCCAATTCATTGCTTTATAAATTTTTTCCAGTAGATGCAATCTCTTCCAAATTGGTATCAAATTGTGTGGAATCTCTCACTCTCTGCATGACTACAAGCATTTTTCGATCGCTTTCATGCGGCAAACTGCAGCTTCGTCCATGTTACTGCTGTCACCGTTGGCACATTACGATGTCCGAAAAGCAGTTTCCTCGAAGAGATCGCATTTCTATTTTTACCTCTCTAGGGTATCCTCATGAGATAGATGTCAGATTGTGGGGAATTTCCTGCTGACTCCATCAGTCATAGGTTTATTACAGTCACTAGTGTGGGGAGTGAGTGACTTAGACGATTCGGGAGCTAGGGTTAGTAAATTTGTTGGAATTTTCATGCGCACCGACACTGGCGGGAATCCCCCAATTCATTGCTTTATAAATTTTTTTCCAGTAGCTGGATTCTCTTCCAAATTGGTATCAAATTGTGTGGAATCTCTCACTCTGTGCATGGCTACAAGCATTTTTCATTCGCTTTCATGCGGCAAACTGCAGCTTCGTCCATGTCACTGCTGTCACTGTTGGAACATTCCGGTGTCCAAAAAGCGGTTTGCTCGAAAATATCGCATTTCTATTTTTACCTCTCTAGGGGAACCTCATGAGATAGATGTCAGATTGTGGGGAATTTCCTGCTGACTCCATCAGTCAAATGTTTATTTCAGTCGATTGTGTGGGGAGGGATTGACCTTCGACGATTCGGGACCTAGCGTTAGTGAATGTGTTGGAATTTTCATGCGCACCAAAACTGCGGGGCATCCCCCAATTCATTGCTTTATAAATTTTTTCCAGTAGCTGGAATCTCTTCAAATTGGTATCAAATTGTGTGGAATCTCTCAATCTGTGCATGACTACAAGTATTTTTCGTTCGCTTTCATGCGGCAAACTGCAGCTTCGACCCTTTTACTGCTGTCACCGTTGGCATTTACAGTGTCTGAAAGGCGGTTTGCTCGAAGAGATTGCATTTCTACTTTTACCTCTCTAGGGGATCCTCATGTGATAGTTGTCAGATTGTGTCGAATTTCCGGCTGACTCCATCAGTCAAAGGTTTCTTTCAATCGATTCTGTGGGGAGAGATTGACCTTCGACGATTCGGGACCAAGCGTTAGTGAATTTGTTGGAATTTTCATGCGCACCAAACCTGCGGTGGGCATCCCCCAATTCATTGCTTTATAAAATTTTTTCCATTAGCAGGAATCACTTCCAAATTAGTATCAAATTGTGCGGAAACTCTCACTCTGTGCATGGCTACGAGCATTTTTCGTTCGCTTTCATGCGGCAAACTGCAGCATCGACCATGTCACTGCTGTCACCGTTTGCACTTTACGGTGTCCGAAATGCGGTTTGCTTGAAGAAATCGCATTTCTACTTTTCCGTCTCTAGGGGATCCTGATGAGATAGATGTCAGATTGTGTGGAATTTCCTGCTGACTCCATCAGTCATAGGTTTATCTCAGTCACTTGTGTGGTTAGGGTGTGAACTTCGACGATTCGGGAAATTGCGTTAGTGAAATTGTTGGAATTTTAATGGGCACCAAAAATGGGGGGCATCCCCCAATTCATTGCTTTATAAATTTTTTCCAGTAGATGCAATCTCTTCCAAATTGGTATCAAATTGTGTGGAATCTCTCACTCTCTGCATGACTACAAGCATTTTTCGATCGCTTTCATGCGGCAAACTGCAGCTTCGTCCATGTTACTGCTGTCACCGTTGGCACATTACGATGTCCGAAAAGCAGTTTCCTCGAAGAGATCGCATTTCTATTTTTACCTCTCTAGGGTATCCTCATGAGATAGATGTCAGATTGTGGGGAATTTCCTGCTGACTCCATCAGTCATAGGTTTATTACAGTCACTAGTGTGGGGAGTGAGTGACTTAGACGATTCGGGAGCTAGGGTTAGTAAATTTGTTGGAATTTTCATGCGCACCGACACTGGCGGGAATCCCCCAATTCATTGCTTTATAAATTTTTTTCCAGTAGCTGGATTCTCTTCCAAATTGGTATCAAATTGTGTGGAATCTCTCACTCTGTGCATGGCTACAAGCATTTTTCATTCGCTTTCATGCGGCAAACTGCAGCTTCGTCCATGTCACTGCTGTCACTGTTGGAACATTCCGGTGTCCAAAAAGCGGTTTGCTCGAAAATATCGCATTTCTATTTTTACCTCTCTAGGGGAACCTCATGAGATAGATGTCAGATTGTGGGGAATTTCCTGCTGACTCCATCAGTCAAATGTTTATTTCAGTCGATTGTGTGGGGAGGGATTGACCTTCGACGATTCGGGACCTAGCGTTAGTGAATTTGTTGGAATTTTCATACAAACCAAAACTGGGTGGCATCCCCCAATTCATTGCATTATAAATTTTATCCAGTAGTTGGATTCTCTTCCATATTGGTATCAAAATGTGTGGAATCTCTCGATCTGTGCATGGCTACAAACATTTTTCGTTCGCATTCATGCGGCAAACTGCAGCTTCGAAAATGTCACTGCTGTCACAGTTGGCACTTTACGGTGTCCGAAAAGCGGATTGGTCCATGAGATTTCATTTCTACTTTTCCCTCTCTAGGGGAACCTCATGAGATAGATGTCAGATTGTTGGTAATTTCCTGCAGACTCCATCAATCAAAGGTTTATTTCAGTCGCTTGTGTAGGGAGGGAGTGACCTTCGACGATTCGGGAACATGCGTTAGTAAATTTGTTGGTACTTTCACCAGCACCAAAACTGGGGGCCATCCCCCAATTCACCGCTTTATAAATTTTTTCCAGTAGATGGAATCTCTTCCAAATTGGTATCAAATATTGTGGAATCTCTCACTCTTTGCATGGCTACAAATATTTTTCGTTCGCTTTCATGCGGCCAACTGCAGCTTCGACCATGTCACTGCTGTCACTGTTGGCACTTTACACTGTCCGAAAAGTGGTTTGCTCGAATGTTTATTTCAGTCACTAGTGTGGGGAGGGAGTGAACTTCGACGATTCGGGACCTAGCGTTAGTAAATTTGTTGGAATGTTAATTGGCACCAAAACTGGGGGTTCCTCCCCCAATTCATTTCTTTACGAATTTTTTCCAGTAGCTGGAATCTCTTCCAAATTGGTATCAAATTGTATGGAATCTCTCACTCTATGCATGACTACAAGTATGTATCGTTTGCTTTCAGGCGGCAAACTGAAGCATCAATCATGTCACTGCGTCACAGTTGGCACTTTACGGTGTCCGAAAAGCGGTTCGCTCGAAGACATCGCATTTCAATTTTCACCTCTCTAGGGGATCCTCATGAGATAGTTGTCAGATTGTGTAGAATTTCCTGCTGACTCCATCAGTCAAACGTTTCTTTCAGTCACTTGTGTGGGGAGGGAGTGACCTTCGACGAATCGGGACCTAGCGTTAGTAAACTTGTTGGTATTTTCATCCGCACCAAAACTGGGTGGTCCTCGCCCAATTCATTGCTTATAATTTTTTTCCAGTAGCTGGAATCTCTTCCAAATTGCTATTAAATTGTGTGGAATCTCTCACACTGTGCATGGCCACAAGAATTTTTCGTTCACTTTCATGCGGCAGACTGCAGTTTCGACCATGTCACTGCAGTCACCGTTGGCACGTTATGGTGTACGAAATGCGATTTGCTCAAAGAGATCGCATTTCTTTTTTTTCCTCTCAAGGGGATCCTCATGAGATAGACGTCAGATTGTGGGAGAATTTCCTGCTGGCTCCATCAGTCAAAGGTTTATTTCAGTCGCTTGTGTGGGGAGGGAGTGACCTTCGACGATTCGGGACCTAGCGTTAGGGAATTTTTGGAATTTTTATGCGCAACAGAACTGGGGGCCTCCCCCAATTCATTGCTTTATAAGTTTTTTCCATTGGCTGGAATCTCTTCCAAATTGGTATCAAAATGTATGGAATCTCTCAATTTGTGAATGGCTACAAGCATTTTTCGTTCGCTTTCATGCGGCAAACTGCAGCTTCTACCATGTCACTGCTGTCACCGTTTGCATTTTTCGGTCTTCGAAAATCGGTTTCCTCGAAGAGATCGCATTTCTACTTTTTCCTCTCTAGAGGATCCTCATGAGATAGATGTCAGATTGTGAGGAATTTCCTGCTGACTTTATCAGTCATAGGTTTATTTTAGTCCCTCTAGTGGGGAGGGAGTGACCTTCGACGATTCGGGACGTAGCGTTAATGAATTTGTTGGTATTTTCATGCGTACCAAAACTGGGGTTGCGTCCCCCAATTCATTGCTTTATAATTTTTTCCAGTAGCTGGAATCTCTTCCAAATTGGTATCAAATTTTGTGGAATCTCTCACTCGGTGCATGGCCACAAGCATTTTTCGTTCGCTTTTAGGCAGCTAACTGCAGCTTCGACCATGTCACTGCTGTCACCGTTGGCACTTTACGGTGCCGAAAATCGGTTTCCTCGAAGAGATGGAATTTCTACTTTTTCCTCTCTAGAGGATCCTCATGAGATAGATATCAGATTGTGGGGAATTTCCTGCTGACTCCATTAGTCATAGGTTTATTTCAGTCCCTTTAGTGGGGAGGGAGTGACCATCGACGATTCGGAACCTAGTGTTATTGAATTTGTTGGTATTTTCATGCGCACCAAAGCTGGGGGAGCCTCCCCCAATTCATTCCTTTATAAATGTTTTCCAGTAGCTTGAATCTCTTCCAAATTGGTATCAAATAGTGTGGAATCTCTCACTCTGTGCATGACTACAATCATTTTTCGTTCGCTTTCATGCGGCAAACTGCAGCTTCGATCACGCAATTGCTGTCACCCTTGGCACTTTACAGTGTCAGAAAATCAGTTTGCTCGAATAGATCGCATTTCTACTTTTTCCTCTCTAGGGGATCCTCATGAGATAGATGTCAGATAGTGGGGAATTTCCTGCTGACTCCATCTGTCATAGGTTTATTTCATTCGCTTGTGTGGGGAGGGAGTGGCTTTCGACGATTCGGTACCTAGCGTTAGTAAATTTGTTGGAGTTTTCATGAGCACCAAAACAGGGGGAGTTCCCCCAATTCATAGGTTTATAAATTTTTTCCAGAAGTTGTAATCTCTTCCAAATTGGTATCACATTGTGTGGAATCTCTCACTCTGTACATGGCTACAAGAATTTTTCGTTAGCTTTCATGCTGCAAACTGCAGCTTCGACCATATCACTGCTGTCACCGTTGGCACTTTACGGTGCCCGAAAAGTGTTTTGCTCGAAGAGATCGCATTTCTACTTTTTCCTCTCTAGGGGCTCCTCATGAGATAGATGTCAGATTGTGGGGAATTTCCTGCTGACTCCATCAGTCAAAGTTTTATTTCAGTCGCTTGTGTGAGGATGGAGCGACCTTCGATGATTCGTGACCTAACGTTAGTGAATTTGTTGGTATTTTCCTGCGCACCAAAACTGGGAGGCCTTACCCAATTCATTCCTTTATAAATTTTTTCCAGTCGCTGGAATCTCATCCAAATTGGTACCAAAAGGTGTGTAATCTCTCACTTTGTGCATGGCTACAAGCAATTTTCGTTCACTTTCAAGCGACAAACTGCAGATTCGACCATGTCACTTCTGTCACCGTTGGCACTTTACGGTGTCCGAAAAGCAGTTTGCTTGAAGAGATCGCATTGCGACTTTTTCCTCTCCAGGAGTTCCTAAAGAGATAGATGTCAGATTGTGAATAATTTCTTGCTGACTCCAACAGTCATAGGTTTATTTCAGTCGCATGTGTGGGGAGGGAGTGAGCTTCGACGATTCGGGACCTAACGTTAGTAAATTTGTTGGAATTTTCAAGTGCATCAACACTGGGGGGGGGGCCTCCCCAAATTCATTGCTTTATAAATTTTTTCCAGTAGTTGGATTCACTTCCAAATTTGTATCAAATTGTGTGGAATCTCTTACTCTGTGCATGGATACAAGCATTTTTCGTTCGCTTTCAAGCTGCAAACTGCAGCTTCGACCATGTCACTGCTGTCACCGTTGGAACTTTACCGTGTCCGAAAAGCGGTTGGCTCGAAGATATCGCATTTGTACTTTTTCCTCTCTAGGGAATCCTCATGTAATAGATGTCAGATTGTGGGGAATTTCCTGCCGACTCCATCAGTCAAATGTTTATTTCAGTCACTTGTGTGGAGTGGGAGTGACCTTCGACGATTCGGGACCTAGCGTTAGTGAATTTGTAGGTATTTTCATGCGTACATAAGCTGGGTGGACTTTCCCAATTCATTGCTATATAAATTATTTCCAGTAGCTGGAATCTCTTCCAAATTGGTAGCAAATTGTGTGGAATCTCTAACTCTGTGTATCGCTACAAGCATTTTTCGTTCGCATTCAAGCGGCAAACTGCAGCTTCGACCATGTCACTGCTGTCACCGTTGGCACTTTACCGTGTCCGAAAACCGGTTGGCTCGAAGATATCGCATTTCTACTTTTTCCTCTCTAGGGGATCCTCATGTAATAGATGTCAGATTGTGGGGAATTTCCTGCTGACTCCATCAGTCTTAGGTTTATTTCAGTCACTTTTGTGGGGAGGGAGTGACCTTCGACGATTCGGGACCTAGCGTTAGTTAAGTTGTTGGTATTTTCATCAGCACCAAAACTGGGTGGTCCTCCCCCAATTCATTGCTTAATAAATTTTTTCCACTAACTGGATTCTCTTCCAAATTGGTATTAAATTGTGTGGAATCTCTCACTCGGTGCATGGCTACAAGCATTTTTCGTTCGCTTTCATGCGGCAAACTGCAGCTTCGACCATGTCACTGCTGTCACTGTTGACTCTTTACGGTGTCCTAAAAGTGGTTTGCTCGAAGAGATCGCATATCTACTTTTTCCTCTCTAGTGGATCTGCATGAGATAGATGTCAGAGTGTGGGGAATTTCCTGCTGACTCCATCAGGCAAAGGTTTATTTCAGTCGCTTGTGTGGTAGTCAGTGACCTTCGACGAATTGGGACCTAGCGTTAATAATTTTGTTGGTATATTCCTTCGCACCAAAACTGGGGGGGGGCTCCCCCAATTCATTGCTTTATAATTTTTTTCCAGTAGCTGGAATCTCTTCCAAATTGGTATCAAATTTTGTGGAATCTCTCAATCTGTGCATGGCTACAAGCATTTTTCTTTCGCTTTCATGCGCCAAACTGCAGCTTCGACCATGTCACTGCCGTCACCGTTGGCATTTTACGATGTCTGTAAAGGGGTTTGCTCGAAGAGATCGTATTTCTACATTTTCCTCTCTAGAGGATCCTCATCAGATAGATGTTAGATTGTGTAGAATTTCCTGCTGACTCCATCAGTCAAAGATTTCTTTCAGTCGCTTGTGTGGAGAGGGAGTGACCTTCGACTATTCTGGACCTAGCGTTAGTAAATTTGTTGGTATTTTCCTGCGCACCAAAACTGGGTGTGCCTCGCCCAATTCATTGCTTTATAAATTTTTTCCAGTAGTGGGAATCTATTCCAAATTGGTATCAAATTGTGTGGAATCTCTCACTCTGTGCATGGCTACAAGCATTTTTCGTTCGCTTTCATGCCGCAAACTGCACCTTCGACCATGTCACTGCTGTCAACGTTGGCACTTTACGGTGTCTGAAAAGCGGTTTGCTCGAAGAGATCGCATTTCTACTTTTTACTCTCTAGGGGATCCTCATGAGATAGATGTCAGATTGTGTGGAATTTCCTGCTGACTCTATCAGTCAAAGGTTTATTTCAGTCGCTTATGTGGGGAGGGAGTGACCTTCGACGATTCGGGATATAGCGTTCGTGAAGTTGTTGGTATTTTCATGCGCACCAAAACTGGGGGGCTTTCACCCAATTCATTGGTTTATAAATTTTTTCCAGTAGCTGGAATCTCTTCCAAATTGGTATCAATTTTGTGGAATCTCTCACTCTGTGCATGGCGACAAGCATTTTTCGTTCGCTTTCAGCGGCAAACTGCAGCTCCGACAATGTCTCTGCTGTCACCGTTGGCACTTTATGGTGTCCGAAAAGGCGTTTGCTCGAAGAGATCGCATTTCTATTTTTTCCTCTCTAGTGGATCCTCATGAGATAGATGTCAGATTGTGGGGAATTTCCTGCTGACTGCATCAGTCAAAGCTTTATGTCAGTCACTTGTCTGAGGAGGGAGTGACCCTCGACGATTCGTGACCTAGCTTTAGAGAATTTGTTGGAATTTTCATGCGCACCGTAACTGGGGGGGCCTCCCCAAATTCATTGCTTTATAATTTTTTTCCAGTAGCCGGAATCTCTTCCAAATTGGTATCAAATTGTGTGGAATCTCTCACTCTGTGCATGGCTACAAGCATTTTTCGTTCGCTTTCATGCGGCAAACTGCAACTTCGACCATGTCACTGCTGTCACCGTTGGCACTTATTTCAGTCATTGTGTGGAGGGAGTGACCTTCGACGATTCGGGATCTAGCGTTAGTTAATTTTTGGAATATTCATGCAAACCAACACTGGCGGGGAATCCCTCAATTCATTGCTTTATAAATTTATTCCAGTAGCTGGAATATCTTCCAAATTGGTATCAAATTGTGTGGAATCTCTCACTCTGTGCAAGGCTACAAGCATTTTTCGTTCGCTTTCATGCGGCAAACTTCAGCTTCGACCATGTCACTTCTGTCACCGTTGGAACTTTACTGTCTCCGAAAATCGGTTTGCTCGAAGAGATAGCATTTCTACTTTTTCCTCTATAGGGGATTGTTACGTTTTAAAGAGAAGAAAGCAAGGATAGAATAACCTTTTCTTAAGGCTTTACTAAACGTAATTCACATCAGTCAGTAATCAACAAAGGAAAGAATTCAGAATGAAAAGGAAGAAGAACGCAGCTTTTAAAGAGGAAAGTGAACGTGTGAAATGTCACGTGGGCAAGAAAGTTTCCTTTTTTTTTTACGAAAATATAACATTCTCCCCCACTTGATAAAGAGATTGAAAAAGTTTTATAAATCCATTCGTTGGATTGGTCTACGAATCCTGCTAGACCGGCGTGGAGGTAGTTCACCACTGGAAGAGCCAGACCTCTGAGAAGGCTGACTTTCAGGATTCTGGCTATTATTCACAGATTCATTTTCTGTATAATGTGAAGAAATATTAACGGGACCTGTATGAGGCAAAAGGGTTGAGTCTGCATGGTCCACGTCGGGTTGAGTATTTTCAGGTCCATTTTGAGGTCCATCCGGGCGTGGAAAACGTGCCAACCGTCTCAGCGCCACCGAATCTTCCCGGCCATCATTGTGATGTATTTTGGCATGCGTAAGTTTGGCCTCAAGAAGTTCCACCACCTCAACGATAGGGTCATATTTACCTCTGCCACCGAATCGTTTTAATAATACCTCTCCAGGCTCACAGAGCCAAACAGGCAACGCAGTACCGGAGGAGGACCGCCTTTCAAAATTGAACATTCGTTCGTGGGGGGTTGCATTCGTAGTGGTGCATAGCAGGGAGCGGATAGCATTTAACACATCATGTAGAACCTCTTGCCAAGCACTAATTGGTAACTGTTTCGATTCCAGGGCCAATAATATGGTATTCCAAATTATGCCGTTGTAACGTTTGCATTGGCTATTGCCTCTAGGGTTATAAGCAGTAGTATTACTGCATCCAATTCCAAGTCGTGTTAGAAATTGTTTAAATTCTCCCGACATAAACGAAGTTCCTCGATCGGAGTGAATGAACGAGGGAATCCCGAAAATGGAGAAAATACTTGTCAGGCACTGAATAGCAGTTTGCGAAGAGCAATCGCGGCAAGGAAATGCAAAGGGAAATCGACTATATTCGTCGATAACAGTAAATATATATCGGTAACCTGTCGGAGATACCGGGACAGGCCCTTTGTAGTCTATGGAAAGACGCTGAAATGGCGCAGTAGAACGGATCAGAACATTACTAGCAGAATCGAATAATTGGGGTTTTATTTTGGCACAGGTCGTACATTCAGAAGTCATACGTCGGACTTCATCAAGCGAATAAGGCATATTCTGAGACCTTACAAAATGCCAAAAGCGCTGTACCCCAGGATGTATTAAGGAATCGTGTATCGATTTAAGTTCCTTCAAGGAAGACGCAGCAGCACCACATACTCTGGATAAGGTATCTGCAACTGTGTTTTCATTTCCAGGACGGTGTTTTATGTCGTATGAAAAGGGAAGAAGTTCCATTTTCCACCGTATAATTTTATCGTTTTTAATTTTTCCGCGATTAGCAGGTTTAAACATAAAAGATACGGCTTGTTGATCAGTAATAATAGTAAAATGTTTCCCGGCAAGGAGGTCTCTCCATTTACGAACGCATTCGATGATGGCATATGCTTCTTTTTCGACTATATGAAGTCGTATTTCAGAGGGGTTTAGCGACCGAGAAAAGAATGCTACAGGTCGCTCAGCTTGTAAAAGAGTGCCTCCAATAGCCTTTTCTGAAGCATCGGTTTCAATAGTAAATGGCAATTCATCATCAATAACTTTTACAGATGACTCGGCAATGTCTTTCTTAAGTTTTTCGAAAGAATTTATAACTATAGGAGGCATAGGGAATTGTTTATTTTCGACCAGTGGCCGAATTTTGTGTGAATATTTAGGTATCCATTTCGCATAGTAAGCAAACATACCAAGACACCTTTTTAACGAATGTGAGTCGGAAGGAGGAGGCATTTGCAAAAGTGGCTTCAAACGCTCAGGATCGGGTTGGATAGTTCCGTTACAAATTTGATATCCTAGCACGTTAATAGAACGAAGTGAAAACTCTGATTTTTCCCGGTTTATTTCGAGGTTGTATGTCGAGGCAGCTTTTAAGAAACATTCCAAATTGACGTCGTGCTCCTCCTGGGTTTTACCGCAAACAGTTATATCATCTATATACGAAAAGGTTCCAGGTAATTTGTTATCAGAAATGAAAGAATTCATAAATCGCTGAAAGGCAGAAACCCCGTTAGTAACACCCATGGGTATTCGTTTAAATTGGAACAGACGATTTCCAGCTTGAAAGGCCGTATAGGGGCGATCTTCGGGGCAAATTTCAATCTGATAATACGCTTTGGACAAGTCAATTATACTATAGATACGATACTGGGCTATTTGGTTTACGAGATCTTCAATTCGAGGCAAGGGGTAGGTATCAAGTAAGGTGAACCTATTAATAGTCTGGGAGAAATCGACTACCAATCGTTTCTTTTTATTAGGTGACGAAGTTACAACAATTTGAGCACGCCACGGGGAGTAACTTGTTTCAATTATATCATCCTCAAGCAGTTGTAGAATTTCTTTTTCAATGAACCGAGCATCGTCCGCACGGTAATTTCGGGATTTAGTAGCAATAGGTTTGCAGTCAGGGGTCAAGTTTTGGAACAACTTAACAGGAGCACAACTGATCTTGGTTAAAGCGCAGATTTTTAAACTATCCTGAGATCCACCAAAAGAAATAGTGATACTCTGGTGTAGTTTTAAGAAGGGCACTCCGAGTACAATATCCATACAGGAATCAGGGAGTACTGTAAAGTCAATTTGTTTATATTCGTAACCATTGAAGATAATATCCTCAGTACAATATTCAGATAGTTTGAGGGAAATGGCAGATGATGCCATGGAAACTACGGAATTCCGTTTAGAAGTAGACAGTTTCTTTGCTTTAACATTACGGCCACTGATAAAGTTATCAGAACTACCGGTGTCTATGAGGGCAGTTAATTTCTTTCCTTTTAATTCTAAAGTTTTAGTAACTGGAGGAGACCTATCATCGTCTTTAGCACGGGCTACTGTAATAGCTGAGGTAGAACGTGAAGGCGCCGGCATGGTAGAACGGCAAACTTTAGAAAAATGACCGAGTTTGCCACAGTTTCGAAATCTCTTATCACGGGCAGGACAATAGCGACGATTATCCTTAAAGTGACGTTTCCCTCCACAGTTGTAGCACTTGCCACGAGCAAGGGCAGGAGACAATTGTACAGAGTCACACTCCGTACGAGAATCAGTTAAGTCAGAAAGCATATTTTTAGTAATAGTAGTGGAAGTGGCCTCCTCGGCAGAATCAGTAAACACATTTTTAGTCCTAGTGGTAGTAGCAGCGGCTGATCCAATCTGAGAAGCGCATGATTCAGCACGAAAGTGAGCCTGTTCTAAGGCTCTAGCACATTGAGTAGCCTCCGTGAGAGTTAGCGTATCATTTTCAAGCAGTCTGGCACGTATTACGGGGGACCGGAGACCACGTATAAATGCATCACGGACAGATTCATCCCTGTAAGTAGTAGCAGTAACATCTTGGAAGCAACAGTCAGCAGCAAGACGATTCAAGGCCTGAAGCTATTGGTCTACAGACTCATTTTCCTGCTGCAGACGTGTAGACAACAAATGTCTAGCATGAATAACACTTGGAGACTTGTCATAAACACTTTTCAGCAATTCAACAGCATGTTCAAATCCAGAACAACCCTCGATAACATCAGCAACGGTAGCACCGATGTGTAAATAAAGGACTTCGAGGTTGTCCGGGTTTAAAGAAGCAATAGTTGATAAATAATAATTAAAATTACGGTACCATAGTCTCCAGAGCTTGCTAGCCTGAGGGTCTGCAGAAGATATATCAAACTTGTCCAGACGAATAATCTTGTCCATGAGGAATTAAGTACAGTAAATTATTACGTTGTAAAGAGAAGAAAGCAAGGATAGAATAACCTTTTCTTAAGGCTTTACTAAACGTAATTCACAGCAGTCAGTAATCAACAAAGGAAAGAATTCAGAATGAAAAGGAAGAACAACGCAGCTTTTAAAGAGGAAAGGGAACGTGTGAAAAGTCACGTGGGCAAGAAAGTTAGTTTCCTTTTTTTTTACGAAAATGTAACAGATCGCATTTCTACTTTTTCTCTCTAGGGGAACCTCATGAGTTAGATGTCAGATAGTGGGGAATTTCCTGCTGACTCCATCATTCATAGGTTCATTTCAGTCGCTTGTGTGGGGAGGGAGTGACCATCGACGATTCGGGACCTAGCGTTAGTTAATTTGTTGGAATTTTCATGCGCACCAAAAGTGGGGGGCATCCCCCAATTCATTGCTTTATAAATTTTTTGCAGTAGCTGGAATCTCTTCCAAATTGGTATCAACTTGTGTGGAATCTCTCACTCTGTTCATGGCTACAAACATTTTTTGTTCGCTTTCATGCGGCAAACTGCAGCTTCGACCATGACACTGCTGTCACCTTTGGCACTTAACGGTGTCCGAAAAGCGGTTTGCTTGAAGAGATTGCATTTCTATTTTTACCTCTCTAGGGGATCCTCATGAGATAGATGTCAGATTGTGGGGCATTTCCTGCTGACTCCATCAGTCAAATGTTTATTTCACTCACTTGTGTGGGGAGGGAGGTACCTTCGACGATTCGGTAACTAGCGTTAGAGAATTTATTGGAATTTTCATGCACACCAAACTGGGTCGGCCTCCCCAAATTCATTACTTTATAAATTTTTTCCAGCAGCTAGAATCTCTTCCAAATTGGTATCAAATTGTGTGGAATCTCTTACGCTGTGCATGCCTACAAGCATTTTTCGTTGGCTTTCTTGCGGCAAACTGCAGCTTCGTCCATGTCAGTGCTGTCACCGTTGGCACATTACGGTGTCCGAAAAGCGGTTTGCTTGAAGAGATCGCATTTCTACTCTTTCCTCTCTAGGGGTACTCATGCGATAGATGTCAGATTGTGGGGAATTTCCTGCTGACTCCATCAGTCAAAGGTTTTATTTCAGTCGCTTGTGTGGGGAGGGATTGAACTTTGACGATTTGGGACCTAGCTTTAGTCAATTTGTTGGTATTTTCATGTGCACCAAACCTGGGGTCCTCCCCCAATTCATTGCTTTATAAATTTTTTCCAGTATTTGAAATCTCTTCCACATTGGTATAAAATTGTGTGGAATCTCTCACTCCGTGCATGGCTACCAGCATTTTTCGTTCGCTTTCATGTGGCAAACTGCAGCTTCGACCATGTCACTGCTGTCACCGTTGGCACTTTACGCTGTCAGAAAAGCGGTTTGCTCGAAGAGATCGCATTTCTATTTTTTCCTCTCTAGGGGATACTCATGGGATAGATGTCATATTGTGGGAAATTTCCTGCTGACTCCCTCAGTCAAATGTTTATTTCAGTCGCTTGTGTTGGGAGGGAGTGACTTTCGACGATTCTGTGCCTAGCGTTAGTGAATTTTTTGGTATATTCATGCCCACCAAAACTGGGAGGGCCTCCCCCAATTCATTGCTTTATGAATTTTTCCAGTAGCTGGAATCACTTCCAAATTGATATCAAATTGTATGGAATCTCTCACACTGTGCATGGCTACAAGCATTTTTCGTTCCCTTTCTTGCGGCAAACTGCAGCTTCGAACCTGTCACTGCTGTCACCGTTGGCACTTTACGGTGTACGAAAACGGTTTGCTCGAAGAGATCGCATTTCTACTTTGTCCTCTCTAGGGGATCGTCATGAGATAGATGTCAGATTGTTGGGCATTTCCTACTGACCCCATCAGTCAAATGTATATTTCAGTCCGTTGTGTGGGGAGGGAGATACCTTCGACGATTCGGGACCTACCGTTAGAGAATTTATTGGTATTTTCATGCGCACCAAAACTGGGTAGGCCTTCCCCAAATTCATTGTTTATAAATTTTTTCCAGTAACTGGTATCTCTTCCAAATTGGTATCAAATTGTGTGGAATATCTCACTCTGTGCATGGCTACAAGCATTTTTCGTTCGCTTTCATGCGCCAAACTGCAGCTTCGACCATGTCACTGCTGTCACCGTTGGCAGTTTACGGCGTCCGAAAATCGGTTTGCTCGAATAGATCGAATTTCTACTTTTTCCTCTCTAGGGGATCCTCATGAGATAGTGTCAGATTGTGGGGAATTTCCTGCTGACTCCATCAGTCATAGGTTTATTTCAGTCACTTGTGTGGGGAGGGAGTGATCTTCGACGATTCGGGATCTAGCGTTAGCAAATTTGTTGGAATTTTCATGCGCACCAAAACTGGGGGGGAAT
Organism: Acanthosepion lycidas; assembly: GCA_963932145.1. Lineage (NCBI taxonomy): Eukaryota > Metazoa > Mollusca > Cephalopoda > Sepiida > Sepiidae > Acanthosepion > Acanthosepion lycidas. Next base: position 106,319,103 of record OZ010592.1, on the reverse strand, counting down.
CCCCCAATTCATTGCTTTATAAATTTTTTCCAGTAGCTGGATTCTCTTGGAAATTGGTATCAAATTGTGAGGAATCTCTCACTCTGTGCATGGCTACAAGCATTTTTCGTTCGCTTTCATGCGGCAAACTGCAGCTTCAACCATGTCACTGCTGTCACAGTTGGCACTTTACGGTGTCCGTAATGCGGTTTGCTCGCGGAGATCGCATTTCTACTTTTTCCTCTCTAGTGGATCCTCATGAGATAGATGTCAGATTGTGGGGAATTTCCTGCTGACTCCATCAGTCAAAGGTTTATTTCAGTCGCTAGTGTGGGGAGGGAGTGACCTTCGACGATTCGGGACCTAGCGTTAGTAAATTTGTTGGTATTTTCATGCGCGCCAAAACTGGGTGGGCTTCCTACAATTCATTGCTTTATAAAATTTTTCACGTATCTGGAATTTCTTCCAAAATGGTATCAAATTGTGTGGAATCTGTCACTCTGTGCATGGCTGCACTCATTTTTCGTTCGCTCTCATGCGGTAAACTGCAGCTTAGAACATGTCACTGCTGTCACCGTTGGCACTTAACTGTGTCCGAAAAGTGGTTTGCTCGAAGAGATCGCATTTCTATTTTTAACACTCTACGGGATCCTCATGAGATAGATGTCAGATTGTGGGGAATTTCCTGCTGACTCCATCAGTCAAAGGTTTATTTCAGTCGCTTTTGTGGGGAGGTAGTGATCTTCAACTATTCGGGACCTAGCGTCAGTGAATTTGTTGGTATTTTCATGCGCACCAAAACTGGGGGGCCTCAACCAATTCATTGCTTTATAAATTTTTTCCAGTAGCTGGAATCTCTTCCAAATTGGTATCAAATTGTGTGGAATCTCGCTCTGTGTGCATGGCTACAAGCATTATTCATTCTCTTTCATGCGGCAAACTGCACCTTCGGCCATGTCTCTGCCGTCACCGTTGGCACATTATGGTGTCCGAAAAGGGCTTTGCTTGAAGAGATCGCATTTCTATTTTTTCCTCTCTAGGGGAACCTCATTGGATAGATGTCAGATTGTGTGGATTTTCCTGCTGACTGCATCAGTCAAAGGTTTATTTTAGTCGCTTGTCTGGGGAGTGAGTGACCTTCTGCACAAGGCTTCCTTCCTCGGCTCGCCATCTCTTGCTGCGCTGCTGCCGTTCCGGCCGTACGGTCCAGCGAACGAAGCTCCCGGCCTGCGCCGCTCTTTCCACAATAAAGTGTCGAAAAGTTTTCGTGTAACATGCTTTGTTTTTCAGACAGTTTCCTATTGTCGACGCGGAAAGTGAGGAAAAATCTCGCGAACCACACGACGACAACTCTCAATAGTTTCAGTTCGATTTTCGAATTGTTATTGCAATTTTTTTTCCGAAACTCGGCACTTCGTTCGGAATGTAACATCACCGCCGCCGACCACTGCTGAAGCGGACGACGCACGTTCCGTGTCGACGACGACGGGCAGCCTGCAAACGGAACCAACGCACTGCTGCGTCGTCGGACGTCGTTTTGCATCCAGCCTGCCTCTTCGAGCGGTAGACACGCGCTTCGCGTGAGTGACAGAGATTAGATTTACCGCTGCTTCGTCATCTTATGCCTTTTAGACGAGACTTTCGAGATTACGAGGCATCTGGTCACTGAACTTTAGTCGATCACAGTTACACCCGCCGTTTACCCGCGCTTGGTCGATCGCGTTGCACCGGCAGTACCGACCGACCGATTAATTTAGGGGCTAGGCCGCAAGAATCTAGCGGGCGCGGAGCATGCAGCAGCAATGCTCGCTGTCCGAGAGCGTGCATTCCTGCCTGCCCTCCTGCCTGCCTGCCTGCCTGCACAACGCTTCCTTCCTCGGCTCGCCTTCTCTTGCTGCGCTGCTGCCGTTCAGACCGAAAGTTCGAGCGAACGAAGCTGCTGGCCTACGCCGCTCTTTCCACACTAAAGTGTCGGAAAGTTTTCGTGTAACATGCCTCGCTTTTTCAGACAGTTTCCTACTAGTCGACGCGGAAAGTGAGCAGAAATCTCGCGAACGACACGCTGACAACACTCAAGAGTTTCAGTTTGATTTTCGAATTATTTTTGCAATTATTTTATTGAAACTCGGCATTTCGTTCGGAATGTAACATCACCGCCGCCGACCACTGCTGAAGCGGGCGACGCGCGTCCGGCGTCGACGACGACGTGCAGCCTGTAAACGGAACGAACGCACTGCTGCGTCGTCGGACGTCGTTTTGCATCCAGCCTGATCCTCGAGCGGTGGACACGCGCTTCGCGTGAGTGACAGAGCTTAGATTTGCCGCTGCTTCGTCAACTCTTTCCTTTTAGACGACACTTTCGAGATGACGAGGCATCTGCTCACTGAAGTTTAGTCGGTCACAGTTACATTCGCCGTTTACCCGCGCTTGGTCGATCGCGTTGCACCGGCAGTACCGACCGACCGATTACTTTCGTGGCTAGGGTGCAAGCAGCTAGCGGGCGCGGAACTTGCAGCAGCAAAGCTCGCTGTCCGAGAGCGTGCATTCCTGCCTGCCCTCCTGCATTCCTGCCTGCCTGCCTGCCTGCACAAGGCTTCCTTCCTTGGGTCGCCCTCTTTTGCTGCGCTACTGCCGTTCAGACCGAACTCGCTGTCCGAGAGCGTGCATTCCTGCCTGCCTTCCCGCCTTCCTGCCTACCTGGCTACCTGCCTGCCTGCCTGCACAAGGCTTCGGGTCGCCCTCTCAGACCGAAAGGTCGAGCGAACGAAGCTGCTGGCCTGCGCCGCTCTTTCCACAATTAAGTTTCGAAAAGTTTTCGTGTAACATGGTTTGGTTTTTCAGACAGTTTCCTACTAGTCGACGGGGGAAAATGTGCAGAAATCTCGCGAACGACACGCCGAAAACACTCAATAGTTTCACTTCGATATTCGAATTATTTTGGCAATGTTTTTTCGGAAACACGGCACTACGTTCGGAAAGTAACATCACCGCCACCGACCACTGCTGAAGCGGGTTACGCGCAGACGGCGTCGACGACGAGGTGCTAACTGCAAACGGAACGAACGCACTGCTGGTTCGGCGGACATATTTTTGCATCCAGCCTGCCTCCTCGAGCGGTGGACACGTGCTTCGCGTGAGTGACAGAGCTTAGATTTGCCGCTGCTTCGTAATCTCTTTCCTTTTAGACGACACTTTCGAGATGACGAGGCATCTGCTGACTGAAGATTAGTCGGTCACAGTTACACCCGCCTTTTACCCGCGCTTGGTCGAAAGCGTTGCACCAGCAGTAACGACCGACGGATTACTTTCGTGGCTAGGGTGCAAGCAGCTAGCGGGCATGGAACTTGCAGCAGCAATGCTCGCTGTCCGAGAGCGTGCATTCCTGCCTGCCCTCCTGCCTTCCTGCCTGCCTGCCTGCACAAGGCTTCGGGTCGCCCTCTTTTTCTGCGCTACTGCCGATCAGACCGAACGCTCGAGCGAACGAAGCTGCCGGCCTGCGCCGCTCTTTCCACACTAAAGTGTCGAAATGTTTTCCTGTAACATGCTTTGCGTTTTCAGACAGTTTCCTACTAGTCGACGCGGACAGTGTGCAGAAATCTCGCTAACGACACGCCGACAACACTGAATAGTTTCAGTTCGATTTTCTAATTATTTTGGCAATTTTATTTCTGAAACTCGGCACTTCGTTCGGAAAGTAACATCACCGCCGCCGACCACTGCTGAAGCGGCGACGCCCGTCCGACGTCGAAGACGACGTGCAGCCTGCAAACGGAACGAACGCACTGCTGCTTCGGCGGACGTAGTTTTGAATCCAGCCTGCCTCCTCGAGCGGTGGACACGCGCTTCGCGTGATTGACAGAGCGTAGATTTTCCGCTGCTTCGTCATCTCTTTCCCTTTAGACGACACTTTCGAGATGACGAGGCATCTGCTCACTGAAGTTTAGTCGGTCACAGTTACACCCGCCGTTTACACGCGCTTGGTCGATCGCGTTGCACCAGCAGTACCGAGCGAACGATTACTTTCGTGGCTAGGGTGCAAGCAGCTAGCGGGCGCGGAACTTGCAGCAGCAATGCTCGCTGTCCGAGAGCGTGCATTCCTGCCTGCCCTCCAGCTTTCCTGCCTGCCTGCACAAGGCTTCGGGTCGCCCTCTTTTGCTGCGCTACTGCTGTTCAGACCGAACGCTCGAGCGAACGAAGCTGCCGGCCTGCGCCCCTCTTTCCACGCTAAAGTTTCGAAATGTTTTCCTGTAACATGCTTTGCTTTTTTAGACAGTTTCCTACTAGTCGACGCGGAAAGTGTGCAGAAATCTCGCAAACGACACGCCGACAACACTCAATAGTTTCAGTTCGATTTTCGAATAATTTTGGCTATTTTTTTTCTGAAACTCGGCACTTCGTTCGAAAAGTAACATCACCGCCGCCGACTGCTGAAGCGGGCGACGCTCGTCCGGCGTCGACGACGACGTGCAGCCTTCAAACGGAACGAACGCACTGCTGCGTCGGCGGACGTCGTTTTGCATCCAGCCTACCAACTCGAGCGGTGGACACGCGCTTCGCGTGGTTGACAGAGCGTAGATTTGCCGCTGCTTCGTCATCTCTTTCCCTTTAGACGACACTTTCGAGATGACCAGGCATCTGCTCACTGAACTTTAGTCGGTCACAGTTACACACGCCGTTTACCCGCGCTTGGTCGATCGCGTTGCACCAGCAGTACCGACCGACGGATTACTTTCGTGGCTAGGCCGCAAGCAGCTAGCGGGCGCGGAAATTGCAGCAGCAATGCTCGCTGTCCGAGAGCGTGTATTCCTGCCTGCCTTCCCGCCTTCCTGCCTGCCTGCCTGCACAACGCTTCCTTCCTTGGGTCGCCCTCTCTTGCTGCGCTACTGCCGTTCAGACCGAAAGTTCGAGCGAACGAAGCTGCTGGCCTACGCCGCTCTTTCCACACTTAAGTTTCTAAAAGTTTTCGTGTAACATGCTTTGCTTTTTTAGACAGTTTCCTACCAGTCGACGCGGAAAGTGTGCAGAAATCTCACGAACGACACGCCGAAAACACTCAATAGTTTCAGTTCCATATTCGAATTATTTTGGCAATGTTTTTTCTGAAACTCGGCACTTCGTTCGGAAAGTAACATCACCGCCGCCGACCACTGCTGAAGCGGGCGACACGCGTACGGCGTCGACGACGACGTGCAGCCTGCAAACGGAATGAACGCACTGCTTCGTCGGCGGACGTCGTTTTGCATCCAGCCTGCCTCCTCGAGCGGTGTACACGCGCTTCTGGTGAGTGACAGAGCTTAGTTTTGCCGCTGCTTCGTACTCTTTCCTTTTAGACGACACTTTCGAGATGACGAGGCATCTGCTCACTGAAAATTAGTCGGTTACACCCGCCATTTACCCGCGCTTGGTCGATCGCGTTGCACCAGCAGTACCGAGCGACCGATAATTTCGTGGCTATGGTGCAAGCATCTAGCGGGCGCGGAACTTGCAGCAGCAATGCTCGCTGTCCGACAGCGTGCATTCCTGCCTGCCCTCCTGCCTGCCTGCCAGCCTGCCTGCCTGCACAACGCTTCCTTCCTTGCGTCGCCCTCTTTTGCTGCGCTACTGCCGTTCCGACCGAACGGTCGAGCGAACGAAGCTGCCGGACTGCGCAGCTCTTTCCACACTAAAGTGTCGAAATGTTTTCTTGTAACATGCTTTGATTTTTCAGACAGTTTCCTACTAATCGACGCGGACAGTGTGCAGAAATCTCGCGAACGACACGCCGTCAACACTCACTAGTTTCAGTTTGATTTTCGAATTATTTTGGCAATTTTTTTTCTGAAACTCGGCACTTCCTTCGGAAAGTAACATCACCGCCGCCGACTAATGCTGAAGCGCGCGACGCTCGTCCGGCGTCGACGACGACGTGCAGCCTGCAAACGGAACGAACGCACTGCTGCGTCGGCGGACGTCGTTTTGCATCCAGCCTGCCTCCTCGAGCGGTGGACACGCGCTTCGCGTGAGTGACAGAGCGTAGATTTGCCGCTACTTCGTCATCTCTTTCCCTTTAGACGACACTTTCGAGATGACGAGGCATCTGCTCACTGAAGTTTAGTCGGTCACAGTTACACCCGCCGTTTACCCGCGCTTGGTCGATCGCGTTGCACCAGCAGTACCGACCGACCGATTACTTTCGTGGCTAGGGTGCAAGGATGTAGCGGGCGCGGAACTTTCAGCAGCAATGCTCGCTGTCTGAGAGCGTGCATTCCTGCCTGCCCTCCTGCCTGCCTGCCTGCCTGCCTGCACAAGGCTTCCTTCCTTGGGTCGCCCTCTTTTGCTGCGCTACTACCGTTCAGACCGAACGGTCGAGCGAACGAAGCTGACGGCCTGCGCCGCTCTTTCCACACTAAAGTGTCGAAATGTTTTCCTGTAACATGCTTTGCTTTTTCAGACAGTTTCCTACTAATCGACGCGGACAGTGTGCAGAAATCTCGCGAACGACACGCCGACAACACTCAATAGATTCAGTTCGATTTTCGAATTATTTTGGCAATTTTTTTCTGAAACTCGGCACTTCGTTCGGAAAGTAACATCACCGCCGCCGACCACTGCTGAAGCGGGCGACGCCCGTCCGGCGTCGACGATGACGTGCAGCCTGCAAACGGAACAAACGCGCTGCTGCGTCGGCGGACGTCGTTTTGCATCCAGCCTGCCTCCTCGAGCGGTGTACACGCGCTTCTGGTGATTGACAGAGCGTAGATTTGCCGCTGCTTCGTCATCTCTTTCACTTTAGACGACACTTTCGAGATGACGAGGCATCTGCTCACTGAACTTTAGTCGGTCACAGTTACACCCGCCGTTTACCCGGCAGGGGTTAGGGTTAGGGTTAGGGTTAGATATCGAACATTGCAGTTTTAGTCCCTAGAAGTAATAGAAGGCTCAGAAATGCCAATTTCCAAAATGTTGTATGTGTACAAAATTTATTATTGATTCCGATACAGTTTGATGCATAAGAAAAGAAAAAAGCAATTGTTGTCCTTTTCGTGCAAAACATATGGCTTAAATCAGATATCGAACATTGCAATTTTAGGCCCTAATAATAATAGCCGCCTCAAAAATGCCAATTTCCAACAATTCTTAATTCTTCACATTGTATTATTGATTCCTATACAGTTTGATGCATAAGAATAGAAAAAAGCAATTTCCAGTCCTTTTCGTGCAAGACAAATGCCTTAAATCACACATCGAACATTGCAGTTTAAGGCCCTAGTAGTAATAGAAGCCTCAAAACTGCCAATTTCCAAAATCTCTTATTTAGACACATTTTATTATTGATTCCTATACACTTTGATGCATAAAAAAAGAAAAGATTCAATTGAAGTCCTTTTTGTGCAAGACATATGCCTTAAATCAGACATCGAACATTGCAGTTTTAGGCCCTAATAGTAATAGAAGCCTCAAAAATGCCAATTTCCAACATTTCTTATTTCTTCACATTGTAAAATTTGATTCCTATACAATTTGATGCGTGGGAAAAGAAAAAAGCAATTGCAGTCCTTTTCGTGCAAGACAAATGCCTTAAATCACACATCGAACATTGCAGTTTAAGGCCCTAGTAGTAATAGAAACCTCAAAAATGCCAATTTCCAAAATTTCGTATTTGTACACATTTGATTATTAATTCCTATAAAGTTTGATGCATCAGAATAGTAAAAAAAACAGTTGCAGTACTTTTCGTGCAAGACATATGCCTTAAATCAGACATCGAACATTGCAGTTTTAGGCCCTAGTAGGAATAGAAGCCTAAAAAATGCCTATTTCCAAAATTTCTTATTTGTACACATTTTATTACTGATTCCTATACAGTTTGATGCATAAGAAAAGAAAAAAGCAATTGCAGTCCTTTTTGTGCAAGACATATGCTTTAAATAAGACATCGAACAATGCACTTTAGTCCGTAGTAGTAATAGAAGCCTCAAAAATGCCAATTTCCAAAATGTTTTATTTGTACAAATTTTATTATTGATTCCTATACAGTTTGATGCATAAGAAAAGAGAAAAGCAATTGCAGTTCTTTTCGTGCAAAACATATGCCTTAAATCAGACATCGAACATTGCAGTTTTAATCCCTAGTAGTAATAGAAGACTCAAAAATTCCAATTTCCAAAATTTATTAATTGTACACATTTTTTTAATTGATTCCTATACAGTTTGATTCATGAGAAATGAAATAAGTAATTGCAGTCCTTTTCGTGCAAGACATATGCCTTAAATCTGACATCGAACATTTCAGTTTTAGGCTTAGTAGTAATAGAAGCCTCAAAAATGCCAAATACCAAAATTTCTTATTTGTACACATTTTAATATTGAATCCTATACAGTTTGATGCATAAAAAAAATCAATTGCAGTCATTTTTGTGCAAGAAAAATGCCTTAAATCTGACATCGATCATTGCAGTGTTAGGCCGTAGTAGTAATAGAAGCCACCAAAATACCAATTTCTGAAATGGTTTATTTGTACACATTTCATTTTTGATTCCTATAGAAGTTGATGCATAAGAAAAGAAAAAAGCAATTGCAGTCCATTTCGTGCAAGACATATGCCTTAAATCAAACATCGAACATTGTAGTTTTAGAAGACTCAAAAATGACAATTTCCAAAATTTGTTATTGTTACACATTTTATTTTTGATTCCTATACAGTTTGATGCATGAGGAAAAAATAAGCAAATCCAGTCCTTTTCGTGCACGACATATGCCTTAAATCAGACATCGAACATTGCAGTTTTAGGCCCTAGTAGGAATAGAAGCCTCAAAAATGTCTATTTCCAAAATTTGTTATTTGTACACAGTTTATTGTTGATTCCCATACAGTTTGATGCATAAGAAATGGAAAAAGCTATTGCAGTCCTTTTCGTGCAAGACATATGCCTTAAATCAGACATCGAACATTGCAGTTTTTGTCTCTACTAGTAATAGAAGCCTCAAACATGCCAATTTCCAAAATTTCTTATTTATTCACATTGTATTATTGATTCCTATACAGTTTGATGCATAAGAAAAGAAAAAAAAACTGCAGTCCTTTTCGTGCAAGACATATGCCTTAAATCACACATCGAACATTGCAGTTTAAGGCCCTAGTAGTAATAGAAGCCTCAAAACTGCCAATTTCCAAAATTTCTTATTTATATACATTTTATTATTGATTCCTATACAGTTTGATGCATTAGAAAAGAAAAATGCAGTTGCAGTCCTTTTCGTGCAAGACATTTGCCTTAAACCAGAGTTCGAACATTGTAGTTTTAGTCATTAGTAGTAAGTTATAGAAGACTCAAAAATGCCAATTTTCTGAATTTCTTATTTTTACACATTTTATTATTGATTCCTATACAGTGTGATGCATTAGGAAAGAAAAAAGCCATTGGAGTCCTTTTCGTGCAAGACATATGCCTTAAATCATACATTGAACCTTGCAGTTTTAGGCTTAAGTAGTAATAGGATCCTCAGAAATGCCAATTTCCAAAATGTTTTATGTGTACACATTTTATTATTGATTCCTATAGAGTTTGAAGCATAAGAAAAGAGAAAAGCAATTGCAGTCCATTTCGTGCAAGACATATGCCTTAAATCAAGCATCGAACATTGCAGTTTTAGTCCCTACAAGTAATAGAAGCCTCAAAAATGCCAATTTCCATAATTTCTTATTTCTACACATGTTATCATTGATTCCTATACACTTTAATGCATTAGAAAAAAAACAATTGCAGTACTTATCGTGTAAATCATATGCCTTAAATCACACATCGAACATTGCAGTTTTAGTCGTTAGTAGTAATAGAAGCCTCAAAAATTCCAATTTCCAAAATTTCGTATTTGTACACATTTTATTATTGAATCCTATACAGTTTGATGCATAAGAAAAGAAAAAAGCTATTGCAGTCCTTTTCGTGCAAGACATATGCCGTAAATCAGACTTTGAACATTGCAGTTTTAGGCCCTAGTAATAATAGAAGCCTCAAAAATGCCAATATCCAAAATTTATTGTTTTCACACATTTTATTATTGATTCCTATAGAGGTTGATGCATAAGAAAAGAAAAAAGCAAATGCAGTCCCTTTCGTGCAAATCAGACATCGAATATTGCTGTTTTAGGCTCTAGTAGTAATAGAAGCCACAAAAGGCCAATTTCCCAAATTTCTTGTTGTACACATTTTATTATTGATTCCTATACAGTGATGCACAAGAAAAGGAAAGAGCAAATGCAGTCTATTTCGTGCATTACATATGCTTTAAATCAGACATCGAACATTGCACCTTTAGGTTCTAGTAGTGATAGAAGTCTCCAAAATGCCAATTTCCAAAATATTTTATTTGTACACATTTTATTATTGATTCATTTACAGTTTGATGCATAACAAAAAAAAGCAATTGCACTTCTTTTCGTGCAAGACATATGCCTTACATCAGACATCGAACATTGCAGTTTAAGGTCCTAGTAATAATAGAAGCCTCAAAAATGCCAATTTCTAAAATTTCTTTTTTGTACACATTTTATTATTGATTCCGGTACAGTTTGATGCATAAGAAAAAAAAAGTAATTGCAGTCCTTTTTCTGCAAGACATATGCCTTAAATCATACATCGAACATTGAAGTTTTAGTCCCTACTAGTAATAGAAGCCTCAAACATGCCAATTTCCAAAATGTTTTATTTGTACACATTTTATTATTGATTCATTTACAGTTTGATGCATAACAAAAAAAGCAATTGCAGTCCTTTTCGTGTAAGACATATGCCTTAAATCAGACATCGAACATTGCAGTTTTAGGCCCTAGTAGTAATAGAACGCTCAAAAGTACCAATTTCCCAAATTTCTTTTTTGTACACATTTTATTATTGATTCCGATACAGTTTGATGCATAAGAAAAGAAAAAAAAACAACTGCAGTCCTTTTCGGGCAAGACATATACCTAAAATCAGACATCGAACATTGCAGTTTTAGGCCCTAGTAATAATAGAAGCCTCTAACGTTGTCCTCTCTAGGCGATCTTCATGAAATAGGTATCAAATTGTGAGGAATTTCCTGCTGAATCCATGTGTTAAAGAATTACTTCAGTCGCTTGTGTAGGGAGGGAGTAACCTTCGACTATACAGGCCCTTTTGCTAGTGAATTTGTTGGAATTTTCATAGGTACGTAAACCGGGGTAACACTCACATTTCACTCCTTTATAAATTTTTTCGTGCACCTGAAATATCTTCAAATTTGATATTAAAATGTGCCAACTTTCTCAGTATATCAATGTCTACAAGTTTTTTTTATTTGGTTTTATAAGCAAAGTAATACTTCGACCTTGTCTCTGCTGTGATTCTTTGCAATTTATGGTGTCCGAGAAGCGGTTTGCTCGATGAGATCGCATTTCAACTTTTTCCTCTCCAGGGAATTCTCATGAAATTGATATCAGATTGTGCAGTATTTCCTGCGTAAACTATGCATCAAAGAATTATTTAACTCTCTTGTGTAGGGACAATTGACCTTTGATGATAGGGGACCTTGTGCTAGTGAATTTGTTGGAATTTTCATGCAGACCGAAACTGGGAGATCACTCACCTTTCACTTCGTTAGAACTTTTCTTCAAAATTGGTATTAAATTGTGCGGAATTTCTCAGTCCATCCATGTCTACAATGATTTTCCATTTGGTTTTATAGGGCAAAGTTCAGCTTCGACCGTGTCGCTGCTGTTCCCGTTGACAAATTACGGTGTCGGAAAAGCAGTTTTCTCGATGAGATCGCATTTGAACTTTTCCTCTCCAGGGAATCCTTATGAAATTGATATCAGTTTCTGCAGAATTTCCTGCTTAATCCTTGAGTCAATGAATTATTTCAGTCTCTTGTGTAGGGAAGGAGTGACATTCGAAAATGCGGTACCTTGTGCTAGTGAATTTGTTGGAATTTCTTGCGGTCCAAAACTGGGGGATCGCTCAGAATTCACTTCTTTGTAATTTTTTTTACAGTGGATGAAATCTCTTCAAAATTGGGATTAAATTGTGCGGAATGTCTCAGTCCTTCCATTTCTCCAAGGATTTTTCATTTGGTTTGATAGGGCCAAGTACAGAAGATCATGTCGAATTCGCCCCTGTCCGCACGTCATCAGTCTTTTTTGTACCCGCCTTTTCAAACCTGCTAGCTAATAAATCAATAAATGACCCATGTAATCCTTACTATTCGATTAGAAATGATAACTTTAACTTTGTAACGGTCTAAACGGGCCATGTTCAAAATAAAGAAGTGCAATAACCAGTTAACCATATAAACTATATCCTTAAAAAAAATTAACCCCATACCCCAGAAGCGGCGGGAATATTTTGACACGTCGAAGTTAAATTCAAAATAATTACATAACAATAATAAAACTTTGAGACTGGTTGGCTGGTTTAAAAAGTCTTAAGAATAAATATACCTTTGAAACAAATATGAATTTTCATCATTCTATTTAGAAATAATTTCCGAGTGAATGTCAAAGTTGAAATGAAAATTAATACGTTCTGAGGCGAAGTTAATCAGACTCATAGTTTGCGGTTTCAATTCCAAAGAGTCCCCACTTCAAGTTCAATTATTAGGTAAGAATTTGTAAGGCGGCGATAATGGTTCAGTGGTAAGATCTCTACCCACGAAATCTCTGATTGTAGGATCGTGCCAGACTCGCGGCTATGTTACATCTTTCTTACAACAGACCATGCCAACAAACATTAGGTTTACAAGTCAATAAAAATCTATAAGGTAGCGGTATGTCTGAGAAAAAATGGACTTGCTGTTACATGTTCAATCCTGGCAAGCAACCCATACTAATGGTTAGTTGTACGGGAAATCAATTATTCCTGTGCGTCCGTTGGAGATCTTATCGGCGTTGGATTTGCCATTATTGGCAAATCCGATGCTGGCAACTCTCCACCCCTATTCAACGTACTAAAACTCGCAAGAAAAACAGGGTGCGGCTTTTCTTTGGCTCGTTTTCAGCCCGGTCCGTTTCTTTAACGGCGGTGATTTTTCAGAGTCCCTCATTAGCAGCACGACCTTAGTGCTGTTAATGTAATTTTCTTTTCTTTAATTTGCATTACAACAAAACTCAAGAAAAACGGGCCAAGAAACCAAATAAAATTCAACAAAGCTTGGCTATGCCAAAAAACAAGTCACACGTAAAAACGCAAAAAGAATAAGAAAAAGAAAATAAGACAAACCAAAAAATTAAAGTTCTGCTTAAAAAAGCCAGAAACTAAAGTGGGAGGAGGGTGAAAATTAGAATTTGACTAAAAAATTAAAAAGTAAGTCAAATAGAAAAAAATGGTATGCGGCTTGAAGCGGAAAACAAAACTAAAAAAAAAAGATGGACGGGGTAAAAAGTTCAAACCACTAACAAAGATTTTAAAAAATCACACTTGGCTTCAATTCGCTAATATCCACACGTAAAAACTCAACTCTTGATTTGAGGTTCTTTGCTGGTTCATGTTATTTTCTTTGTTACACTGATTAGCTCTTTGAAGTACCACCTAAGAAGGAATATTAGAGTTTACCGATAAAAGATTTCTGTGTCGGAATATGGTAAATGGTGAGTGAAAATTATTTTAGTTTCAACAATTATTATACAATGTATTTTAAATGATTACGAATATTTAAACCGTTCGATATTTTATTATGTTTCAACAATATATAGTGCACAAATTAAGTTTTCAAATTGCGTTAATTTATCAGTTGCCTGATTTGTAGCACATCTTTCGTTTTCAAACAATTTACTTGTATATGGAAAATAAGTTTTTGTTAATACATAGTTTAAAACTAAATAGATGTGAACTTTCTTATTGGTGGTGATACGCATTAAAATTGTCATGTTGGTAAAATGCGAAACTAACCTACGAGATACAACGAAAAATTTACGATTGTAATTTACATTCGCACACCTTTCATCTCAAATATGTTAACCCATAAAACTGCAAAGATTGAAAATTACTTCACTCGTTAAAATACATTTTTATTCAAATTTAATCATCGCGTGCAACCAGAGTTGTGACTAGGCTCCCCGAAAACCAGAATGTGCATACAGTTAATTTATAAAGTCTTTTCTAAAATGTAATATTCAAAGTTTCCCTACACCACAAGATCTCTCGCCACTGTATTACCTCATTCATTTTGGGCCCAAACATTTCACTTCATATAGAAGATAGGCATATAAAGTGTATATATATATTAAACTCTTGTTCTGATAAAGAAAATTCTTGTGTCGAACCAAATTGGTCAGATACCTAAAAGTCATCAAGTTATCTTCAGTACTGTGGCTGTGAGGAAGTCAACCCCTTCCAATTATTAAACAAAGTGGAGGCAGGCTAAGTTTAATCCATTCTTTCACTACCTGAAACATATCGCACCATAGATTTGCAATTTTCAAATTCCTTTTTACAAAAATCATTTAATGTGTGTTCATTCATACAGTTTATCAAAACCAATATGTTTGCTATTGCGCTGAAAGTTTCAACATTTCTTTTACTTTTGTTAATGTGTCAGAACAACTGCACAACATTTCAGTAGTAAGCTTTTCTTATCTTTAGTATTTTCTATTTATATATTTTTCATAATCTAAGCAAAATATGAGACAAATTCATCTTGAAATAGATTGTTGATAATTTTAAATTCTGACACGCATCAACATATTCGATTAAAATCAAATCTTTGAAACATATTGGTCAGGAGGATTTTTAAAAAAAATCCAGTCTATAATTAGGAGAAGAAATCTATTTTCTTGGATCATACACCGTTCTATTTAATTATAGATATTTTCGTGATGCTCTTTATTCTTCTATCTAGAGATTGATTTATTTGGAAAATATCTAAAAACTATGCAGACTGCAGTATTTATTTCGGATAAAACCAGGATAGTAAAGTAATCTATTTTTACCTTTATTTATTTATTTATTTTTGTTTATTTATTTTTACCTTTATTTGATTAATTATTAATTAAATATGTTGATATGAAAGAATGTTCATTTTACATAGACTGAAATTCATATGCTGAAACTTACCAACATTGGTTGGTTAACACGAATTTCAAGGAGAAAAAATTGACTTTGATAATAAAATCTGATCGTACCAATATTTGTTCACCTGATTTAAAGTATTAAAATTTCATTTCAGTTAATAAAGATGTTTTTTTTTCTTTCATTTCCTGCGACAGCAACAATTCTATTTAAAATAATTTTATAGAACTTTTTCTGAAATAAAAATCGGAAAATGAAAGGAAAAGAAAAATTAAATAATGAAACAGTCATATTGGTAATAAGTCAAGAGGCACGGGTGAGTATTTGATAGCGGCTTGGATCCAAGTTCGAATTCCCTTGGAAAAGATATGAATCCTCTTCTTCTCACCAGCTATGGTTAAATAGCAGTACAGACCGGGTTCTATATTCCTGGATGGCATCTGGTCTACTGCAAAAAGAAATGGCAACCTACTGCGAGAAAAAATATGCCTCATCAGTCATGTATCTTTCGATACATGATCGCCTGCACATGGCACTTAACTGAATTGGAGGACCGAGCTCGAATTCCCAGTTGAATCCATTACATTCACTTACGTGTTAATTCCCTTGCGAAATGTATGAATGCGCTTTTTCTTCCCAAGCTATGGGTAAATATCAGTACAGACCGGGTTCTATAGCCTTGGATGGCATCTGATCTACTGCAGAAAGAAATGGCAACCTACTGCGAGAAAAAATCTGCCTCGTCAGTCATGTATCGATAGGTACATGATCGCCTAAACGTGTATCATGCATGGTACATAACTGACTGGCGTGTTTATTAAGAAGATCGAGATCAGCAATATGTATCAGGTAATCTGGAGTTGAAATTATCTGGATACCAACAAGGTCTTTGAACCTAGCCAAGTTGTCTGACGGAAGGGAGGTAACAACTGTTTCCATAAAAAACCCTTGCGTGATTAGATGGAGAAGTTTCAATGCTTTTTTAAATTGTAAAAGTTAAAGGAGGTTTAATTTCGCTACTCAAATGTACGTGATGTGATGCCAGTCATCAAGGATAAGTTATTCTTAGGCTTACACAGTAAACAAAATTCCGAGATATTTGATGCCCAAACTTAAATCATGTCAGAAATGTATATTTAAAACAATAAGTTTAAATACGTTAGTTTTTCGTTTGTATTTTTAAAACATCAGTTGAACGTCAAGAAAACGCAAACAAATTTGAAATGAATTAAACATTTATGATGTGAAAAGTTGAAATAGCAATCAAATATTTTTTATCTTCTTTAAATGTGCAATTATAATGACTTTAAAAACATTTCAGATCCATTATTGCATAGGGAGCTTAGCTTATCATTTCTGAATACGGAGATCCCAGTTCAGGACCTGTAAAACCAGACAAAGTTCAGATACAATAGATACTTTGGAGTTGTGCATTCTTCAAAAAGATAATAAATGGAATTGTGGCCCAATTTGGACTCTAATGAGATTATTTCCTTTTTTACAAATTATTTAAGATCTTTTATTATGCTTCATTTTTACCTACTTGCAAAAATTAAAATCGAAATAAAAGTTATCAGCAAGGATTTTATTTAATTGTTGTGTATAAAACTTTTCTAATTTTTAATCATATTCAGAGATGAGAGATTTAAAGAAAGTCTTAAAAATGAGTTATCTGTCTACACTGATTTTGCAAGGTAAAATTATTTCCCTCTTTAGAAAAAGAGGTACGGACTTGAAAAAGGAATATTTTTGAAAATATAAATTGATACATTATTTTCAGACATAATCCTTGGAATCTGTCGGAAGAAGGGATGGTGTCTACATGTGATAATTTTTTTAAAATAAATCAAAGGCACTAAATTTTTTATGTTTTTTTTTTCTTTTTTTTTTACGTCTCTTTCTCTTTTTTTATTCCGTAATATCTTCCCTGTCATACCAAAGGGTATTTTTTGAGGGGTGGAAAACATCAAAATTCACGGTCTTTTAGGAATTGAAGAGTGGATAGATCGAAACTGATAAGTTCCATGAATTCTAGAAGCGGATACTGGATTATTAAAATGATACAGACGAGAATTCGGCTTAAAGAAAGCAATCAACCAATGTATTTTCAAGCCCGAAATGTTCATGCTCATATGTTACCCTTGGTTGTTACTAACCTGAAAATGTGTTGGAACAAGGAATATTAGAAAAAGTCAGCCAGGATGGTAGCAGTTAGGATTCATCCACTGTGCTGATATGCAAGTACAATGAAGATTTAAGAATTTGTGGCAATTATAAGATTGGCGTGAATCACCAAAACTGTTCTGATTCATTGCCACTGCCAAACACTGAAATAACGTACCATGAGTTTGCTGGTATTAAATAATTTGCTAAAATTAACTTCAAGTCAGCATATAATCAGATCACAATTGATAGCAAGTTTAAAGAAGTCACCACAGTGAACATCTTATTGGATTAAACAGAAGGACGTTTGGAGTTAAAAATTTAAAACACAAATTCAAAAAAGCCATCGAAAATGTTTAGAGGTGATTAAAAATATAATTGTATATGAGGACAATATTGGCATTGGTGCTTGCAGTAAAGAAGCGCTAAACAGTAAAACGGGACAAGTTTGAGAAAATCAAATAGGACTTAATCGTGATAAATGCAAGTTTAATTGGGAAAATCATACTTAGGATATCAAATATACAAAGATGGTATGTTGCTGGATGATAAACTCGTAAGATATGAGAGATAGCTGCACCCAGAAATAAGAAAGAGTCACAATCTTTTTTGTGATTAACCAATTTCTATAACAGATATCTACCGCGATATAGTGGAACGATTTAACAAAATAAGGAAGAATACCGAATTTCAATGGATAAAAAGACAGGAGGTTGCTTTCGAGAAATTAAAAAATAAAACACTCGTAAACAAAGGAGTTGTTAAAATTTTGGACTCGGCAAAAAAATTGACGTTAACTACTGATGTCAGTGACTGTGCTATAGCCGCAATGTTGTCACAGGGGTTATTACCTTGTAATGTACTTATCCGGAAAACTAACATTGACGGAGGCGAATTATTTAAATATTGACAAGGAGGAGGAAATAGCGATTGTGTGGAGCAAAGAAAGAGCTAGATTTTTTTTTGTGTGCTGGGTAGGACATTTCTATTGAAATCTGATCATAAGCCTTTGGAATTTATATTCAACACCAGAAGAGAGTTCCCAAATGTCAAATTTGCAAGGATATTAATATGGACGATTAGGCTGATGTCGTTTGACTTTGACATTGTATATATTAAAGGAAATACTATTCCGTAAGTTGATGCATTATCTTGGTTAAAGTTTGGGAGTAAAAATATTGAAGTAATCGGAAATATTGCGGATATTTTTTGTACTAGATAGAAATGGATGTATTATCCTTAAAAGGGCTTAGGCTGGGAAATAGACAGGGACCAGTGTTGAATAGAATTATGGATAGAAATAAAGAGAAATACATGGAAGAATTGCTGTATGACCGAGAGACCTTTTAAAGAATCAAGACACAACTATAGAAAAAGAAATTATGTGTAATGAAGATATCCTTGTACCTCCACAGTCTCCGAGAAAAGAATTAATTAAAGCCGTGCACAACGATATACATGGAAGTATATTGGTTACGCATATGTGCTTAACATTGTAAGCATGGTGGCCAGGCTATTCAAGAGGGTGGAAGAACATGGTAAAAAAAAAACCAAAGTGTGCAGAAATAAAGAAATTTAGGCAAACTAAAATTCACTTCTGGCCAAAGGAAATGGAGCCCTGGACGCGAGTACATGTTGGTCATGCCACCATTAAAGCTATGTAGCATGAGTATTGTTCTCTTGACGGTCGTTCAAACAGAATTTTCGTAAGTGCTGCTTGTTCGGTATTTACATTGTTTTTCCTTCACCGGTTTTCTACGACGGGTAATATCACCACTTCTGCTCTCGTCCATTACTTTGAGGGTAATGTACTGATGATATGTGTTTTTTTTATTCCCTAATCCTTAAGGAACGAATTGTATTTTTGGGAGTCAAATTGCGTTCCTCCATCCGACGATATCTCCTCCGGTGCACCGTACATAAAGAACCAACTTCGTAAGGACTCGCATATTGTTTTAGCTTTCCCCGATGTTAATGAGGGCTACTTCCAGTGAGAAAAAGAGCACCATGACGCAATCCACTCAGCCAGAAATATGTATTGCTTGGCATTTGCACCAGAAGCTTCAGTACGAACATTTCATGGTGTTTAGATGTCAATCTGGAGACAGTGCAGAGGATTCCGAAAGAGTTGGATGAATCTAATTGTGATTACAAAGGCACAGCAGTTCAGAAAATTCACTCTGATTGTTCTGATAAGAAAAGAACATCAGACTCGACACGGAGGCCTACTTCAAGAAGTAGTGCTGCTCTGAATCAAGATGGCGTCTGCTGGGAGGTCAAAAGTGCTGTTATTCCTTTGACGCCACGATTAATGAATACACTTTCTACTCACTCAGTAATGTTTATTTATAAGAATATAAAAGTATATGATCCAATTACAATGTGATATTTATCATTTACTATTTTATGAAAAAATATATTTAAAACAAAATATTTTTATTAAAAAATTTACAAAAATAGAATATATATATATATATATATATATATATATATATATATATGCAGCTCAAGGCCTTTTTTACATGGAGTTTTCCGAACCCATAGGCTCGGATAAAAATTACTCATAGACCCCTTATACACGGGCTTGGGTTTCCTCTATCTCTTCGGCGTAGGTTCTATTCTGTTTATCTGGCCTTTCCTTTTTTGTTAAAAAGATTTGTTCCGCTAGAGCAGTGGTTCCCAAACTTTTTGGGGGGCCGCATTTTCGCTATGAAAACTTACTTGTGCTTCAACAAATGTTGTGATAAAAAATTACATTTAAAAGTAAAACAACAAGGGGCGGTGATCTCACTTTTCCCTTCATATGTGGTCAGCTCCGCCTGATTTTTCTATTTCCCCTCGTGTTATGGTTTTACGATGTTCTTGCAGTCTTAAGAGAGCAGCCCGGTTTTTTCCTTTCTTACCACAACTGCAGGGGATGGTGAACACATAGTCCTCAATCAAGTTCTCCTCTATTTCTTAACCGGAAGACGTGTCTGCGAAGTTTTCAAAAACTTTTGAAGATCGTCCAGATGTTATATAGATCTCAGATCTTTTGTATTTTTTTCCGATAATCCCTTCACGTAAGTTGACCAAAGCTGTTTTCTGAATATAGTTATCCTCTTGTATCCTTCTATCCCAGTTTGTAGGAGCTGCTGTCATGTACCTAGATTAGTTGTTACGTTGTAGAGTACTGCTTCTACTGACCATTTCTTGGTCATATGTCTCTGAATCAACACTTATGACTTTTGCTCGATGTTGTAAGCAGCGGACAACTCCTTTCTTTACACTGTATGCCTGCTAGGAGTTGAAGTTGAGGTATAGGTCGGTGAATGTTGGCTTGCGGTATAGAGATGTCTTGAAGCTATGCTCTGTTCGAGATATTAGTGCAGTTTGCGAGTTTGATGTTTTTTCTGTCCACTGGGAACTGTTTCGATGATCTTATTGAGTTCACTTGGTTCAGGAGAAATTGGACTTCTTCCTGGGTTGACCAGAGTATGAAGGGGTCATCTACGTAAAGTAAATGTAAGAATTTGGGTTTCTAAGAATAAGCTTTTTTTTTAGAAGCGGGTTTAAATAATTTAGAAATATTATTTTTGTTATAAATTTCTATATTTTAGGACTGATATTATTAGTTAACGAACTTATTTCATATTTCTTCAAAACAATTGTTCTCGCCTGTCATTACTACACTACTAATGTCAAGCGGAACTGAAAAAGTTCTACAGAATTATCTAAATAAATAAAAATATTGTACTTAATTAGATACTGTGAAAACTGCCTGTACCGAATTATTTATTTTAAACAGATGAAAAACAGCAAATTTTAAAAATAAAATTATTTGTTGTAGTAAATAACAATTCGGAGTAAATAACAAACATTAGTTAATTAGTTGTTTTTTTTTACATGGTAACTCCGATGTATTAATGTCTAAAAGTTTGAAATTCAAATGGACTTTTCATAATGGTAAAAGAAAATTTAGAAAATTGATGTCTTGCTGAACATGTTGTTTATTGTGAAATATTATAGAATGTGATGTTGAAGAGAAAAAAAATATAAAATGTACTGCCTAGCGCAAGGATTGAACTTACAGCATTCAGTTAACGAGCTAGCGATGTTAGATCTTAGTGACTTAGTGCAAATGTCACCCCTGTCGACTGAAATAAGATCATCCATAGAAGCTGTATAAAAGAAAAGATTTTTCCTCTCTCGTTAAAACGTTTCGAGTTTTATGTCGAACTCTCTACTGCAGAGAGGAACTGGGAGGAAGCTTCGCCGAAGGGCAAGGTTTCCTTCGGGGAGGTAGACAGGACCTGAACCCGTCTAGGCGGGTTCAAAGGTCATATTTTTGGCCGAGCCTACGGGCTTGGAGATACCCACATTAAACCGGCCTTGTGCCACATTTAAACCACGTGGGGGGGGTGATAAATATCAAACGTTTCGAGTTTTTTGTCGAAATCTCTACTGCAGAGAGGAACTCGGAGGAAGCTTTGCCGAAGGGCAGGGTTTCCTTCGGGGAGGTAGACAGGACCTGAACCCGTCTAGGCGGGTTCAAAGGTCATATTTTGGCCGAGCCTACGGGCTTGGAGATACCCACATTAAACCGGCCTTGTGCCACATTTAAACCACGTGGGGGGGTGATAAATATCAAACGTTTCGAGTTTTTTGTCGAAATCTCTACTGCAGAGAGGAACTCGGAGGAAGCTTTGCGAAGGGCAGGGTTTCCTTCGGGGAGGTAGACAGGACCTGAACCCGTCTAGGCGGGTTCAAAGGTCATATTTGTTGCCGAGCCTACGGGCTTGGAGATACCTACATTAAACCGGCCTTCTGCCACATTTAACCCACGTGGGGGGGTTGATAAATATCAACCATTTCGAGTTGCGGCTCGGGTTTTCTGTCAAACTCTCTACTGCAGAGAGGAACTCGGAGGAAGCTTTGCCGAAGGGCAAGGTCTCCTTCGGGGAGGTAGACAGGACCTGAACCCGTCTAGGCGGGTTCAAAGGTCATATTTTTGGCCGAGCCTACGGGCTTGGAGATACCCACATTAAACCGGGCTTGTGCCACATTTAACCCACGTGGGTGGGTTGATAAATATCAACCGTTTCGACTTTTATGTCGTACTCTCTACTGCAGAGAGGAACTCGGAGGAAGCTTTGCCTAAGGGGAAGGATTCCTTCGGGGAGGTAGACAAGACCTGAACCACTCTAGGCGGGTTCAAAGGTCATATTTTTGGCCGAGCCTACGGGCTTGGAGATACCCACATTAAACCGGCCTTGTGCCACATTTAACCCACGTGGGGGGAGGGTTGATAAATATCAACCATTTCGAGTTACAGCTCGGGTTTTATGTCGAACCCTCTACTGCAGAGAGGAACTCGGAGGAAGCTTTGCCGAAGGGCAAGGTTTCCTTCGGGGAGGTAGACAGGACCTGAACCCGTCTAAGCGGGATCAAAGGTCATATTTTTGGCCGAGCCTACGGGCTTGGAGATACCGACATTAAACCGGCCTTGTGCCACATTTAACCCACGTAGGGGGCATGATAAATATCAAGCGTTTCGTGTTTTATGTCGAACTCTCTACTGCAGAGAGGAACTCGGAGGAAGCTTTGCCGAAGGGCAAGGTTTCGTTCGGGGAGGTAGACAGGACCTGAACCCGTCTGGGCGGGTTGAAAGGTCATATTTTTGGCCGAGCCTACGGGCTTGGAGATACCCACATTAAACCGGCCTTGTGCCACATTTATCCAACGTGGGGGGTTGATAAATACTAACCTTTTTGAGTTGCGGCTCGGGTTTTCTGTCAAACACTCTACTGCAGAGAGGAACTCGGAGGAAGCTTTGCCGAAGGGCAAGGTTTCCTTCGGGGAGGTAGACAGGACCTGAACCCGTCTAGGCGGTTCATAGGTCATATTATTGGCCGAGCCTACGGGCTTGGAGATACCCACATTAAACCGGCCTTGTGCCACATTTAACCCACGTGGGGGGTTGATAAATACTAACCTTTTTGAGTTGCGGCTCTGGTTTTCTGTCAAACTCCCTACTGCAGAGAGGAACTCAGAGGAAGATTTGCTGAAGGGCAATGTTTCCTTCTGGGAGGTAGACAGGACCTGAACCCGTCTAGGCGGGTACAAAGGTCATATTTTTGGCCGAGCCTACGGGCTTGGAGATACCCACATTAAACCGGCCTTGTGCCACATTTAACCCACGTGGGGGGGTTGATAAATACCAACCTTTTTGAGTTGTGGCTCGGGTTTTCGATCAAAATCTCTACTGCAGAGAGGAACTCGGAGGAAGCTTTGCCGAAGGGCAAGGTTTCCTTCGGGGAGGTAGACAGGACCTGAACCCGTCTAGGCGTGTTCAAAGGTCATATTTTTGGCCGAGCCTACGGGCTTGGAGATACCCACATTAAACCGGCCTTGTGCCACATTTAACCCACGTGGGGGGGGTTGATAAATACAAACCTTTTTGAGTTGCGGCTCGGGTTTTCTGTTGAACTCTCTACTGCAGAGAGGAACTCGGAGGAAGCTTTGCCGAAGGGCAAGGTTTCATTCGGGGAGGTAGACAGGACCTGAACCCGTCTAGGCGGGTGCAAATGTTATATTTTTGGCCGAGCCTACCGGCTTGGAGATACCCACATTAAACCGGCCTTGTGCCACAGTTAACCACCGTGGGGGGGTTGATAAATACCAACCTATTTGAGTTGCGGCTCGGGTTATCTGTCGAACTCTCTACTGCAGAGAGGAACTCGGAGGAAGCTTTGACGAAGGGCAAGTTTTCCTTCGGGGAGGTAGACAGGACCTGAAACCGTCTAGGCAGGTTCAAATGTCATATTTTTGGTCGAGCCTACGGGCTTGGTGATACCCACATTAAACCGGCCTTGTGCCTCATATAACCAACGTGTGGGGGGGTTGATTAATACCAACCTTTTTGAGTTGCGGGTCGAGATTTATATCAAACTCTCTACTGCAAAGAGGAAGTCGGAGGAAGCTTTGCCGAAGGGCAAGGTTTCCTTCGGGGAGGTAGACAGGACCTGAACCCGTCTAGGCGGGTTCAAAGGTCATATTTTTGGCCGAGCCTACGGGCTTGGAGATACCCACATTAAACCGGCCTTGTGCCACATTTAACCCACGTGGGTGGGTTGATAAATACCAACATTTTTGAGTTGCGGCTCGGGTTTTCTGTCAAACTCTCTACTGCAGAGAGGAACTCGGAGGAAGCTTGCCGAAGGGCAAGTTTTCCTTCGGGAAGGTAGACAGGACCTGAACCCGTCTAGGCGGGTTCAAATGTCATATTTTTGGCCGAGCCTACGGGCTTGGAGATACCCACATTAAACCGGCCTTGTGCCACATTTAACCCACGTGGGGGGGTTGATAAATACCAACCTTTTTGAGTTGCGGGTTGGGTTTTCTGTCAAACTCTCTACTGCAGAGAGGAACTCGGAGGAAGCTTTGACGAAGGGCAAGGTTTCCTTCGGGGTGGTAGACAGGACCTGAACCCGTCTAGGCGGGTTCAAAGGTCATAATTTGGGCCGAGCCTACGGTCTTTGAGATACCCACATTAAACCGGCCTTGTACCACATTTAACCCACGTGGGGCGGTTGATATATACCAACCTTTTTGAGTTGCGGCTCGGGTTTTCTGTCAAACTCTCTACTGCAGAGAGGAACTCGGAGGAAGCTTTCCCGAAGGGCAAGGTTTCTTCGGGGAGGTAGACAGGACCTGAACCCGTCTAGTCGGGTTCAAATGTCATAATTTTGGCCGAGCCTACGGGCTTGGAGATACCCACATTAAACCGGCCTTGTGCCACATTTAACCCACGTGGGGGGGTTGATAATTATCAACCGTTTTGAGTTGCGGCTCGGGTTTTCTGTCAAACTCTCTACTGCAGAGAGGAACTCGGAGCAAGCTTTGCCGAAGGGCAAGGTTTCATTCGGTGAGGTAGACAGGACCTGAGCCCGTCTAGGCGGGTTCAAAGGTCATATTTTTGGCCGAGCCTACGGGCTGGGAGATACCCACATTAAACCGGCCTTGTGCAACATTTAACCCACGTGGGGGGGTTGATAAATATCAACCATGTTGAGTTGCGGCTCGGGTTTTATGTCGAACTCTCTATTGCAGAGAAGAACTCGGAGGAACCTTTGCCGAAGGGAAAGGTTTCCTTCGGGGAGGTAGACAGGACCTGAACCCGCTTAGGACGGTTCAAAGGTCATATTTTTGGCCGAGCCTACGGGCTTGGTGATACCTACATTAAACTGGCCTTGTGCCGCATTTAAGACACGTGGGGTGGTGATAAATATCAAGCATTTTGAGTTGCGGCTCGGGTTTTATGTCGAACTCTCTACTGCAGAGAGCAACTCGGAGGAAGCGTTGCCGAAGGGCAAGGTTTCCTTCGGGGAGGTAGACAGGACCTGAACCCGTCTAGGCGGGTTCAAAGGTCATATTTTTGGCCGAGCCTACGGGCTTGGAGATACCCACATTAAACCGGCCTTGTGCCACATTTAACCCACGTGGGGGGGGTTGATAAATATCAACCGTTTTGAGTTCCAGCTCGGGTTTTATGTCGAACTGTCTACTGCAGAGAGGAACTCGGAGGCAGATTTGCCGAAGTGCAATGTCTCCTTTGGGGAGGTAGACAGGACCTGAACCCGTCTAGGCTGGTTCAAAGGTCATATTTTTGGCCGAGCCTAAGGGCTTGGAGATACACACATTAAACCGGCCTTGTGCCACATTTAACCCAAGTGCGGGGGGTTGATAAATATCAACCATTTTGAGTTGCGGCTCGGGTTTTATGTCGAGCTCTCTACTGCAGAGAGGAACTCGCAGGAAGCTTTGCCGAAGGGCAAGGTTTCCTTCGGGGAGGTAGACAGGACCTGCACCCGTCTAGGCGTGTTCAAATGTCATAATTTTGGCCGAGCCTACGGGCTTGGAGATACCCACATTAAACCGGCCTTGTGCCATATTTAACCCACGTGGGGGGGTTGATAAATATCAATCGTTTTGAGTTGCGGCTCGGGTTTTCTGTCAAACTCTCTACTGCAGAGAGGAACTCGTAGGAAGCTTTGCCGAAGGGCAAGGTTTCCTTCGGGGAGGTAGACAGGACTTGAACCGGTCTAGGCGGGTTCAAAGGTCATATTTTCGGCCGAGCCTATGGGCTTGTAGATACCCACATTAAACCGGCCTTGTGCCACATTTAACCCACGTGGGGGGGTTGATAAATATCAACCGTTTTGAGTTGCGGCTCGGGTTTGATGTCGAACTCTCTACTCCAGAGAGGAACTCGGAGGAAGCTTTGCCGAAGGGCAAGGTTTCCTTCGGGGAGGTAGACAGGACCTGAACCCGTCTAGGCAGGTTCAAAGGTCATATTTTTGGACGAGCCTACGGGCTTGGAGATACCCACATTAAACCGGCCTTGTGCCACATTTAACCCACGTGGGGCGGTTGATATATACCAACCTTTTTGAGTTGCGGCTCGGGTTTTCTGTCAAACTCTCTACTGCAGAGGGGAACTCGGAGGAAGCTTTGCCGAAGGGCAAGGATTCTTTCGGGGAGATAGACAGGACCTGAACCCGTCTAGGCGGTTTCAAGGGTCATATTTTTGGCCGAGCCTACGGGCTTGGAGATAACCCACATTAAACCGGCCTTGTGCCACATTTAACCCACGTGGGGGGGTTGATAAATATCAAACGTTTTGAGTTGCGGCTCGGGTTTTATGTCGTACTCTCTACTGCAGAGAGGAACACGGAGGAAGCTTTGCCGAAGGGCAAGGTTTCCTTCGGGGAGGTAGACAGGACCTGAACCCGTCTAGGCGGGTTCAAATGTCATATTTTTGGCCGAGCCTACGGGCTTGGAGATACCCACATTAAACCGGCCTTGTGCCACATTTAACCCACGTGGGGGGGTTGAAAATTATCAACCGTTTTGAGTTGCGGCTCGGGTTTTCTGTCAAACTCTCTACTGCAGAGAGGAACTCGGAGCAAGCTTTGCCGAAGGGCAAGGTTTCATTCGGTGAGGTAGACAGGACCTGAACCCGTCTAGGCGGGTTCAAAGGTCATATTTTTGGCCGAGCCTACGGGCTGGGAGATACCCACATTAAACCGGCCTTGTGCCACATTTAACCCACGTGGGGGGGTTGATAAATATCAACCATTTTGAGTTGCGGCTCGGGTTTTATGTCGAACTCTCTATTGCAGAGAAGAACTCGGAGGAACCTTTGCCGAAGGGAAAGGTTTCCTTCGGGGAGGTAGACAGGACCTGAACCCGCTTAGGACGGTTCAAAGGTCATATTTTTGGCCGAGCCTACGGGCTTAGTGATACCTACATTAAACTGGCCTTGTGCCGCATTTAAGACACGTGGGGTGGTGATAAATATCAAGCATTTTGAGTTGCGGCTCGGGTTTTATGTCGAACTCTCTACTGCAGAGAGCAACTCGGAGGAAGCGTTGCCGAAGGGCAAGGTTTCCTTCGGGGAGGTAGACAGGACCTGAACCCGTCTACGCGGGTTCAAAGATCATATTTTTGGCCGAGCCTACGGGCTTGGAGATACCCACATTAAACCGGCCTTGTGCCACATTTAACCCACGTGGAAGGGTTGATAAATATCAACCGTTTTGAGTTGCGGCTCGGGTTTTCTGTCAAACTCTCTACTGCAGAGAGGAACTCGTAGGAAGCTTTGCCGAAGGGCAAAGTTTCCTTTGGTGAGGTAGACAGGACCTGAACCCGTCTAGGCGGGTTCAAATGTCATATATTTGGCCGAGCCTACGGGCTGGGAGATACCCACATTAAACCGGCCTTGTGCCACATTTAACCCACGTGGGGGGAATTGATGAATATCAACCGTTTTGAGTTCCGGCTCGGGTATTCTGTCAAACTCTCTACTGCAGAGAGGAACTCGGAGGAAGCTTTGCCGAAGGGCAAGGTTTCCTTCGGGGAGGTAGACAGGACCTGAACCCGTCTAGGCGGGTTCTAAGGTCATATTTTTGGCCGAGCCTGCGGGCTTGGAGATACCCACATTAAACCTGCCTTGTGCCACATTTAACCCACGTGTGGGGTTTGAAAATATCAACCGTTTTGAGTTCCAGCTCGGGTTTTATGTCGAACTGTCTACTGCAGAGAGGAACTCGGAGGCAGATTTGCCGAAGTGCAATGTCTCCTTTGGGGAGGTAGACAGGACCTGAACCCGTCTAGTTTGGTTCAAAGGTCATATTTTTGGCCGAGCCTAAGGGCTTGGAGATACACACATTAAAACGGCCTTGTGCCACATTTAACCCAAGTGCGAGGGGTTGATAAATATCAACCATTTTGAGTTGCGGCTCGGGTTTTATGTCGAGCTCTCTACTGCAGAGAGGAACTCGGAGGAAGCTTTGCCGAAGGGCAAGGTTTCCTTCGGGGAGTTAGACAGGACCTGCACCCGTCTAGGCGTGTTCAAAGGTCATATTTTTGGCCGAGCCTACGGGCTTGGAGATACCCACATTAAACCGGCCTTGTGCCATATTTAACCCACGTGGGGGGGTTGATAAATATCAATCGTTTTGAGTTGCGGCTCGGGTTTTCTGTCAAACTCTCTACTGCAGAGAGGAACTCGTAGGAAGCTTTGCCGAAGGGCAAGGTTTCCTTCGGGGAGGTAGACAGGACCTGAACCGGTCTAGGCGGGTTCAAAGGTCATATTTTCGGCCGAGCCTATGGGCTTGTAGATACCCACAATAAACCGGCCTTGTGCCACATTTAACCCACGTGGGGGGGTTGATAAATATCAACCGTTTTGAGTTGCGGCTCGGGTTTGATGTCGAACTCTCTACTCCAGAGAGGAACTCGGAGGAAGCTTTGCCGAAGGGCAAGGTTTCCTTCGGGGAGGTAGACAGGACCTGAACCCGTCTAGGCAGGTTCAAAGGTCATATTTTTGGACGAGCCTACGGGCTTGGAGATACCCACATTAAACCGGCCTTGTGCCACATTTAACCCACGTGTGGGGGTTGAAAATACCAACCGTTTTGAGTTGAGGCTCGGGTTTTATGTCGAACTCTCTACTGCAAAGAGGAAATCGGAGGCAGATTTGCCGAAGGGCAATGTTTCCTTTGTGGAGGTAGACAGCACCTGAACCCGTCTAGGCGGGTTCAAAGGTCATATTTTTGGCCGAGACTACGGGCTTGGAGATACCCACATTAAACCGGCCTTGTGCCACATTTAACGCACGTGGGGGGGTTGATAAATATCAACCGTAATGAGTTGCGGCTCGGGTTTGATGTCGAACTCTCTACTGCAGAGAGGAACTCGGAGGAAGCTTTGCCGAAGGGCAAGGTTTCCTTCGGGGAGGTAGACAGGACCTGAACCCGTCTAGGCGGGTTCAAAGTCATATTTTTGGCCGAGCCTACGGGCTTGGAGATACCCACATTAAACCGGCCTTGTGCCACATTTAACCCACGTGTGGGGGTTGAAAATACCAACCGTTTTGAGTTGAGGCTCGGGTTTTCTGTCGAACTCTCTACTGCAGAGAGGAACTCGGAGGCAGATTTGCCGAAGGGCAATGTTTCCTTTGTGGAGGTAGACAGGACCTGAACCCGTCTAGGCGGGTTCAAAGATCATATTTTTGGCCGAGCCTACGGGCTTGGAGATACCCACATTAAACCGGCCTTGTCCCACATTTAACCCACGTGGGGGGGTTGATAAATATCAACCGTTTTGAGTTGCGGCTCGGGTTTTATGTCGAACTCTCTACTGCAGAGAGGAACTCGGAGGAAATTTTGCCGAATGGCAAGGTTTCCTTCGGGGAGGTAGACAGGACCTGAACCCGTCTAGGCGGGTTTAAATGTCATATTTTTGGCCGAGCATACAGGCTTGGAGATACCCACATTAAACTGGCCTTGTGCCGCATTTAAGCCACGTGGTGTGATGATAAATATCAAGCATTTTGTGTTGCGGCTCGGGTTATATGTCGAAGTCTCTACTGCAGAGAGGAACTCGGAGGAAGCTTTGCCGAAGGGCAAGGTTTCTTCGGGGAGCTAGACAGGACCTGAACCCGTCTAGGCGGGTTCAAAGGTCATATTTTTGGCCGAGCCTACGGGCTTGGAGATACCCACATTAAACCGGCCTTGTGCCACATTTAACCCGAGTGGGGGGGGTTGATAAATATCAACCGTTTTGAGTTGCGGCTCGGGTTTTATGTCGAACTCTCTACTGCAGAGAGGAACTCGGAGGAAGCTTTGCCGAAGGGCAAGGTTTCCTTCGGGGAGGTAGTCAGGACCTGAACCGCTCTAGGCGGGTTCAAAGTCATATTTTTGGCCGAGCCTACGGGCTTGGAGATACCCACATTAAACCGGCCTTCTGCCACATTTAAACCACGTGGTGGGCGTTGATAAATATCAACTGTTTTGAGTTGCGGCTCGGGTTTTATGTCGAACTCTCTACTGCAGAGAGTAACTCGGAGGAAGCTTTGCCGAAGGGCAAGGTTTCCTTCGGGGAGGTAGACAGGACCTGAACCCGTCTAGGCGGGTTCAAAGGTCATATTTTTGGCCGAGCCTACGGGCTTGGAGATACCCACATTAAACCGGCCTTGTGCCACATTTAACCCACGTGGGTGGTTGATAAATACCAACCTTTTTGAGTTGCGCCTCGGGTTTTCTGTCAAACTCTCTACTGCAGAGAGGAACTCGGAGGAAGCTTTGCCGAAGGGCAAGGTTTCCTTCGGGGAGGTAGACAGGACCTGAAACGTCTAGGCGGGTTCAAAGGTCATATTTTTGGCCGAGCCTACGTGCTTGGTGATACCCACATTAAACCGGCCTTGTGCCACATTTAACCCACGTGGGGGGGTTGATAAATATCAACCGTTTTGAGTTGCGGCTCGGGTTTTATGTCGAACTCTCTACTGCAGAGAGGAACTCGGAGGAAGCTTTGCGGAAGTGCAAGGTTTCCTTCGGGGAGGTAGACAGGACTTGAAACCGTCTAGGCGGTTTCAAAGGTCATATTTTTGGCCGAGCCTACGGGCTTGGAGATACCCACATTAAACCGGCCTTGTGCCACATTTAACCGACGTGGGGGGTTGATAAATACCAACCTTTTTGAGTTGCTGCTCGGGTTTTCTGTCAAACTTTCTACTGCAGAGAGGAACTCGGAGGAAGCTTTGCCGAAGGGCAAGGTTTCCTTCGGGGAGGTAGACAGGACCTGAACCCGTCTATGCGGGTTCAAAGGTCATATTTTTCGCCGAGCCTACGGGCTTGGTGATACCCACATTAAACCGGACTTGTGCCACATTTAACCCACGTGGGGGGGTGTTGATATATATCAACCGTTTTGAGTTGCGGCTCGGGTTTATGTCGAACTCTCTACTGCAGAGAGGAACTGGGAGGAAGCTTTCTCTAAGGGCAAGGTTTCCTTCGGGGAGGTAGATAGGACCTGAAACCGTCTAGGCGGGTTCAAAAGTCATATTTTTGGCCGAGCCTACGGGCTTGGAGATAACCACATTAAACCGGCCTGGTGCCACATTTAACCCACGTGGTCGGTTGATAAATACCAACCTTTTTGAGTTGCGGCTCGGGTTTTCTGTCAAACTCTCTACTGCAGAGAGGAACTCGGAGGAAGCTTTGCCGAAGGGCAAGGTTTCCTTCGGTGAGGTAGACAGGACCTGAACCCGTCTAGGCGGGTTCATACGTCATATTTTTGGCCGAGCCTACGGGCTTGGTGAAACCCACATTAAACCGGCCTTGTGCCACATTTAACCCGCGTGGGGGGGGGTTGATAAATACCAACCTTTTTGAGTTGCGGCTCGGGTTTTCGGTCAAACTCTCTACTGCATAGAGGAACTCGGAGGAAGCTTTGCCGAAGGGCAAGGATTCCTTCGGGGAGGTAGACAAGACCTGAACCCGTCTAGGCGGGTTCAAAGGTCATATTTTTGGCCGAGCCTACGGGCTTGGAGATACCCACATTAAACCGGCCTTGTGCCACATTTAACCCACGTGGGTGGGTTGATAAATCTCAGCCTTTTTGAGTTGCGGCTCGGGTTTGCTGTCAAACTCTCTACTGCAGAGAGGAACTCGGAGGAAGCTTTGCCGAACGGCAAGGTTTCCTTCGGGGAGGTAGACAGGACCTGAACTCGTCTAGGCGGGTTCAAAGGTCATATTTTTGGTCGAGCCTACGGGCTTCGAGATACCCACATTAAACTGGCCTTGTGCCGCATTTAACCCACGTTGGGGGGGGGTGATAAATACCAACCTTTTTGAGTTGCCGGGGGAATCTTTGTCACTCGTCATAAGCCAACCCCCTCTCTCCCCACTAAAAAAACAAAAACAAAAAAAAAACCCGAAAAAATCAAACCAAAAACAAACCTCAACTGGTGTTTTTATTTGCTGAGAAAAGAGAAGACGAAGAAATCAAAATAAGTAAAAGAGAGATCAGAAAAAAGACTTAATTTCAACTACGAAAGGTAACCGAACTTCTTTTCCTTTTCTTAAATTTTGAATATTACTGTTTAAAATTGAAACTTTAAATACACTTCATAGACATTTGATCATCTAGTTCCTCTTGTTATTAACAGCGTTGAATTTTTTATTCGTCGCTGTTAAAAATTGTTTGCCATGAAGTCCTAAAATTAGAGAAATTATATAACCACAAAGTAGGGGTTTTGACAAAGAGGGTTTTTCCAAAGAAATCAATTTATTCAAATTTCCCCATGTATAATACGCATTTTTTTCTAAAAAAAATTAAGCAAAATTAGGAGTCCGTATTATGCGCAGCAACAAAAAAAATCTTTAAAATTTGCGTTTTCATAGGTTGATTTTAGTTACGAAATGACTATTCACCACAAACAGACGTCAATTTGACAAAAACATTCGGCGATTGCGACCGCATAAGGATGTTAAATACAATCATATGTACCTAACAATACTTAGAAATGTAAAATAAAATAAGAATTATTATAAAACTAAATCAGAATATTATTCTATGTTTAAAACCATTTTGTTAATAAGAGTAGGAAACGCTGGCCGTAATGAAATTGGGGAGGTACAGTTTATGGGGTTTGATTACCAAACAAGGGGTGCGTATTCTACGTTTGTAGAAGTATTTTCCCCACATTTTCAGCCAAAATTTTAGGGGTGCGTATTATGGATGAAGTCGTATTATACTATGTACCGCCACGATATCGCTAAAAAAAGAGCATAGCTTGATGAAAAAGACGCCAACCTTGCCGAAAACAAAATTTTATTGTCTAAATGCTTATGTTATTAAGAGAAAAGACCAAAGATTTTTTTTTTTATTTTTAAAAATGTTTCCTTCTTTTTAGAACATACTAAATTTTGATTAAAAAACTTTGTTTCTGTTTGTATCAGCGGAACTAGTAAATAACAGACAATTTTTAGCACGTTGTTTTGGTATGACACACATTAACTTGAAAAATCGTGCAAAAATAGAAATCATTGTCGGATGTTAATGAAACT
Organism: Acanthosepion lycidas; assembly: GCA_963932145.1. Lineage (NCBI taxonomy): Eukaryota > Metazoa > Mollusca > Cephalopoda > Sepiida > Sepiidae > Acanthosepion > Acanthosepion lycidas. Next base: position 106,285,562 of record OZ010592.1, on the reverse strand, counting down.
TTCAGGAACTATTCACAGATGATCAAAATTATTATACATTTTTTTTTATTAAGGTCATGGTAGAAATATTTTTTTTAAATATTAATTACCCCCCCAACTAATTTTATGAAAACGCTAGAAATTCGATCGCGGGTTTAGTGATTACAAAAATTAAAAGCACAGGGCTTTGAGGAATGCAAAGCATGTCTTTTTTTGTTTTTAATTGGAGCCAGAGTACCTGAAAATCAGCTCTGAATTGTAACATACAAAACCCAATAAAACAAAGATATTATTTAATTTCAAATGCTTTTATTTCTTAGTTGTTTTTATGAATATGGACAATAAATCCTGAAAGCAAAAAATTTTTTCGATGAAAAATGAATTTTTAATACAATTATTTATTTCTTTAATTATAATAGATTTTACATTTAAATATTATAAAATTAGTTAAAAGTTATTAGTTATAATAGATTTACATTAAAATATTATAAAATTAGTTAAAAGCCCCATCGATTTTCCTAAGTGTCCTTATGAGATAGATCATTTTTAGCGCGTTGTAAATTTTATCATTTTGACTAATCAGAAGATCCACAGTAATTAAGAAATGTAATTTTGTGCTTATAACCGGGCTGTAATTATAAAGTACGGAAGACCAACCAGAATATAATTAAGTTGCGTTATTTGAGTTAAGCATTGTTCTCCGCTGTTAAGGCCTTTACTTTTGCGGAACACGTGTGGAGAAGTTAATTTGATTTTTCAATTTCAACTGAAAAGGGTACCTACAAGTATCAGTATCATCTTATATGATCTTATTTTTATATTAATCTCAGTTATGACATTTTTCCATAAATGAAATATCAAAATTAATAAAATGAATGCAAATACAAATAACAGTAAAATGTAATAAATGTACATAAAATTGTAGTATTTTATGTACAGTTCTGATAAAATTTCATAAGAAAGGTAACTATAAATGAATTAGACACATTTCTTAGGAAATATGAAATTTAATGTCACTCTTAACAGTCTTATTTTAATTTCTTTATGATATACTTTCCATAAAGCATCATAAACGTAAAGGTGAAAGCTAAGTACAAAAAAAAATTAGACCGCTGAAAGTTTTCGTTAAAATAACGAGGTAAATAATTTGTTCGCTTAAATGTAAATTATTTCACTTTTCTCCTTCCGTAGAATAAATTAGCCTCATGGAATTCGTAAATATGTCATTCATCACCTGTCAAGAGACGCGAAAGTTTGACCTGCTTTGTTTTATTTTCAAATTACATCTTGACACAAAAGCTAAGCTAAGCTAAGTTAAGTTTGGTTCAAAATATTTTAAATAAACATTATAATGTCTGATTTGTTAAAATAAGTTTTGAAAAAATGATAATTGATATTTAAAAGAATTTCAAAGTGAGATTTCTAGTTTTTTTTAATGGAAAAAATGGTCAATTTTGCTGACTCAAAAAAAAACTAGATTTTTAACGAAAATTTCGGACGTGCTAGGAACGATTATAAAATGTAAAAAATACCCCAAAATTACTTTGATCTTTCTTCTTAATACTAACAAACGTTTAGACGATAAAATTTTGTTTTCGTCAAGTTTGGCGTCTTTTTCATGCTTTTTTTAGCAATCTCGTGGAGGTACTTATATTATATGTGGGGAATTACGTTAGTTTGCAAAATTGAATGAAACATAGTTTGTAAATCTTGACAAAAATGTTAGTGATAACACCCTTCAACCCTTCAGTAATACTCTACTTCGTATAAAAATCCTTTACAAGTCATAAATGAAGCAAATATTTTAAATTTCTTCAAGTAACGGTGCTAGCACGTATTAGGACAAAACTCTTTTTGTAATAATGGCAATTTCAGTCTACCGTACATAGAAATAAGGAACGTATTAAGTAGAAAAATACAACATAAAAAATGATTTGAAAAAAATTGGAATCACTAAATTTATTAAACTTTGCAATTTTGAACTCGTAAATTTTGTTTCTACTTAATTACTAATTATCACAAGGAAATAGGCTAATACAGAATTTTGCACGATTTTTAAACTATTATAAATTATTATAATTAAAATGTAAAACAAATAAAAAATTCTTGTAAAATTTAATTATTCATCAGAAAAAATTTATTTCTTCAGGCAAAAGCTTTTCTAATTAAGTAATATCATAGTTTTATTGGATTCATTATTTTTCACTTCAGAGCAGATTTTCAGTTAGTTAGCACAAAGTTGAAAAAAAAAGTAGGTGATTTACCATCGCTAATGACTCTTACTTTAAACAAAAAAAAAATTGTCAGGAAATAAAAAAGTTTTGAAGGAAATTTCAGGACAATAAATAAATGGGGTGTAACATATTTAAAAAAAAATATTTGTTACCAAAATTTACTAAAAAGAAATATTTCAAAAATAATTTCATTCATTTGTGAATAAGTCCCGAAAATTTCAATAAATTCGGACAATTACTTTAATTTTACAAGAATTTTCAAATCAATGTGTTTTCAACGGGAAAAAAGCGCAAAAATAAACAATGTTATTTTAACAGCACCGCGATGACGTAAAAAAAAAGAAGACTTTAACCAAAATTTCGAGCGTCTTAGAAAATATTTAAAAATTTCAAAAAATAATTAAAAAATACTTTTGTCTTTCATCTTAATAATAACATAAGCATTTTGACGATAAAACTTTATTTTCGTTAAGTTTGTGGCATTTTTTATTACGCTATGCTGTTTTCCCGCGAAAAAGTGGAGGTACCTAGACCGTTTGATTACCAAACAAGGGGTGCGTATTCTTGGATGTTTGATGCCATATTTGCGATTATTTTTACCACTATTATTATTAGTATTAGCAGTGGTGGTGGTAATATTGATTTATTCTTTATTAGATAAAATATTGTCAACCAATATTAATTTTTGATTAGGACTGTTGAGAAAATGCTCCCAATCCCCAAAACGAATGGAGACTAGTCAGGTTGGGCAGAGAGGGGTGAGCAATAGCACTTATCTCAAGTTGCAAAATATATTGCCACTTCTCTGTGATGTATAAATATAGAAGGTAAATTTAGCAATAAAAAAAGATTTTTCCCTTCTTTTTATGCAACTTCAGGGATCACATAGTAAACCTGTCATGTGACCACTGTAACTCTAAAGGGTTAGTACAGAAAATAACAAGCTTTTGTTTAGTAAGCATTTGAACAACACAAGGTAAATACTCTTCTCCTTTGCTGTCTGACCGACAGTTAATTTCTCCACAATATTTCTGTCAGCCTTTTTTCTCTTAGTATTTGTAGTAATATTATCTGGAAGTTTTATAAGATGAAGCATCGACAGTCATTAGTCAATTTTGACTTATTTAATTTCTATTGTTTTTCATCAAGTAGTATTAGTATTAATATTGAATTTTTATTAAACATTGAAAATTATAGTTTTCCTCTTTTTGTTTCATCTTAATTTGACTTGCTTTTCAAAACAATTATTTTGAATGTTAGTCTCTGATTAGAATTAAACAAAATGGATTGGAAATTAATTGTTGACAATCCTTCATTTGATAAAAAAGCAAATTCTCTTCCACTTATATTCCTCAATATACTTTTGCAAAGAATATTGATTTGTGCTACAAAAATTGCATAAAACATTCAGTTGGCATTTGTTTTTGCTGTTGAATGAAAAGAAAACTCAACCATAAACCATGTGGTACTTAATGGAGCTTAAAAAACCAGGGTACATGTACACTGATATTTCTGAAGAAATGTTAGCTGCCTTCATTGGTATTTATGAAATGGCTTAATCTTCCATAAATAATTTAAAGAAAGAACTGAATTTATTTGAATTATAGTTAACATTATTTTTTTTAACTAATTGTTCACCTAAAACAAGGCTCAAGAGCTACTCAATGTAGAGGGTTACTGTTTGAAGTTGAGGCATGTAAGAAGAATAGGTAAAAATGGTTAACTCGCTGTATAGCTGTACTTTATACATAAGGTCACAAACAATATATTTTCATAAAAAAAGTATGAAAGATACATATTTATAGTAAAATTAATAAACATTTATCCTCCGGGTCATATAGAAAAATTGAAAACATGGCACAGATTGTCAAAAAAGATTTTTAAAATTAAAAAAAAAACAATTTGTTATGATTAATTTCATTTATTGAAAAGAGAAACAAGTTTTTACTTCTTATTTGATTTTGTTAGGTTATTTGTTTCAAAAATGCAGATACGTAATTATAATTTAAACATGAAATAAAATCATTCTCTTTAATTTATAAATAATTCAAAAGAATGATATTATTTCATGATTTGAATTTTTAATATTTAGATTTTGATATGAAACAAGTCATTTGACTCATAAAAGAACAACCGAACCAAATTGACTTTTTAATTCTATTTTCTCTGCTGATAACGTTGTAGCACCTGGACATTCATGTATAAGATAAAGTTACATAATTCTGTTCTCTGATTTGTCAACATAGAAGCTGTCTCAGCTAATCATTGGTTAATCAAATTTTGTATGCATATTAATATCCTTTTGGACTATATACACATCATTAAAAAAAATATCTATTTTTCTCTGAATAATAACCATTTATTTTTAGCATCCAATTTATACCCATGAATTTGTAGCAATCATACAGCAAAGCATCAGACTCTTCCTGTCTGATCTTCTGTGAGTGCCACCAATGGGGTGGGGGGAAATTGAGCAGGATAGTTAAATATGTAGAGAAATAAGTAGTCGTTCATCTGACAAACTTGTCTTTGCAATTGCAAAGCATTACCAGAATCACTTAGGAACAGTTGTGGAAAAGGAATACACTTTGTAAATAAAGAAAGTCACAGAAAAAATAGCAGTCATTACATTCATATTTAAATTACAAGATGAAAAATAAATGGTAAATTTGACATTTAGAATTTTATTAAACACAATGTTATGTAATTTAAATAATTATAAAAATAATCCAAAATCAAAAACTAAATTGATGAAGCAATTGAAATCAATTTTTGTTAGCAATTTGTTTGACTGAAGAATGATATTAGCCCTGCATTTATCAATAGTCTGATACCATATATAACTATTGATCTGTTCCATTTATTGATTTTGATGAATGTATCCAGCAGTTTGATTTTTTAATACTAGAATATTAATTGAATAATTTCCTTTGTTTATGGCATTTTCAGTTTTGATTTGCTCATCCGACCATCTCATCTCCTCTTCATGAAAATGTTTGCTGGTGTATACAATCAGAAAATAAAGTGACAGGTGACTCTGCATGTTGGTGTCTTGTAAGGTGGGTATGTTTTTTTGTTGTTTTTTTTAAGCATTTCACTCCATGCAAGGTGGAAGTCCTACTAGCACGTAGGTGGTACAGTGAATGAGAGCAAGAGTAAAGTGGTGTGTTTGAGGAAAGAAGAAAGAGAAAGACAGGAAACAAAGCATTAGATCATGTCTATTGACATATGCATATTTGAAGATTGTAGCTATTAGGGAAGCAACTAAGAGGAAGGGAGTTCCACAGATGGGAAGTGCAAGATTAGAAGCTATTCGAGTAGAAGAGACGGCTATATTTAATCATTTCAACCTAGTAGCATGCTTGAATTCATGCAGTTTGGGAACCAGAGAAAGTAGTTCATCAGAGCAGTTGCTGTGACAATACTTGTAGCAATGACAGAGGGAAGCAAAGGTACATCTGTGAGAAAGTGACAGTAGATGAGATGCCAGATCAGGACCCATCATATCCTATTTCCATCTCTGGATTCTGTTGAGGTCTTGTTACTTTTAGCTTTAATCCAATCTAAACTCTTTGTATTTCACAAACATTTTTTTTTTTAATTCAGGACACACTTGTAGAATAACTGAAATTCTGGGGCATACTTTAAATTTTAATAAGGAAATCATTAATCATGAAATTTGAAAATAGGAAAATAATACAGAGGTCTCCTGAAATAAGCATTAATTTCTTTTTTTTTTTTTTTAGACATTACATTGCTTGGTGTCTTTAACTTTTAAAACGAAAAATTTTTTTAAATATAAAAATGATCCATAAATTACTGTCCTGTTAATGTGGGGCACACCTTGTTTTCTTTCAGGGAACATTGATGTGAATGAAATCACCAACTGAGAAACAAGGATCTGAAATAATAAATGATAAAGCTATAAGATACAATCTACTCAAAGATTCCTTGAAAGAACTTAATAGCAAAATGGATGTCTTAAAAGCTGACTTCCTCTCTTCATGATGTAGGCAATCATGCCTTTCCACAACTTCCTATCCTTCATAGCTCTTAATAATTCATTTTTTTGTTATTTCTCCTAAACCTTGTTCCATTTACTCAAGCTTACTAAATAGGTTATACATTGTTTTCCTCTGTCCCTCTTGCCTTCTTGCGAGTATCAGATTTGCCAAGCCCTCTTTACTCATTATGTGCCAAGGAAATTTCAACTATCAACATATGTTAAGTATAAGTTTCCTTCTGGTTTCCATTTTCTTTAAAACTTAATTCTTACTTGTTGCTTACATATTCAGTCCTTGGTATCATCAGTATCCTTCTGTAGAATCTCGTTTCTGTTTTTTGAGGTCTCATCATTTTTCAGTGTTAAATTCTTTAATGTTTATTAAGTGATAATACTAGAATGTTGAATAATAAGTAATTTCATTAAATTAATTAGTCAAATATTATTGTTTTTATGCTCAGTCAGTAAAGATCCAGGGTTACTTTTCTGTAAATTTGCATATTAAGCCCCAGAAACCAATTGTAATGAAAATTTCCATTCTGGTGTAAATGTACACAATTATTTAAAAAATACCAATAAAGGTTTGCAGACAAATACGGTTTAGGAGTTACCATCAATGGTGAGTACTATGCCAACTTGCTGAGGCAGTTAAAGCTCATAAATATGGCATACTTTAAATATATATATATATATATATATAGTAAGTAATCCATGTGAATCCTCGTAATATAAAATATTAAGACTGATCCACAGAAGAGATCTCAATATATTTATTATAAAGCAAACAGGAATTACTGTAGATAAAATTCAATACCCCATATGATATATAGCCATTTCACCCACAATGGGCTTGTCTTTTTAAATACATTTACTCCTAGTTGTTAATTTCCCTCCTCTTTCTTCGTATTTACAAAAACATTGATTCATTTCTTTATCTAACTTCTTGGTGTTGACAAGCTGGTTCTGGGTAAAATGGCTCTTTATCCTATGGGGTATTGAATTTTATCTACTTGTAATATATATATATATATATATATATATATATATATATATATATATATATATATATATATATTGTTCAAAAGTCTGAAGCCACCCCCAGCATTAGCATGGGAAGAACTTGATAAAATAGTGAAAAAAATGAAATTTTTGTAAATGTGATGCATTTGAATTTGATAATAAGTTAACAGCGTTATTGTCATTATTATTTTTATAACTATGGTTTTATTGCCTAAAATTGTTGTTTAAATGAAATTTGATTTGTTCATCAACTACATAATTGGGGGCCCCCATTATTGATAAATGTTAGTTTTATATTATTTAATTCTTTAATGAATATTGTTTTGGATAAAGAAATGATTTTAGCTCTTTGGATTCAGTTATTAATGACAGCAGATGGACATTTTTCAGGTCACTCACAGTCATACTTTATAAAACAAGAGTTAGAATTAGTAGATGTTTTATATAGAGAAGTAGTGTTTGGGCTTGTGCCACATCAAAGCTACGAGATATAGTGAAATTATCATAGAGTAAATGAGAATATCTAGAAATGGGATATTTCAATCAATATTTAATTAAAAAATTGAACATTATAATGTAATTATTTTAATGTTCTGTAATGACATTACGAGATTTGGTTTGGGTAAAGATGTCATTTTATTGAATGTTTTGCTAACTTAGTTGGACATAAAAATGTGATAAAGGAAAGAGTGATTTTGGGTACACACACACACACACACACACACACACACACACACATATATATATATATATATATATATATATATATATATATATATATAAAGGGTGTATAAAAAACTGAAGTGTGATATGTTCGCTATTAGCTGAAAATTGATGTGGAATTTTACTGTGTAAGTATAAAATTTTTTTTCAGTGGGATGAATAGGAAAAATTTGGTAAGTGATGAAGACGCAATTGTCTTAGGGGTTTTCTTCAAATTTTTAGTGCAGCCCAAAACTGGGGGATCAGTCATATTTCACTTCATTTTAAATATTTTCCATTGAATGAAATATTTCGAAAATTGGTTTTAAATTGTAGGAAATTTATTAATTATTCCATATATAACAGGATTTTTCATTTGGTTGAATAGAGCGAATGCAGGTATGAGGATGTTGAGCCATGTTTTGCGGTTTGATTTCATAATTTAAAGTGTCCAAAAACCGGGTTGCTGTATTTCTCTTGATTTCAAATTTTGGTTTTCTATGAAATAATTATAAAATTGATAACAAATGTTAAGGAATTTCTTCCTTAATCAATGTTTAAAAATTTTTTCCAGTAGCTTCAATAGGGAAAACATGGGATTCAATGAAGTTGCAACTTGTCTAAGGGGTTTTATTGAAATTTTAAGTGCTGCCCAAAACTGGGGATCAGTCATATTCCACTTCGTTTTAATTTTTTTCCATTAAATGAAATATTTTCAAAATTTGTATCAAATTGTAGGAAATTTATGAATTAATCCATGTCTACAAGGATTTTTCATTTGGTTGAATAGAGCAGGGTGGATGTTTGACCATGTCGAGACATGTCTCTGTCGTCTACTTTGAAAATTAAAGGCATACAAAAAACGGTTTGCTTGATGAATCTGGAATACCATTTTTTTGTTTCTATAGAATACTTATAAAATTGATATCAAATTTTATGGATTTTTTTCCTTAATCCAGGTTTAAAATTTTTTTTCAGTCAGTTGAATAGGGACAACATGGCATTGGATGAAGTGGCAACTTGTTAGGGGATTTGTGGGAATTTTTAGTGCAGCCCAAAACTGGGGGATCAGTCATATTTCATTTCTTTTCAATTTTTTTACATTGAATGAAATATTTTAAAAATTGGTATTAAATTGTAGAATATTTATTAATTAATCCATGTCTACAAAGATTATACATTTTGTTGAATAGAGGAAAGTGGAGGTGCAACCATGTCTTTGGCGTATCCTCTGAAAATTTACGTCATGGAAAAACCGGTTTGCTTGAGTACTCCGGATTTAAAATTTTTCGCGTCTATAGAATAGTTATCAAATTGATATCAAATGTTAGGGAATTTCTTGCTTAATCCATGTTGAAAAAAATTTTTTTCAGTCGGTTGAATAGGACTTGTGATAATAGATTTGTCGGAATTTTAATAAGGCCCAAAACTGGGGGATCAGTCAAATTTCAATTATTTATAATTTTTTTCCATTAAATGAAATATTTTAAAAATTAGTATTGTAGGAAATTTATCAATACATCCATGTCTACAAGGATTTTTCATTTGGTTGAATCGAGCAAAGTGCAGCTTTGACAATGTCACTGTTGTGTCCTTTAACAATTAAGATTGCTCAATGGGTCTGCATTTCTTCTTAATTTCTTGCTTAATCCATGTATAAAAGAATTTTTCCAGTTGCTTAAGTATGGACAATGTGGCGTTTGATGATACGTCGACTTGTGTTAGTGGATTTGTTGGGATTTTCATGAGGCCCAAAACTGCGGGATCAAAATTTTTTATTCATATTGATTTTATTATTAATTCTTATGTAGTTAGATGCATAAGATAAGAAAAACAATTGCAATCATATTCGTGCAAGATATATGCCTTAAATAAGACATGGAAGATAGCGGTTTTAAACCCTCATAGTAATAGAAGCCTCAAAAATGCCAATTTCCAAAACTTTTTATTCATATTCATTTTATTATTGATTCTAATGTAGTTAGATGAGTAAGAAAAGTAAAAAAAACAATAGCAATCCTTTTCATGCCTTAAATCAGACATCGAAGATAATGGTTTTAGCCACTAGTAGTAAGAGAAGCCTCAAAAATACCATTTTCCAAAATTTTTTATTTTTGGATTTTATTATTGATTCTTATGTGGTTTGATGGGTAAGAAAAGAAAAAACAATTGCAATCATTTTTTGCAAGATATAAGCCTTAAATCAGACATCGAAGATCGATGTTTTAGCCCCTACTAGTAATAGAACCCTCAAAAATGGTATTTTCCAAAATTTTTATTCATATTGATTTTATTATTGATTCTAACCCTCTCACCATATCCCTGCTTTATAACTTTTTTCCAGCAGATGAAATCTCTTCAAAATTGGTATTAAATTGTGCGAAATCTCTCACTCTGTCGATGTCTACAAGCATTTTTCATTTGCTTTTATAGTGCAAAGTGTAGCTTCGAGTGTGTCGCTGCTGTCACCGTGGGCAATTTACAATGTCCGAAAAGCGGTTTGCTCAAGGAGATCCCATTTCAAGTTTTTCCTCTCGAGGGGATCGTCATGAATTAGATATCAGATTGTGAGGGATTTCCTGCTTAATCAATGAGTCAAAGAATTATTTCAGTCCCTTGTGTAGGGAGGGAGTGACGTTCAACTATACGGGACCTCATGTAGTGAATTTGTCGGAATTTTGAAGTGGACCAAAACTGGGGGATCCCTCACCATTTCCCTGCTTTATGACTTTTTTCCAGCAGATGAAATCTCTTCAAAATTGGTATTAAATTGTGCAAAATCTCTCACTCTGTCCATATCTACAAGAATTTGCCAGCAGCATTTACAGTGCAAAGTCTAGCTTCGATCGTGTCAACGCTGGCAATTTACGGTGTCCGAAAAGAGGTTTGCTCGAAGAGATCGCATTTCAACTTTTTCCACTCTAGGGCACCCTCATGAAATTGATATCAGATTGTGAGGAATTTCCTGCTTAATCCATGAGTCAAATAATTATTTCAGTCGATTGCGTAGGGATGGAGTGACATACGACGATATGGGACCTCGTGTTAGTGAATTTGTTGAAATTTTGATGCGGACCAAAACTAGGGGATCCCTCACAATTTCCCTGCTTTATAACTTTTTTCCAGCAGATAAAACCTCTTCAAACTTGGTATTAAATTGTGCGAAGTCTCTGACTCAGTCCATGCCAACAAGCATTTGTAAGTAGATTTTACAGGGCAAAGTCTAGCTTCGAACTTGCCGCAGCTGTCACCGCTGGCAATTAACGGTATCCGAAAAGCGGTTTTCTCGAAGAGATCAGATTTCAACTTTCTCCACTCTAGGGCACCCTCATGAAATTTATATCAAATTATGAGGAATTCCTTGCTTAATCCATGAGTCGATTGCGTGGGGAGGGAGTGAACTTCAACGATTCGGGACCTACCGTTAGTGAATTTGTTGGAAGCGGACCAAAACTGGGGGCCACCCCCAATACATTGCATTATAAATTTTTTCCAGTAGCTGGAATCTCTTCCAAATTGGTATCAAATTCTGCGGAATATCTCACTCTGTGCATGGCTACAAGCATTTTTCATTCAATTTCATGAGGCAAACTGCAACTTCGACCATGTCACTGCTGTCACAGTACGGTGTCCGAAAAGCGGTTTGCTCGAAGAGATCGCATTTCTATTTTTTCCTCTCCAGGGGATTCTCATCAGATAGATGTCAGATTGTGGGGAATTTCATGCTGACTCCATCAGTCAAATGTTTATTTCAGTCTCTTGTGTGGGGAGGGAGTGAACTTCGACGACTCGGGACCTAGCGTTAGTGAATTTGTTGGAATTTTCATGCGCACCAAAACTGGGGGGGGGGGCCTCCCCCAATTCATTGCTTTATAAATTTTTTCCAGTAGCTGGAATCTCTTCCAAATAGGTATCATTTGTGTGGAATCTCTCACTCTGTTCATGGCTACAAGCATTTTTCGTTCACTTTCATGCGGCAAACTGCAGCTTCGACCATGTTACTGCTGTCACCTTACGGTGTCCGAAAAGCGGTTTGCTCTAAGAGACCCATTTCTGTTTTTTCCTCACCAGGGGATCCTCAGGAGATAGATGTCAGATTGTGGGGAATTTCCTGCTGACTCCATCATTCAAAGGTTTATTTCAGTCGCTCGTGTGGAGAGGGAGTGACCTTCGACGATTCGGGACCTAGCGTTAGTGAATTTCTTGGAATTTTAATGCGCACCAAAACTGGGTGGGGGCGCCTCCAATTCATTGCTTTATAAATTTTTCCAGTAGCTGGATTCTCTTCCAAATTGTTTTCAAATTTGTGGAATCTCTCACTCTGTGCATGGCTACAAGCATTTTTCGTTCGCTTTCATGCGGCAAACTGCAGGTTCGACCATGTCACTGCTGTCACCGTTGGCACTTTACGGTGTCCAAAAAGCGGTTTGCTCGAAGAGATCGCATTTCTACTTTTTCCTCTCTAGGGGATCCTCATGAAATAGACGTCAGATTGTGTGAAATTTCCTGCTGACTCCATCAGTCAAAGGTTTATTTCAGTCGCTTGTGTGGGGAGGGAGTGAACTTCGACGCTTCGGGACCTAGCGTTAGTTAATTTGTTGGAATTTTCACGCGCACCAAAACTGGGGGGCCCTCCCCCAATTCATTGCTTTATAAATTTTTTCCAGTAGTTGGAATCTCTTCCAAATTGGTATCAAATTGTGTGGAATCTCTCATTCTGTGCATGGCTACAAATATTTTTCGTTCGCTTTCATGCGGCAAACTGCAGCTTCGACCATGTCACTGCTGTCCCCGTTGGCACTTTACAGTGTCCGAAAAGCGGTTTGCTCGAAGAGATCGCATTTCTATTTTTTCCTCTCTAGGGGATCCTCATGAGACAGATGTCAGATTGTGGGGAATATCCTGGTGACTCCATCAGTCAAAGGTTTATTTGCGTCGCTTGTGTGGGGAGGGGGAGACCTTCGATTATTCGGGACCTAGTGTTAGTAAATTTGTTGGAATTTTCATGCGCAGCAAAACTGGGCGGGCCTCCCCCAATTCATTGCTTTATAAATTTTTTGCATTGGCTGGAATCTCTTCCAAATTAGTATCAAATTGTGTGGAATCTCTCACTCTGTGCATGGCTACAAGCATTTTTCGTTCGCTTTTATGCGGCAAACTGCAGCTTCGACCATGTCACTGCTGTCACCGTTGGCACTTTACGGTGTCCGAAAAGCGGTTTGCTCGAAGATATCGCATTTTTATTTTTTCCTCTGTAGGGGATCCTCATGAGAAAGATGTCAGATTGTGGGGAATTTCCTGCTGACTCCATCAGTCAAAGCTTTCATTCAGTTGTTTTCTGTGGGGAGGGATTGACTTTCATCGATTCGGGACCTAGCGTTAGGGAATTTGTTGGAATTTTCATGCGCACCAAAACGGGGGGGGGCATCCCCCAAATCATTGCCTTATAAATTGTTTCCAGTAGCTGGATTCTCTTCCAAATTGGTGTCAAATTGTGTGGAATCTCTCACTCTGTGCATGGCGACAAGCATTATTCGTTCGCTTTCATGCGGCAAACTGCAGCTTCGTCCATGTCACTGCTGTCAACGTTGGCATTTAAGGTGTCCGAAGAGCGGTTTGCTCGAAGAGATCGCATTTCTATTTTTACCTCTCTAGGGGATCCTCATCAGAAAGATGTCAGATTGTGGGGAATTACCTGCTGACTCCATCAGTCAAATGTTTATTTCAGTCACTTGTGTGGGGAGGGAGTCACCTTCGACCATTCGGGACCTAGCGTTAGTGAATTTGTTGCTATTTTCATGTGCACCAAAACTGGGGGTGCCTCCCACAATTCATTGCTTTATAAATTTTTTCCAGTAGATGGAATCTCATCCAAATTGGTATCACATTGTCTGGAATCTCTCAATCGGTGCATGGCTACAAGCATTTTTCGTTTGCTTTCAGGTGGCAAACTGCAGCTTCGACCATGTCACTGCTGTCACCGTTGGCACTTTACGGTGTCCGAAAAACGGTTTGCTAAAAGAGATCGCCTTTCTAATTTTTCCTCTCTAGGGGATCCTCATGAGATAGATGTCAGATTGTGGGGAATTTCCTGCTGACTCCATCAGTCATAGGTTTATTTTAGTCGCTTGTGTGGGGATGGATTTTCGACGAATCGGGACCTAGCGTTAGTGAATTTGTTGGAATTTTCATAAACACCAAAACTGGGGGGGACCTCCCCCAATTCATTGCTTTATAAATTTTTCCAGTAGCTGGAATCTCTTCCATATTGGTATCAAATTATTTGGAATCTCTCTCTCCATACATGGCTACAAGCATTTTTCATTTTCTTTCATGCGGCAAACTGCAGCTTCGACCAGGTCACTGCTGTCACCGTTGGCACTTTACGGTGTCCGAATAGCGGTTTACTCGAAGAGATCTCATTTCTACTTTTTCCTCTCTAGGGGATCCTCATGAGATAGATGTCAGACTGTGGGGAATTTCCTGGTGACTCCATCAGTCAAAGGTTTATTTCAGTCACTTGTGTGGGGAGGGAGTGACCTTCGACGATACGGGACCTAGCGTTAGTAAATTTGTTGGTATTTTCATGCGCACCGAAACTGGGTGGGCCTCCCCCAATTCATTGCTTTATAAATTTTTTCCAGTCGCTGGAATCTCTTTCAAATTAGTATTAAATTGTGTGGAATTTTTCACTCCGTGCATGGCTACATATATTTTTCGTTCGCTATCATGCGGCAAACTGCAGCTTCGACAATGTCACTGCTGTCACCGTTGGCACTTTACGGTGTCCGACAAGGGGTTTGCTCGAGAGATCGCATTTCTATTTTTTCCTCTGTAGGGGATCCTCATCAGATAGATGTCAGATTGTGGAGAATTTCCTGCTGACTCCATCAGTCAAAGGTTTATTTCAGTCGCTTGTGTGGGGAGGAATGACCTTTGACGATACGGGACCTAGCGTTAATGAATTTGTTGGAATTTTCATGCGCACCAAATCCCCCAATTCATTGCTTTATGAATTTTTTCCAGTAGCTGGAATCTCTTCCAAATTGGTATCAAATTGTGTGGAATCTCTCACTCTGTGCATGGCTACAAGCATTTTTCGTTCGCTTTCATGTGGCAAACTGTAGCTTCGAGCATGTCACTGCTGTCACCGTTGGCATTTCACGGTGTCCGAAAAGCGGTTTGCTCGAAGTGATTGCATTTCTACTTTTTCTTCTCTAGGGGATCCTCATGAGATAGATTCCAGATTGTGTGGAATTTCCTGCTGACTCCATCAGTCAAATGTTTATTTCAGTTGCTTGTGTGGGGAGGGAGTCACCATCGATGATTCGGGACCTAGCGTTAGTGAATTGGTTGGCATTTTCATGGGCACCAAACCTGGGGTGGCCTCCCCCAATTCATTGTTTATAAATTTTTTCCAGTAGCTGGAATCTCATCCAAATTGGTATCAAATTGTGTGGAATCCCTCACTCTGTGCATGGCTACAAGCATTTTTCGTTCGCTTTCATGCGGCAAACTGAAGCTTCATCAATGTCACTGCTGTCACCATTGGCACTTTAAGGTGTGCGAAAAGGGGTGTGCTCGAAGAGAACGCATTTCTATTTTTTCCTTTCTAGGGGATCCTCATGATATAGATGTCAGATGTAGCAAGGGTGTCAAATTCAAGGGTGAAAGGGACGCAACTCTTTCTGTCGGAAAATGTCTCACACGCTGCAACGCAAAGCCATGTACACCGAACACTGGTGAAAAAATGGTGTCCTGTTCATTTTTTTTTCCTGCTTTTATGGAGTCCAGAAACACCTCATTACCATGCGTGTAACGCGACTTTGCGTGACCGCACGAGACCGTAAATATTAAAAGTCACGGACGCCATCTTGGATCCTTTCATTTCGTAACCCACAGGCCAGACAGACGCGAGGGCGTTTGGGAAGTAAGCCATTCCTTTTTTCCCCACACTCCCCCTGATCTCATGATCACAGAGGTGACAGGGAGGCGGCGATCGCTTTCGCCGGGTGCTTCTTCGAAGAGGGACGCTGCCAGCCTCATCGCCGCTTGCGCTCATGTCCGCGGTCTGAGGGTCGAAAAACACCGCGTCCCTTGGAAGGCTGCTGATATCTGAGTCACTGCCTGATGGAGCTGGCATGAACCAGAGCGATGCCTCACTGGTCTCATATTCCGATTCGCTCCCGTCGTCCAGCGATGGTTGCAACTGCGTCGCCGGCCGCAGGTCCTTAACGTGACGGGGCACACCGTCGAACCGCACCGCCTGTGGGCTGATCACCTCAGTGACGCGTCCGGTTCCGTATTTCGTCGTGCACTTGCTGCGCGGGCTTTTAACCCAGACGACATCGCCTTTCTTCAGCCTCTCTCCGGTTACTTTCAGTTCCGTCAGCGGGTTGGTCTCTATGCCCTTCACTCTGACGTGGTACCTATGCAATGTGTCGGCTGGAGTCGTAGAGGGTGAGACATCATCCTTCGGGGTCACGTTGTACAAGTAGACCGCCTCAGACACCGCGCAGCCCGTCCTGGCTGCGATGGTCTTGACGGTCCTGTGGTTCCGCTCGATGATCCCATTTCCACTCGGTACGTGGGCGCACCGGAACCGTAGGTGCACTCCCCAGGCATCCGCAAACCTCCTGAACTGCTCACAGTTGAATGCGGTGCCATTGTCGGTTAATATCTCCGTTGGGGGGCCACGTTCAAGGAAGATACCATTTAACTGACGGATGATGGTGGCTGAATCCTGCCGACGCAGCAGCCGCCATATCGCAAACCTGGATGGACCGCAATCAATGAGCGTCAGGAAATCCTCGCCGTTGTGGTGAGTAACATCTATCGCCAGCCGGCTCCAGTGGTTCCTCAAGCTCAGCTGCCCTTTCTTCCAGCGAACGGGTGCTGGGTCTATAGACTGGCACGCCGCGCAGTTTCTGACCACTCTTCTGACGTCTGTCTTTAGTACTCCTGGGTCAACCAACTTGGCGAAATACAGGGTCTGCTTGACTCCGGGGTGCCCGCTTTTTTGGTGGACTTCTTTGATCCGATTAGATCGAACGGGACTCATGGACGCTGCGCAGGCGGGTTGCACGGGCTCAATAGCATTCTTAGTGGCGTCAAGCCACCTTTGGGGCACCCTCGTTAAACAATCTGCCTTGTTGAGGCTAGATTTGACCAGGGACACCTCCATTGTCAGTGCGTACTCTTGCACCAGCTTCACGATCGTGTCGAGCCGTCGTCGGATAAGCATCTCGCTGGCGGCTTTAGTCCGCACCCTGGCCCTCCCGGTAAGGGTATCCGAGATCCACTTATAGACGCAAGCGGAATCCGTGAACAGACGCAAGGTGTTCGACTTCCAGAGGATCGCCAAGTTGATCCCCTTGATGACAGCATCGAGCTCTGCTAGGTTTATGTGCTGGGAGTGCTTTTCTGGACGTAACGAGCAAGCATCTTCCACCACGGCTCCATCGTGAACTATCGATACACCAGTTGCAAGAGAGCTTGCGTCAACCCACACACTGATGTCTTGGCTGTCGACGCACCATCTGCCCCGCGCTGGGTCTTCCTTGCGTACTCTAGCGAGGACCTCACTCATCATGGTGAGGAGAGGGGAGTCGTGAACTTCGTCATCCCATCCAGTGGTGACATCAGATGCTCTCCGCTTGATGAACGCCACTGCAACACGCAGCCAGCCACCTACAGGAAGGTGCCCAACTAACTTGCCGCACAAGGAAAATATGCTTTGCCGCGTGACAACGGTGGGCATGTCTGGGACCTCGTTTCCCCGTTTCCAATACAGAACATCATCCTCTCCCCAGACCTGCAAACCAAGCACTCGTGCACAATCCTGCAGCCTCTCCGGTTCCTTGCTGAGGAGGCCAAAGTTGTAGAGATGCTCCTTCACGCGCGCCGCAGATATGACTCCCTCGTTCACGTACACGTCATCAATATATGCAGATGTTGCCCGCCGTATACGTTCATCCTTCGTCAGAATGGCGTCAACAATCATCTGCATAATTGATGGCGCCACATTGAGTCCAAACCCCATGCGGGTCAGGCAATACCTTTGCCCCTTGATAAGCACAGTTTGATAGGGCCACAGTGATTGGTGCACACGCACTTGAAAGTATGCTTTGCGAAGATCCAGCACAGATACATTTGATCCTGCCTGTCGCCATTCCCTTAGCTTCTCGGTACACACGTCCGCGCGGGCTATAAAAGGGTCCACGTGCTCGTTCAGTTCCCGATAGTCGAGCACCGGCCTCACCTTTTGTTTGTTGTGCTGGAGAACCGCCATTAGCGGGATCATGCCCTTTGGGGGCCCTAATTCCTTCTCTGGATAAGGAACCAACCACCCGTTATTAATCCAGGCTCGCAACTCCTTGTCGTATTCCGCACGAGCTAGCGGGGGGATTTTATACTCTGGCACACTGTTGTACAGCTTCTCTGGCGGTTGATCGTCCGACCATTTCCAGGAAACTGTCCAGGACTTTGTGCGCTGGTCGAATTCCGCACGAAAGTCAGGCCGTTCTAGCTCCATTTCTGCACTTAGAGCAAGACCAGTTTCAGTGAAACGCGCCCGACCCTCTTCGTCAACATGGACGCCACCCACTTTTTTGATGACGTCCATTCCCAGGAGCAGATCATAGCCGAGCAGTTCTCCGTCCACGACCAGGGCTTGTACGGCTACTGCAGGCCCATCGCCGATGCTTGCGCGGATGACGCTCACTCCACAAGAGGCTAGCGAGCCCCCGCCAACAGTCAGAATTGGAATCTTGTTGTGTCACAACATGCCTTGCGCACAAGGGTCCGGGTGCACCCGGTGTCTACAAGCGCGAAGCGCTCACGCCCGTTAATCCGCACGCTCACTGCGGGTAGCGCCTTGTTCAGCGGTGATCTGGGGAGAAGACTGGCGCTGTAGCTTACTCCCCTTGCCCGTTTCCCGGACAGCTTCTTGCTACGTGGCCCATCTTGTTGCACCTGTAGCAACGCATACGTCTCCGTGTTCCTCGGTTATGCGTATCCTTCGCACTGCTTCGGCTTCGGCAGTCTTTGGAGAAGTGGTTCAGTTCGCCACATTTATAGCACCTTGTGTCCTCAGTTGGCGGTGCGGGTGCTTCCACAGCTGCTGAGACAGGCTCCGCGTCGTCCTTCAGAATATTCCGGGCTCTGGCCAGTAACTCGTCTAACCCCAGATCATTGAGCCTTGACGATGCTCGTAGCAGTCGACTGGCGTTGTCTAGGAGTCCGGCCAGAAAGGCGCATCCTAGGATTTGGTCGCTTGCTCCACCGAACGGTGCGGCCAGCTTCCTCAAATCGGCCAGATAGACATCTACCGTTTCATCTGGCCCAAGCCGCCGTTCGATGAACTGCCTCCAGGAGACAAAGGGGTCCGCACCGAATGCCACGTATAGAGCCTGCTTAATTTCCTCCAAGTCTGCGTCAGCCCTGAGCTGCTGATACACGGCGTAAGCTCCTCAGAGGGATTAACAGTGCGGGATCTTTAACTTTACACAGCCGGCAGACCCGCTCGGCCTTTTCCCACCACTCGACCACAGACGGGCCAGCAGGGGAACCGTCGAACTCTGGTATCGACTTCAAGACGAATCTGTCCATGTTGTAGTAATGGCCGAAATAGCTTCTAGCAAGGGTGTCAAATTCAAGGGTGAAAGGGACGCAACTCTTTCCGTCGGAAAATGTCTCACGCGCTGCAACGCAAAGCCATGTACACCGAACACTGGTGAAAAAATGGTGTCCTGTTCATTTTTTTTCCTGCTTTTATGGAGTCCAGAAACACCTCATTAACATACGTGTAACGCGACTTTGCGTGACCGCACGAGACCGTAAATATTAAAAGTCACGGACGCCATCTTGGATCCTTTCCTTTCGTAACCCACAGGCCAGACAGACGCGAGGGCGTTTGGGAGGTAAGCCATTCCTTTTTTCCCCACAAGATGTCAGATTGTGTGGAATTTCCTGTTGACTCCATCAGTCAAAGGTTTATTTCAGTCGCTTGTGTGGGGACGATTCGGGACCTAGCATTAGTGATTTTGTTGGAATTCTCATGCGCACCAAAACTGGAGGGGCATCCCGCAATTCATTGCTTTATAAATTTTTTTCAGTAGCTGGAATCTCTTCCAAATTGGTATCAAATTGTGTGGAATCTTCCACTCTGTGCATGCCTACAAGCATTATTCGTTCGCTTTCATACGGCAAACTGCAGCTTCGGCCATGTCACTGCTGTCACCGTTGGCACTTTACGGTGTCCGAAAAGCAGTTTGCTCGAAGAGATCGCATTTCTATTTTTTCCTCTCTAGGGGATCCTCATGAAATAGATGTCAGATTGTGGGGAATTTCCTGGTGACTCCCTCAATCAAATGTTTATTTCAGTCACTTGTGTGGGGAGAGAGTGACCTTCGACTATTCGGACCTAGTGTTAGTAAATTTGTTGGAATATCCATGCACACCAAAACTGGCGTGGTAACCCTCAAATTCATTGCTTTATAAATTTTTTCCAGTAGCTGGATTCTCTTCCAAATTGTTATCAAATTGTGTGGAATCCCTCACTCTGTATATGGCCACAAGAATTTTTCGTTCGCTTTCATGCGGCAAACTGCAGCTTCGACTATGAAACTGCTGTCACCGTTGGCACTTTACAGTGTCCGTAAAGCGGTTTGCTCGAAGAGATCGCATTTCTAATTTTTACTATCTAGGGGATCCTCATGAGATAGATGTCAGATTGTGGGGAATTTCCTGCTGACTCCATCAGTCATAGGTTTATTTCAGTCACTTGTTTGTGGAGGCAGTGTCCTTCGATGATTTGGGACGTAGCGATAGTGAATTTGTTGGTATTTTCAACCGCACCAAAACCGGGGGGGGGGCTCACACAATTCATTGCTTTATAAATTTTTTCCAGTAGATGGAATCTCTTCCAAATTGGTATCAAATTGTGTGGAATCTCTCACTCTGTGCATGGTTACAAGCATTTTTCGTTCGCTTTCATGCGGCAAACTGCAGCTTCGACCATGTCACTGCTTTCACCGTTGGCTCTTTACGGTGTCCGAAAAGAGGTTTGCTCAAAGAGATAGCATTTCTACTTTTTCCTCTGTAGGGGATCCTCATGAGATAGATGTCAGATTGTTTGGAATTTCCAGATGACTCCATCAGTCAAATGTTTATTTCAGTCCCTTGTGTGGGGAGGGAGTGACCTTCGACGACTCGGGACCTAGAGTTAGTGAATTTGTTGGTATTTTCAGGCGCACTAAAACTGGCGGGAGCCTCCCCCAATTCATTGCATGATAATTTATTTCCAGTAGCTGGTATCTCTTCGAATTGTTATCAAATTGTGTGGAAACTCTCACTCTGTGCATGGCTACAAGCATATTTCGTTCGCTTTCATGCGAAAACTGCAGCTTCGACCAGGTCACTGCTGTCTCCGTTGGCACATTACGGTGTCCGAAATGCGGTCTGCACGAAGAGTTCGCATTTCTAATTTTTCCTCTCAAAAGGAGCCTCATGAGATAGATGTCAGATTGTGGGGAATTTCCTGCTGACTCCATCAGTCAAAGGTTTATTTCAGTCGCTTGTGTGGGGAGGGAGTGACCTTCGACGATTCGGGACCTAGCGTTAGTGAATTTGTTGGTATTTTGATGCACACCGAAACTGAGGGGGCCTCCTCCAATTCATTGCTTTATAAATTTTTTCCAGTAGCTGGTATCTCTTCCAAATTAGTATCAAATTGTGTGGAATCTCTCACTCTGTGCATGGCTACAAGCATTTTTCGTTCGCTTTCAAGCGGCAAACTGCAGCTTCGGCCATGTCACTGCTGGCACCGTTGGCACTTTACGGTGACCGAAAAGCAGATTGCTCGAAGTGATGGCATCTCTATTTTTTCCTCTCTAGGGAATCATCATGAGATAGATGTCAGATTGTGCGGAAAGTCCTGCTGACACCAATAGACAAATGTTTATTTCAGTTGCGTGTGTGGGGAGGGAGTGACCTTCGACGATTCGGGACCTAGTGTTAGTGCATTTGTTGGTATTATCATGCGCACCAAAACTGGGGGGCACCCCCCAATTCATTGCTTTATAAATTTTTTCCAGTAGCAGGATTCTCTTCAGAATTGGTATCAAATTGTGTGGAATCTCTCACTCTGTGCACGGCTACAACATTTTTCGTTCGCTTTCAGGCGGCAAACTGCAGCTTCGACAATGTCACTGCTGTCACCGGTGGCACTTTACGGTGTCTGAAAAGCAGTTTCCTCGAACATATCGCATTTCTACTTTTTCCTCTGTAGGGGATTCTCATGAGATAGATGTCAGATTGTGGGGAATTTCCTGTTGACTCAATCCGTCAAATGTTTATATCAGTCCCTTATGTGGGAAGGAGTGACCTTCGACGATTCGGGACCTAGCGTTAGTGAATTTGTTGGAATTGTCATGCGCACCAAAACTGGGGGCGGGCATCCCCAATTCATTGCTTTATAAATTTTTTCCAGTAGCTGGAATCTCTTCCAAATTGGTACTAAATTGTGTGGAATCTCTCTGTGCATGGCTACAAGCATTTTTCGTTCGCTTTCATGCGGCACACTGCAGCTTCGACCATGTCACTGCTGTCACCGTTGGCACTTTATGGTGTCCGAAAAGATGTTTGCTCGAAGAGATCGCATTTCTACTTTTTCCTCTCTAGGGGATCCTCATGAAATAGATGTCAGATTCTGTGGAATTTCCTGCTGACTCCATCAGTCAAAGGTTTATTTCAGTCAGATGTGTGGGGAGGGAGTGAACTTCCGCGATTCGGGACCTATCGTTAGTAAATTTGTAGGAATTTTCATGGGCACCAAAACTGGGTGGGGGCATCCCCCAATTCATTGCTTATAAATTTTTTGCAGAAGCTGGTATCTCTTCTAAATTGATATGAAATTGTGTGGAATCTCTCACTCTCAGCATCGCTACAAGCATTTTTCGTTCGCTTTTATGCGGCAAACTGCAGCTTCGTCCATGTCACTGCTGTCACCGTTGGCACTTTACGGTGTCTGAAAAGCGGTTTGTTCGAAGTGTTCGCATTTCTACTTTTTCCTCTCTAGGGGATCCTCATGTGATAGAAGTCAGATTGTGGGGAATTTCCTGCTGACTCCCTCATTCAAAGG
The DNA here is from genome assembly GCA_963932145.1 of Acanthosepion lycidas. Taxonomy (NCBI): domain Eukaryota; kingdom Metazoa; phylum Mollusca; class Cephalopoda; order Sepiida; family Sepiidae; genus Acanthosepion; species Acanthosepion lycidas. The sequence goes on along the minus strand of OZ010592.1, from coordinate 106,262,482 downwards.
TTTATTTCAGTCGCTTGTGTGCGGAAGGCGTGACCTTCGACGATTCTGGACCTGGCGTTAGTGAATTTGTTGGTATTTTCATGCCCAGCAAAATTAAGGGGGCCTCCGCCAATTCATTGCTTTATAAATTTTTTTCTGTAGCTGGAATCTCTTCCAAATTGTTATGAAAATGTGTGGAATCTCTCACTCTGTGTATGGCTACAAGCATTTTTCGTTCGCTTTCATGCGGCAAACTGCAGCTTCCACCATGTCACTGCTGTCACCGTTGGCACTTTACGGTGACCGAAATGCGGTTTTTCTCGAAGGGGATCCTCATGAGATAGATGTCAGATTGTGTGGAATTTCCTGATGACTCCATCAGTCAAATGTTTATTTCAGTCCCTTGTGTGGGTAGGTAGTGACCTTCAACGATTAGGGATATAACGTTAGTAAATTTGTTGGAATTTTCATGCGCACCAATACTAGGGTATGAAATTGAAGGCAAAATATTCTTTTGCAGAGCTTAGATTAGGTCTTTCCCAGTCCATAATGCTAAATTAATGAAGTAAAATATAAATATAAATAGGAATCAGGAGAGAAATGTACACTGATCACCTATTTTCTTCCCAAAATATTTTTCATGGAAATCCCAGTCATATGAGTCGAGTCCATAAATGCTACGATCACGGTAAGAAATTGATGGCAAAATATTTTTTGCACAGCTTAGATTAGGTCTGTCCTCACCATAATGCTAAATAAAGGAAGTAAAATGGAAATATGAATAGGAAACAGGATAGAAATGTACAGTGATCCCCCATTATCTGCCCACAATCTTTTCCATGGAATTCCCAATCATATGAGTCGAGTCCATGCATGCTACGATCACGGTATGAATTTGAAGGCAAAATATTTTTTTGCAGAGCTAAGATTATGTCTTTCCCTGTCCATAATGCTAAATTAAGGAAGTAAAATAAAAATATAAATAGGAAACAGAAGAGAAATGTACAGTGATCACCCATTTTCTGCCAACAATCTTTTTCATGGAAATCCCAGTCATATGAGTCGAGTCCATGCATGCTACGTTCACGGTATGAATTTGAAGGCAAAATATTTTTTTGCAGGTTTTAGATTAGGTCTTTCCCTGTCCATAATGCTAAATTAAAGAAGTAAAATATAAATATAAATATGAAACAGAAGAGAAATGTACAGTGATCACCCATTTTCTGCCCACAACCTTTTTCATGGAAATCCCAGTCATATGAGTCGAGTCCATACATGCTACGATCACGGTATGAATTTGAAGGCAAAATATTTTTTTGCAGATCTCAGATAAGGACTTTCCCTGTCCATAATGCTAAATTAAGGAAGTAAAATCGAAATATAAATATGAAACAGAAGAGAAATGTACTGAGATCACCCATTTTCTGCCCACAACCTTTTTCATGGAAATCCCAGTCATATGAGTCGAGTCCATGCATGCTACGATCACGGTATGAATTTGAAGGCAAAATATTTTTTTGCAGATCTTAGATTAGGTCTTTCACTGTCCATAATGCTAAATTGAGGAAGTAAAATATAAATATAAATAGGAAACAGAAGACAAATGTACAGTGTTCACCCATTTTCTGCACAGAATCTTTTTCATGGATATCCCAGTCATATGAGTCGAGTCCATGCATGCTACGCTCCTTTGAACCCGCCTACACGGGTTCAGGTCCTGTCTACCTCCCCGAAGGAAACCTTGCCCTTCGGCAAAGATTCCTCCGAGTTCCTCTCTGCAGTAGAGAGTTCGACAGAAAACCCGAGCAGCAACTCAAAACGGTTGATATTTATCAACCCCCCCACATGGGTTAAATGTGGCACAAGGCCGGTTTAATGTGGGTAGCTCCAAGCCCGTAGGCTCGGCCACAAATATGACCTTTGAACCCGCCTAGACGGGTTAAGGTCCTGTCTAACTCCCCGAAGGAAACCTTGCCCTTCGGCAAAGCTTCCTCCGAGTTCTTCTCTGCAGTAGAGAGTTTGACAGAAAACCCGAGCCGCAACTCAAAACGGTTGATATTTATCAACCCCCCACGTGGGTTAAATGTGGCACAAGGCCGGTTTAATGTGGGTAACTCCAAGCCCGTAGGCTCGGCCAAAATTATGACATTTGAATCCGCCTAGAGGGGTTCAGGTCCTGTCTACCTCCCCGAAGGAAACCTTGCCCTTCGGCAAAGCTTCCTCCGAGTTCCTCTCTGCAGTAGAGAGTTCGACATATAACCCGAGCCGTAACTCGAAATGGTTGATATTTATCAACCACCCACGTGGGTTAAATTTGGCACAACGCCAGTTTAATATGGGTATCTCCAAGCCCGTAGGCTCGGCCAAAAATATGACCTTTGAACCCGCCTAGACGGGTTCAGGTCGTGTCTACCTCCCCGAAGGAACCTTGCCCTTCGGCAAAAATTCCTCCGAGTTCCTCTCTGCAGTAGAGATTTCAACAGAAAACCCGAGCCGCAAATCAAAAAGGTTGGTATTTATCAACCCCCCCACGTGGGTTAAATGTGGCACAAGGCCGGTTTAATGTGGGTATCTCCAAGCCCGTAGGCTCGGCCAAAAATATGACCTTTGAACCCGCCTAGACGTGTTCAGGTCCTGTCTACCTCCCCGAAGAAAACCTTGCCCTTCGGCAAAGCTTCCTCCGAGTTCCTCTCTGCAGTAGAGAGTTTGACAGAAAACCTGAGCCGCAACTCGAAATAGTTGATATTTATCAACCCCACCACGTGGGTTAAATATGGCACAAGGCAGGTTTAATGTGGGTATCTCCAAGCCCGTAGGCTCGGCCAAAAATATGACATTTGAACCCGCCTAGACGGGTTTAGGTCCTGTCTACCTCCCCGAAGGAAACCTTGCCCTTCGGCAAAGCTTCCTCCGAGTTCCTCTCTGCAGTAGAGAGTTTGACAGAAAACCCGAGTCGCAACTCAAAAAGGTTGTTATTTATCAAACCCCCACTTGGTTTAAAAGTGGCACAAGCCCGTTTAATGTGGGTATCTCCAAGCCCGTAGGCTCGGCCAAAAATATGACCTTTGAACCCGCCTAGACGGGTTCAGGTCCTGTCTACCTTCCCGAAGGAAAACTTGCCCTTCGGCAAAGCTTCCTCCGAGTTCCACTCTGCAGTAGAGAGTTTGACATAAAACCCGAGCCGCAACTCAAAAAGGTTGGTATTTATCAACCGCCCTACGTGGGTTAAATGTGGCACAAGGCCGGTTTAATGTGGGTATCTCCAAGCAAGTAGGCTCGGCCAAAAATATGACCTTTGAACACGCCTAGACGGGTTCAGGTCCTGTCTACCTCCCCGAAGGAAACCTTGCCCTTGGGCAAAGCTTCCTCCGTGTTCCTCTCTTCAGCAGAGAGTAAAACAGAAAACCCGAGCCGCAACTCAAAAAGGTTGGTATTTATCAACCCCCCACGTGGGTTAAATGTGGCACAAGGCCGGTTTAATGTGGGTATCTCCAAGCCCGTAGGCTCGGCCAAAAATATGACATTTGAACCCGCCTAGACGGGTTCAGGTCCTGTCTACCTCCCCGAATGTAACCTTGCCCTTCGGCAAAGCTTCCTCCGAGTTCCTCTCTACAGTAGAGATTTCAACAGAAACCCGAGCCGCAACTCAAAAATGTTTGTATTTATCAACCCACCCCCACGTCGGTTAAATGTGGCACAAGGCCGGTTTAATGTGGGTATCCCCAAGCCCGTAGGCTCGGCCAAATATATGACATTTGAACCCGCCTAGACGGGTTCAGGTCCTGTCTACCTCCCCGAAGGTAACCTTGCCCTTGGGCAAAGCTTCCTCCGTGTTCCTCTCTGCAGCAGAGAGTAAAACAGAATACCCGAGCCGCAACTCAAAAAGGTTGGTATTTACCAACCCCCCACGTGGGTTAAATGTGGCACAAGGCCGGTTTAATGTGGGTATCTACAAGCCGGTAGGCTCGGCCAAAAATATGACCTTTGAACCCGCCTAGACGGGTTCAGGTCCTGTCTACCTCCCCGAAGGAAACCTTGCCCTTCGGCAAAGCTTCCTCCGAGTTCCTCTCTGCAGTAGAGAGTTCGACATAAACCCCGAGCCCTAACTCAAAAAGGTTGGTATTTATCAACCCACCCACGTGGGTTAAATGTGGCACAAGGCCCGTTTAATGTGGGTATCTACAAGTCCGTAGGCTCGGCCAAAAATATGACCTTTGAACCCGCCTAGACGGGTTCAGGTCCTGTCTACCTCCCCGAAGGAAACATTGCCCTTCGACAAAGCTTCCTCCGAGTTCCTCTCTGCAGTAGAGAGTTTGACAGAAAACCCGAGCCGCAACTCAAAAAGGTTTGTATTTATCAACCCACCACCACGTGGGTTAAATGTGGCACAAGGCCGTTTTAATGTGGGTATCTCCAAGCCCGTAGGCTCGGCCAAAAATATGACCTTTGAACCCGCCTAGACGGGTTCAGGTCCTGTCTACATCCCCGAAGGAAACCTTGCCCTTCGGCAAAGCTTCCTCCGAGTTCCTCTCTGCAGTAGAGAGTTTGTTAGAAAACCCGAGCCGCAAATCAAAAAGGTTGGTATTTATCAACCCCCACACGTGGGTTAAATGTGGCACAAGGCCCGTTAAATGAGGGTATCTCAAAGCCCGTAGGCTCGGCCAAAAATATGACCTTTGAACCCGCATAGACGGTTTCAGGTCCTGTCTACCTCCCCGAAGGAAACCTTGCCCTTCGGCAAAGCTTCCTCCGAGTTCCTCTCTGCAGTAGAGAGTTTGACAGAAAACCTGAGCCGCAACTCGAAATGGTTGATATTTATCAACCCCACCACGTGGGTTAAATATGGCACAAGGCAGGTTTAATGTGGGTATCTCCAAGCCCGTAGGCTCGGCCAAAAATATGACATTTGAACCCGCCTAGACGGGTTTAGGTCCTGTCTACCTCCCCGAAGGAAACCTTGCCCTTCGGCAAAGCTTCCTCCGAGTTCCACTCTGCAGTAGAGAGTTTGACATAAAACCCGAGCCGCAACTCAAAAAGGTTGGTATTTATCACCCGCCCTACGTGGGTTAAATGTGGCACAAGGCCGGTTTAATGTGGGTATCTCCAAGCAAGTAGGCTCGGCCAAAAATATGACCTTTGAACACGCCTAGACGGGTTCAGGTCCTGTCTACCTCCCCGAAGGAAACCTTGCCCTTGGGCAAAGCTTCCTCCGTGTTCCTCTCTTCAGCAGAGAGTAAAACAGAAAACCCGAGCCGCAACACAAAAAGGTTGGTATTTATCAACCCCCCACGTGGGTTAAATGTGGCACAAGGCCGGTTTAATGTGGGTATCTCAAAGCCCGTAGGCTCGGCCAAAAATATGACATTTGAACCCGCCTAGACGGGTTCAGGTCCTGTCTACCTCCCCGAATGTAACCTTGCCCTTCGGCAAAGCTTCCTCCGAGTTCCTCTCTACAGTAGAGATTTCAACAGAAACCCGAGCCGCAACTCAAAAAGGTTTGTATTTATCAACCCACCCCCACGTGGGTTAAATGTGGCACAAGGCCGGTTTAATGTGGGTATCCCCAAGCCCGTAGGCTCGGCCAAAAATATGACATTTGAACCCGCCTAGACGGGTTCAGGTCCTGTCTACCTCCCCGAAGGTAACCTTGCCCTTGGGCAAAGCTTCCTCCGTGTTCCTCTCTGCAGCAGAGAGTAAAACAGAATACCCGAGCCGCAACTCAAAAAGGTTGGTATTTATCAACCCCCCACGTGGGTTAAATGTGGCACAAGGCCGGTTTAATGTGGGTATCTACAAGCCGGTAGGCTCGGCCAAAAATATGACATTTGAACCCGCCTAGACGGGTTCAGGTCCTGTCTACCTCCCCGAAGGAAACCTTGCCCTTCGGCAAAGCTTCCTCCGAGTTCCTCTCTGCAGTAGAGAGTTCGACATAAACCCCGAGCCCTAACTCAAAAAGGTTGGTATTTATCAACCCACCCACGTGGGTTAAATGTGGCACAAGGCCCGTTTAATGTGGGTATCTACAAGTCCGTAGGCTCGGCCAAAAATATGACCTTTGAACCCGCCTAGACGGGTTCAGGTCCTGTCTACCTCCCCGAAGGAAACATTGCCCTTCGACAAAGCTTCCTCCGAGTTCCTCTCTGCAGTAGAGAGTTTGACAGAAAACCCGAGCCGCAACTCAAAAAGGTTTGTATTTATCAACCCACCACCACGTGGGTTAAATGTGGCACAAGGCCGGTTTAATGTGGGTATCTCCAAGCCCGTAGGCTCGGCCAAAAATATGACCTTTGAACCCGCCTAGACGGGTTCAGGTCCTGTCTACATCCCCGAAGGAAACCTTGCCCTTCGGCAAAGATTCCTCCGAGTTCCTCTCTGCAGTATAGAGTTTGTTAGAAAACCCGAGCCGCAAATCAAAAAGGTTGGTATTTATCAACCCCCACACGTGGGTTAAATGTGGCACAAGGCCCGTTAAATGAGGGTATCTCAAAGCCCGTAGGCTCGGCCAAAAATATGACCTTTGAACCCGCATAGACGGGTTCAGGTCCTGTCTACCTCCCCGAAGGAAACCTTCCCTTCGGCAAAGCTTCCTCCGAGTTCCTCTCTGCAGTAGAGATTTTGATCGAAAACCCGAGCCGCAACTCAAAAAGTTTGGTATTTATCAACACCCACACGTGGGTTAAATGTGGCACAAGGCCGGTTTAATGTGGGTATCTCCAAGCCCGTAGGCTCGCCCATAACTTGACCTTTGAACCCGCCTAGACGGGTTCAGGTCCTGTCTACCTCCCCGAAGGAAACCTTGCCCTTCGGCAAAGCTTCCTCCGTGTTCCTCTCTGCAGTAGAGAGTTTGACAGAGAACCCGAGCCGCAACTCAAAACGGTTGATATTTATCAACCCCCCCACGTGTGTTAAATGTGGCACAAGGCCGGTTTAATGTTGGTATCTCCAAGCAGGTAGGCTCGGCCAAAAATATGACCTTTGAACACGCCTAGACGGGTTCAGGCCCTGTCTACCTCCCCGAAGGAAACCTTGCCCTTGGGCAAAGCTTCCTCCGTGTTCCTCTCTTCAGCAGAGAGTAAAACAGAAAACCCGAGCCGCAACTCAAAAAGGTTGGTATTTATCAAACCCCCACGTGTGTTAAATGTGGCACAAGGCCGGTTTAATGTGGGTATCTACAAGCCCGTAGGCTCGGCCAAAAATATGACTTTTGAACACGCCTAGACGGGTTCAGGTCCTGTCTACCTCCCCGAAGGTAACTTTGCCCTTCGGCAAAGCTTCCTCCAAGTTCCTCTCTGCAGTGGAGAGTTCGACAGAAAACCCGAGCCGCAACTCAAAAAGGTTGGTATTTATCAAACCCCCACGTGGGTTAAATGTGGCACAAGGCCGTTTAATGTGGGTATCTCCAAACCCGTAGGCTCGGCCAAAAATATGACCTTGAACCAGCCTAGACGGGTTCAGGTCCTGTCTAAATCCCCGAAGGAAAACTTGCCCTTCGGCAAAGCTTCCTCCGTGTTCCTCTCTGCAGTAGAGAGTTCGACAGAAAACCCGAGCCGCAACTCAAAAAGGTTGGTATTTATCAACCCCCCCACGTGGGTTAAATGTGGCAAAAGGCCGGTTTAATGTGGGTATCTCCAAGCCCGTAGCCTCGGCCAAAATTATGACCTTTGAACCCGCCTAGACGGGTTCAGGTCCTGTTTACCTCCCCGAAGGAAAACTTGCCCTTCGTCAAAGCTTCCTCCGAGTTCTTCTCCGCAGTAGAGTGTTCGACATAAAACCCGAGCCGCAACTCAAAAACGGTTGATATTTATCAACCCCCCCACGTGGGTTAAATGTGGCACAAGTCTGGTTTAATGTGGGTATCACCAAGCCCGTAGGCTCGGCCAAAAATATGACCTTTGAACTCGCCTAGACGGGTTCAGGTCCTGTCTACCTCCCCGAAGGAAACCTTGCCCTTCGGCAAAGCTTCCTCCGAGTTACTCTCTGCAGTAGAGAGTTTGACAGAAAACCCAAGCCGCAACTCAAAATGGTTGGTATTTATCAACCTCCCCACGTGGGTTAAATGTGGCACAAGGCCGGTTTAATGTGGGTATCTCCAAGCCCGCAGGCTCGGCCAAAAATATGACCTTTGAACCAGCCTAGGCGGGTTCAGGTCCTGTCTACCTCCCCGAAGGAAACCTAGCCCTTCGGCAAAGCTTCCTCCGAGTTCCTCTCTGCAGTAGACAGTTCAACAGAAAACCCGAGCCGCAACTCAAAAAGGTTGGTATTTATCAACCCTCCACGTGGGTTAAATGTGGCACAAGGCCGGTTTAATGAGTGTATCTCCAAGCCCGTAGGCTCGGACAAAAATATGACCTTTGAACCCGCCTACACGGGTTCAGGTCTTGTCTACCTCCCCGAAGGAACCTTGCCCTTCGGCAAAGCTTCCTCCGAGTTCTTCTCTGCAGTAGAGAGTAAAACAGAAAACCCGAGCCGCAACTCAAAAAGGTGGGTATTTATCAACCCCCCCTCCCCATGTGGGATAAATGTGGCACAAGGCCGGTTTAATGTGGGTATCTCCAAGCCGGTAGTCTCGGCCAAAAATATGACCTTTGATCCCGCCTAGACGGGTTCAGGTCCTGTCTACCTCCCCGAAGGAAACCTTGCCCTTCGGCAAAGCTTCCTCCGAGTTCCTCTCTGCAGTAGAGAGTTCGACAGAAAATCTGAGCCGCAACTCAAAACGGTTGATATTTATCAACCAACCCGCGTGCGTTACATGTGGCACAAGGCCGGTTTAATGAGGGTATCTCCAAGCCCGTAGGCTCGGATAAAAATATGACCTTTGAACCCGCCTAGACGGGTTCAGGTCCTGTCTACCTCCCCGAAGGAAACCTTTCCCTTCGGCAAAGCTTCCTCCGATTTCCTCTCTGCAGTAGAGAGTTCGACATAAAACCCGAGCCGCAACTCAAAAAGGTTGATATTTATCAACCCCCCACGTGGGTTAAATGTGTCACAAGGCCGGTTTAATGTGGGTATCTCAAAGCCCGTAGACTCCGATAAAAATATCACCTTTGAACCCGCCTAGACGGGTTCAGGTCCTGTCTACCTAACCGAAGGAAAGCTTGCCCTTCGGCAAAGCTTCCTCCGAGTTTCTCTCTGCAGTAGAGAGTTTGACAGAAAACCTTAGCCGCAACTCAAAACGTTTGATATTTATCAACCCCCCCACGTGTGTTAAATGTGGCACAAGCCCGGTTTAATGTGGGTATCTCCAAGCCCGTAGGCTCGGCCAAAAATATGACCTTTGAACCCACCTAGACGGGTTCAGGTCCTGTCTACCTCCCCGAAGGAAACCTTGCCCTTCGGCAAAGCTTCCTCCGAGTTCCTCTCTGCAGTAGAGAGTTCGACATAAAAACCGAGCCGCAACTCGAAAAGGTTGATATTTATCAACCCCCCACATGGGTTAAATATGGCACAAAGCCGGCTTAATGTGGGTATCTCCAAGCCCGTAGGCTCGGCAAAAATTATGAACTTTGAACCCGCCTAGATGGGTTCAGGTCTTGTCTACCTGCCCGAAGGAAACCTTGCCCTTCGGCAAAGCTTCCTCCGAGTTCCTCTCTGCATTAGAGTGTTCGACATAAAACCCGAGCCGCAACTCAAAACGTTTGATATTTATCAACCCGCCCACGTGGGTTAAATGTGGCACAAGGCCGGATTATGTGGTTATCTCCAAGCCCGTAGGCTCGGCCAAAAATATGACCTTTGAACCCGCCTAGACGGGTTCAGGTCCTGTCTACCTCCCCGAAGGAAACCTTGCCCTTCGGCAAAGCTTCCTCCGAGTTCCTCTCTGCAGTAGAGAGTTCGACATAAAACCCGAGCCGTAACTCAAAAAGGTTGGTATTTATCAACTCCCCACGTGGGTTAAATGTGGCACAAGGCCGGTTTAATGTGTGGATCTCCAAGTCCGTAGGCTCGGCCCAAAATATGACCTTTGAACCCGCCTAGACGTGTTCAGGTCCTGTCTACCTCCCCGAAGGAAACCTTGCCCTTCGGCAAAGCTTCCTCCGAGTTCCTCTCTGCAGTAGAGAGTTTGACAGAAAACCCGAGCCGCAACTCAAAAAGGTTGGTATTTATCAACCCCTCCACGTGGGTTAAATGTGGCACAAGGCCGGTTTAATGTGGGTATCTCAAAGCCCGTAGGTTCGCCCAAAAATATGACCTTTGAACCCGCCTAGACGGGTTCAGGTCCTGTCTACCTCCCCGAAGGAAACCTTGGCCTTCGGCAAATCTTCCTCCGAGTTCCTCTCTGCAATAGAGAGTTTAACAGAAAACCCGAGCCGCAACTCAAAAAGGTTGGTATTTATCAACCCCCCCACGAGGGTTAAATGTGGCACAAGGCCGGTTTAATGTGGGTATCTCCAAGCCGGTAGTCTCGGCCAAAAATATGACGTTTGATCCCGCCTAGACGGGTTCAGGTCCTGTCTACCTCCCCGAAGGAAACCTTGCCCTTCGGCAAAGCTTCCTCCGAGTTCCTCTCTGCAGTAGAGAGTTCGACAGAAAACCTGAGCCGCAACTCAAAACGGTTGATATTTATCAACCAACCCACGTGCGTTACATGTGGCACAAGGCCGGTTTAATGTGGGTATCTCCAAGCCCGTAGGCTTGGATAAAAATATGACCTTTGAACCCGCCTAGAGGGGTTCAGGTACTGTCTACCTCCCCGAAGGAAACCTTGCCCTTCGGCAAAGCTTCCTCCGAGTTCCTCTCTGCAGTAGAGAGTTTGACAGAAAACCCGAGCCGCAACTCAAAACGGTTGATATTTATCAACCAACCCACGTGGGTTACATGTGGCACAAGGCCGGTTTAATGTGGGTATCTCCAAGCCCGTAGGCTCGGATAAAAATATGACCTTTGAACCCGCCTAGACGGGTTCAGGTCCGGTCTACCTCCCCGAAGGAAACCTTGCCCTTCGGCAAAGCTTCCTCCGAGTTCCGCTCTGCAGTAGAGAGTTCGACATAAAACCCGAGCCGCAACTCAAAACGGTTGATATTTATCAACTCCCGCACGTGGGTTAAATGTGGCACAAGGCCGGTTTAATGTGGTATCTCCAAGCCCGTAAGTTCGGCCAAAAATATGACCTTTTAACCCGACTAGACGGGTTCAGGTCCTGTCTACCTCCCCGAAGGAAACCTTGCCCTTCGGCAAAGCTTCCTCCGAGTTCCTCTCTGCAGTAGAGAGTTTGACAGAAAACCCGAGCCGCAACTCAAAACGGTTGATATTTATCAACCAACCCACGTGGGTTACATGTGGCACAAGGCCGGTTTAATGTGGTATCTCCAAGCCCGTAAGCTCGGCCAAAAATATGACCTTTTAACCCGACTAGACGGGTTCAGGTCCTGTCTACCTCCCCGAAGGAAACCTTCCCCTTCGGCAAAGCTTCCTCCGAGTTCCTCTCTGCAGTAGAGAGTTTGACAGAAAACCAGAGCCGCAACTCAAAAAGGTTGGTATTTATCAACCCCCCCCCCACGTGGGTTAAATGTGGCACAATACCGCTTTAATGTGGGTATCTCCAAGCCGGTAGGCTTGGCCAAAAATATGACCTTTGATCCCGCCTAGACGGGTTCAGGTGCTGTCTAACTCCCCGAAGGAAACCTTGCCCTTCGGCAAAGCTTCCTCCGAGTTCCTCTCTGCAGTAGAGAGTTTGACAGAAAACCCGAGCCGCAACTCAAAACGGTTGATATTTATCAACCCACCCAAGTGGGTTACATGTGGCACAAGGCCGGTTTAATGTGGGTATCTACAAGCCCGTAGGCTCGGATAAAAATATGACCTTTGATCCCGCCTAGACGGGTTCAGGTCCTGTCTACCTCCCCGAAGGAATCCTTGCCCTTCGGCAAAGCTTCCTCCGAGTTCCTCTCTGCAGTAGAGAGTTCGACATAAAACCCGAGCCGCAACTCAAAACGGTTTGATATTTATCAACCCCCGCACGTGGGTTAAATGTGGCACAAGGCCGGTTTAATGTGGGTATCTCCAAGCCGGTAGGCTCGGCCAAAAATATGACCTTTGATCCCGCCTAGACGGGTTCAGGTCCTGTCTACCTCCCCGAAGGAAACCTTGCCCTTCGGCAAAGCTTCCTCCGAGTTCCTCTCTGCAGTAGAGAGTTCGACAGAAAACCTGAGCCGCAACTCAAAACGTTTGATAATTATCGACCCCCCCACGTGGGTTAAATGTGGCACAAGCCCGGTTTAATGTGGGTATCTCCAAACCCGTAAGCTCGGCTAAAAATATGACCTTTGAACCCGCCTAGACGGGTTCAGGTCCTGTCTACCTCCCCGAAGGAAACCTTGCCCTTCGGCAAACCTTCCTCCGAGTACCTCTCTGCAGTAGAGAGTTCGACATAAAACCCGAGCCGTAACTCAAAAATGTTGGTATTTATCAACCCCACCACGTGGGTTAAATGTGGCACAAGGCCGGTTTAATGTGTGGATGTCCAAGTCCGTAGGCTCGGCCCAAAATATGACCTTTGAACCCGCCTAGACTGGTTCAGGTCCTGTCTATCTCCCCGAAGGAAACCTTGTCTTTCGGCAAAGCTTCCTCCGTGTTCCTCTCTGCAGTAGAGAATTTGACAGAAAACCCGAGCCGCAACTCAAAAACGTTGGTATTTATCAACCCCACAACGTGGGTTAAATGTGGCACAAGGCCGGTTTAATGTGGGTATCTCCAAGCCCATAGGCTCGGCCAAAAATATGACCTTTGAACCCGCCTAGACGGGTTCAGGTCCTGTCTACCTCCCCGAAGGAAACCTTGGCCTTAGGCAAATCTTCCTCCGAGTTCCTCTCTGCAATAGAGAGTTTGACAGAAAACCCGAGCCGCAACTCAAGAAGGTTGGTATTTATCAACCCCCCCACGTGGGTTAAATGTGGCACAAGGCCGGTTTAATGTGGGTATCTCCAAGCCCGTAGGCTCGGCCAAAAATATGACCTTTGAACCCGCCTAGACGGGTTCAGGTCCTGTCTACCTCCCCGAAGGAAACCTTGCCCTTCGGCAAAGCTTCCTCCGAGTTCCTCTCTGCAGTAGAGAGTTCGACAGATAACCTGAGCCGCAACTCAAAACGGTTGATATTTATCAACCAACCCACGTGCGTTACATGTGGCACAAGGCCGGTTTAATGTGGGTATCTACAAGCCCGTAGGCTCGGATAAAAATATGACCTTTGAACCCGCCTAGACGGGTTCAGGTCCTGTCTACCTCCCCGAAGGAGACCTTGATCTTCGGCAAAGCTTCCTCCGAGTTCCTCTCTGCAGTAGAGAGTTTGACAGAAAACCCGAGCCGCAACTCAAAACGGTTGATATTTATCAAGCCACTCACGTGGGTTACATGTGGCAAATGGCCGGTTTAATGTGGGTATCTCCAAGACCGTAGGCTCGGATAAAAATATGACCTTTGAACCCGCCTAGACGGGATCAGGTCCTGTCTACCTCCCCGAAGGAAACCTTGCCCTTCGGCAAAGCTTCCTCCAAGTTCCTCTCTGCAGTAGAGAGTTTGACAGAAAACCCGAGCCGCAACTCAAGAAGGTTGGTATTTATCAACCCCCCCCCACGTTGGTTAAATGTGGCACAATGCCGCTTTAATGTGGGTATCTCCAAGCCGGTAGGCTCGGAAAAAATATGACCTTTGAACCCGCCTAGACGGGTTCAGGACGTGTCTACCTCCCCGAAGGAAACCTTGCCCTTCGGCAAAGCTTCCTCCGAGTTCCTCTCTGCAGTAGAGAGTTCGACATAAAACCCGAGCCGCAACTCAAAACGTTTGATATTTATCAACCCGCCCACGTGGGTTAAATGTGGCACAAGGCCGGATTATGTGGGTATCTCCAAGCCCGTAGGCTCGGCCAAAAATATGACCTTTGTACCCGCCTAGACGGGTTCAGGTCCTGTCTAACTCCCCGAAGGTAACCTTGCCCTTCGGCAAAGCTTCCTCCGAGTTCCTCTCTGCATTAGAGAGTTTGACAGAAAACACGAGCCGCAACTCAAAACGGTTGATATTTATCAACCCCCCCACGTGGGTTAAATATGGCACAAGGTCGGTTTAATGTGGGTATCTCCAAGCCCGTAGGCTCGGCAAAAAATATGACCTTTGAACCCGCCTAGACGGGTTCAGGTCCTGTCTACCTCCCCGAAGGAATCCTTGCCCTTCGGCAAAGCTTCCTCCGAGTTTCTTTCTGCAGTAGAGAGTTTGACAGAAAACCTTAGCCACCACTCAAAACGTTTGATATTTATCAACCCCCTAACGTGGGTTAAATGTGGCACAATCCCGGTTTAATGTGGGTATCTCCAAGCCCGTAGGCTCGGCCAAAAATATGACCTTTGAACCCGCCTAGACGGGTTCAGGTCCTGTCTACCTCCCCGAAGGAAACATTGCCCTTCGGAAAAGCTTCCTCCGAGTTCCTCTCTGCAGTAGAGAGTTTGACAGAAAAGCCGAGCCGCAACTCGAAATGGTTGATATGTATCAACCCCCCCCACGTGTGTTAAATGTGGCACAAGGCCAGTTTAATGTGGGTATCTCACAGCCCGTAGGCTCGGCATAAAATATGACCTTTGTACCAGCATAGACGGGTTCAGGTCCTGTCTACCTCCCCGAAGGAAACCTTGCCCTTCGGCAAAGCTTCCTTCGAGTTCCTCTCTGCAGTAGAGAGTTTGACAAAAAACCCGAGCCGCAACTCAAAAACGTTGGTATTTATCAACCCCCCCCACGTGTGTTAAATGTGGCAAAAATCCGGTTTAATGTGAGTATCTACAAGCCCGTAGGCTCGGATAAAAATATGACCTTTGAACCCGCCTAGACGGGTTCAGGTCCTGTCTACCTCCCCGAAGGAATCCTTGCCCTTCGGCAAAGCTTCCTCCGAGTTCCTCTCTGCAGTAGAGAGTTCGACATAAAACCCGAGCCGCAACTCAAAACGGTTGATATTTATCAACCCCCGCACGTGGGTTAAATGTGGCACAAGGCCGGTTTAATGTGGGTATCTCCAAGCCGGGAGGCTCGGCCAAAAATATGACCTTTGATCCCGCCTAGACGGGTTCAGGTCCTGTCTACCTCCCCGAAGGAAACCTTGCCCTTCGGCAAAGCTTCCTCCGAGTTCCTCTCTGCAGTAGAGAGTTCGACAGAAAACCTGAGCCGCAACTCAAAACGTTTGATAATTATCGACCCCCCCACGTGGGTTAAATGTGGCACAAGCCCGGTTTAATGTGGGTATCTCCAAACCCGTAAGCTCGGCTAAAAATATGACCTTTGAACCCGCCTAGACGGGTTCAGGTCCTGTCTACCTCCCCGAAGGAAACCTTGCCCTTCGGCAAACCTTCCTCCGAGTACCTCTCTGCAGTAGAGAGTTCGACATAAAACCCGAGCCGTAACTCAAAAATGTTGGTATTTATCAACCCCACCACGTGGGTTAAATGTGGCACAAGGCCGGTTTAATGTGTGGATCTCCAAGTCCGTAGGCTCGGCCCAAAATATGACCTTTGAACCCGCCTAGACTGGTTCAGGTCCTGTCTATCTCCCCGAAGGAAACCTTGTCTTTCGGCAAAGCTTCCTCCGTGTTCCTCTCTGCAGTAGAGAGTTTGACAGAAAACCCGAGCCGCAACTCAAAAACGTTGGTATTTATCAACCCCACAACGTGGGTTAAATGTGGCACAAGGCCGGTTTAATGTGGGTATCTCCAAGCCCATAGGCTCGGCCAAAAATATGACCTTTGAACCCGCCTAGACGGGTTCAGGTCCTGTCTACCTCCCCGAAGGAAACCTTGGCCTTAGGCAAATCTTCCTCCGAGTTCCTCTCTGCAATAGAGAGTTTGACAGAAAACCCGAGCCGCAACTCAAGAAGGTTGGTATTTATCAACCCCCCCACGTGGGTTAAATGTGGCACAAGGCCGGTTTAATGTGGGTATCTCCAAGCCCGTAGGCTCGGCCAAAAATATGACCTTTGAACCCGCCTAGACGGGTTCAGGTCCTGTCTACCTCCCCGAAGGAAACCTTGCCCTTCGGCAAAGCTTCCTCCGAGTTCCTCTCTGCAGTAGAGAGTTCGACAGAAAACCTGAGCCGCAACTCAAAACGGTTGATATTTATCAACCAACCCACGTGCGTTACATGTGGCACAAGGCCGGTTTAATGTGGGTATCTACAAGCCCGTAGGCTCGGATAAAAATATGACCTTTGAACCCGCCTAGACGGGTTCAGGTCCTGTCTACCTCCCCGAAGGAGACCTTGATCTTCGGCAAAGCTTCCTCCGAGTTCCTCTCTGCAGTAGAGAGTTTGACAGAAAACCCGAGCCGCAACTCAAAACGGTTGATATTTATCAAGCCACTCACGTGGGTTACATGTGGCAAATGGCCGGTTTAATGTGGGTATCTCCAAGACCGTAGGCTCGGATAAAAATATGACCTTTGAACCCGCCTAGACGGGATCAGGTCCTGTCTACCTCCCCGAAGGAAACCTTGCCCTTCGGCAAAGCTTCCTCCAAGTTCCTCTCTGCAGTAGAGAGTTTGACAGAAAACCCGAGCCGCAACTCAAAAAGGTTGGTATTTATCAACCCCCCCCCCACGTTGGTTAAATGTGGCACAATGCCGCTTTAAAGTGGGTATCTCCAAGCCGGTAGGCTCGGAAAAAATATGACCTTTGAACCCGCCTAGACGGGTTCAGGACGTGTCTACCTCCCCGAAGGAAACCTTGCCCTTCGGCAAAGCTTCCTCCGAGTTCCTCTCTGCAGTAGAGAGTTCGACATAAAACCCGAGCCGCAACTCAAAACGTTTGATATTTATCAACCCGCCCACGTGGGTTAAATGTGGCACAAGGCCGGATTATGTGGGTATCTCCAAGCCCGTAGGCTCGGCCAAAAATATGACCTTTGTACCGGCCTAGACGGGTTCAGGTCCTGTCTAACTCCCCGAAGGTAACCTTGCCCTTCGGCAAAGCTTCCTCCGAGTTCCTCTCTGCATTAGAGAGTTTGACAGAAAACACGAGCCGCAACTCAAAACGGTTGATATTTATCAACCCCCCCACGTGGGTTAAATATGGCACAAGGTCGGTTTAATGTGGGTATCTCCAAGCCCGTAGGCTCGGCCAAAAATATGACCTTTGAACCCGCCTAGACGGGTTCAGGTCCTGTCTACCTCCCCGAAGGAAACATTGCCCTTCGGAAAAGCTTCCTCCGAGTTCCTCTCTGCAGTAGAGAGTTTGACAGAAAAGCCGAGCCGCAACTCGAAATGGTTGATATGTATCAACCCCCCCCACGTGTGTTAAATGTGGCACAAGGCCAGTTTAATGTGGGTATCTCACAGCCCGTAGGCTCGGCATAAAATATGACCTTTGTACCAGCATAGACGGGTTCAGGTCCTGTCTACTCCCCGAAGGAAACCTTGCCCTTCGGCAAAGCTTCCTTCGAGTTCCTCTCTGCAGTAGAGAGTTTGACAAAAAACCCGAGCCGCAACTCAAAAACGTTGGTATTTATCAACCCCCACACGTGTGTTAAATGTGGCAAAAATCCGGTTTAATGTGAGTATCTCCAAGCCCGTAGGCTCGGCCAAAAATATGACCTTTGAACCCGCCTAGACGGGTTCAGGTCCTGTCTACCTCCCCGAAGGAAACCTTGCCCTTCGGCAAAGCTTCCTACGAGTTCCTCTCTGCAGTAGAGAGTTCGACATAAAACCCGAGCCGCAACTCAAAACCGTTGATATTTATCAACCCGCCCACGTGGGTTAAATGTGTCACAAGGCCGGTTTAATGTGGGTGTCTCCAAGCCCGTAGGCTTGGCCAAATATATGACATTTGAACCCGCCTAGACGGGTTCAGGTCCTGTCTACATCCCCGAAGGAAACCTTGCCTTTCGGCAAAGCTTCCTCCGAGTTCCTCTCTGCAGTAGAGAGTTTGACAGAAAACCCGAGCCGCAACTCAAAACGGTTGATATTTATCAACCCCACCACGTGGGTTAAATATGGCACAAGGCCGGTTTAATATGGGTATCTGCAAGCCCGTAGGCTCGGCAAAAAATATGACCTTTGAACCCGCCTAGAGGGGTTCAGGTCCTGTCTACCTCCCCGAAGGAAACCTTGCCCTTCGGCAAAGCTTCCTCCGAGTTCCTCTCTGCAGTAGAGAGTTTGACAGAAAAACCGAGCCGCAACTCAAAAAGGTTGGTATTTATCAACACCCCCACGTGGGTTAAATGTGGCACAAGTCCGGTTTAATGTGGGTATCTCCAAGCCCGTAGGCTCGGCCCAAAATATGACCTTTGAACCCGCCTAGACTGGTTCAGGTCCTGTCTATCTCCCCGAAGGAAACCTTGTCTTTCGGCAAAGCTTCCTCCGTGTTCCTCTCTGCAGTAGAGAGTTTGACAGAAAACCCGAGCCGCAACTCAAAAACGTTGGTATTTATCAACCCCACAACGTGGGTTAAATGTGGCACAAGGCCGGTTTAATGTGGGTATCTCCAAGCCCATAGGCTCGGCCAAAAATATGACCTTTGAACCCGCCTAGACGGGTTCAGGTCCTGTCTACCTCCCCGAAGGAAACCTTGGCCTTAGGCAAATCTTCCTCCGAGTTCCTCTCTGCAATAGAGAGTTTGACAGAAAACCCGAGCCGCAACTCAAGAAGGTTGGTATTTATCAACCCCCCCACGTGGGTTAAATGTGGCACAAGGCCGGTTTAATGTGGGTATCTCCAAGCCCGTAGGCTCGGCCAAAAATATGACCTTTGAACCCGCCTAGACGGGTTCAGGTCCTGTCTACCTCACCGAAGGAAACCTTGCCCTTCGGCAAAGCTTCCTCTGAGTTCCTCTCTGCAGTAGAGAGTATGACAGAAAACCCGAGCCGCAACTCAAAAAGTTTGGTATTTATCAACCCCCACCCCACGTGGGTTAAATGTGGCACAAGGCCGGTTTAATGTGGGTATCTCCAAGCCGGTAGGCTCGACCAAAATTATGACCTTTGATCCCGCCTAGACGGGTTCAGGTCCTGTCTACCTCCCCGAAGGAAACCTTGCCCTTCGGCAAAGCTTCCTCCGAGTTCCTCTCTGCAGTAGAGAGTTCGACAGAAAACCTGAGCCGCAACTCAAAACGGTTGATATTTATCAACCAACCCACGTGCGTTACATGTGGCACAAGGCCGGTTTAATGTGGGTATCTACAAGCCCGTAGGCTCGGATAAAAATATGACCTTTGAACCCGCCTAGACGGGTTCAGGTCCTGTCTACCTCCCCGAAGGAGACCTTGATCTTCGGCAAAGCTTCCTCCGAGTTCCTCTCTGCAGTAGAGAGTTTGACAGAAAACCCGAGCCGCAACTCAAAACGGTTGATATTTATCAAGCCACTCACGTGGGTTACATGTGGCAAATGGCCGGTTTAATGTGGGTATCTCCAAGACCGTAGGCTCGGATAAAAATATGACCTTTGAACCCCCCTAGACGGGATCAGGTCCTGTCTACCTCCCCGAAGGAAACCTTGCCCTTCGGCAAAGCTTCCTCCAAGTTCCTCTCTGCAGTAGAGAGTTTGACAGAAAACCAGAGCCGCAACTCAAAAAGGTTGGTATTTATCAACCCCCCCCCATGTTGGTTAAATGTGGCACAATGCCGCTTTAATGTGGGTATCTCCAAGCCGGTAGGTTCGGCCAAAAATATGACCTTTGATCCCGCCTAGACGGGTTCAGGTCCTGTCTACTTCCCCGAAGGAAATCTTGCCCTTCGGCAAAGCTTCCTCCGAGTTCCTCTCTGCAGTAGAGAGTTTGACAGAAAACCCGAGCCGCAACTCAAAACGGTTGATATTTATCAACCCACCCACGTGGGTTACATGTGGCACAAGGCCGGTTTAATGTGGGTATCTCCAAGCCCGTAGGCTCGTCCAAAAATATGACCTTTGTACCCGCCTAGACGGGTTCAGGTCCTGTCTAACTCCCCGAAGGAAACCTTGCCCTTCGGCAAAGCTTCCTCCGAGTTCCTCTCTGCATTAGAGAGTTTGACAGAAAACCCGAGCCGCAACTCAAAACGGTTGATATTTATCAACCCCCCCACGTGTGTTAAATATGGCACAAGGTCGGTTTAATGTGGGTATCTCCAAGCCCGTAGGCTCGGCCAAAAATATGACCTTTGAACCCGCCTAGACGGGTTCAGGTCCTTTCTACCTCCCCGAAGGAAACCTTGGCCTTAGGCAAATCTTCCTCCGAGTTCCTCTCTGCAATAGAGAGTTTGACAGAAAACCCGAGCCGCAACTCAAGAAGGTTGGTATTTATCAACCCCCCCACGTGGGTTAAATGTGGCACAAGGCCAGTTTAATGTGGGTATCTCACAGCCCGTAGGCTCGGCATAAAATATGACCTTTGTACCAGCATAGACGGGTTCAGGTCCTGTCTACCTCCCCGAAGGAAACCTTGCCCTTCGGCAAAGCTTCCTTCGAGTTCCTCTCTGCAGTAGAGAGTTTGACAAAAAACCCGAGCCGCAACTCAAAAACGTTGGTATTTATCAACCCCCCCCCACGTGTGTTAAATGTGGCAAAAATCCGGTTTAATGTGAGTATCTCCAAGCCCGTAGGCTCGGCCAAAAATATGACCTTTGAACCCGCCTAGACGGGTTCAGGTCCTGTCTACCTCCCCGAAGGAAACCTTGCCCTTCGGCAAAGCTTCCTACGAGTTCCTCTCTGCAGTAGAGAGTTCGACATAAAACCCGAGCCGCAACTCAAAACCGTTGATATTTATCAACCCGCCCACGTGGGTTAAATGTGTCACAAGGCCGGTTTAATGTGGGTGTCTCCAAGCCCGTAGGCTCGGCAAAAAATATGACCTTTGAACCCGCCTAGAGGGGTTCAGGTCCTGTCTACCTCCCCGAAGGAAACCTTGCCCTTCGGCAAAGCTTCCTCCGAGTTCCTCTCTGCAGTAGAGAGTTTGACAGAAAAACCGAGCCGCAACTCAAAAAGGTTGGTATTTATCAACACCCCCACGTGGGTTAAATGTGGCACAAGTCCGGTTTAATGTGGGTATCTCCAAGCCCGTAGGCTCGGCCCAAAATATGACCTTTGAACCCGCCTAGACTGGTTCAGGTCCTGTCTATCTCCCCGAAGGAAACCTTGTCTTTCGGCAAAGCTTCCTCCGTGTTCCTCTCTGCAGTAGAGAGTTTGACAGAAAACCCGAGCCGCAACTCAAAAACGTTGGTATTTATCAACCCCACAACGTGGGTTAAATGTGGCACAAGGCCGGTTTAATGTGGGTATCTCCAAGCCCATAGGCTCGGCCAAAAATATGACCTTTGAACCCGCCTAGACGGGTTCAGGTCCTGTCTACCTCCCCGAAGGAAACCTTGGCCTTAGGCAAATCTTCCTCCGAGTTCCTCTCTGCAATAGAGAGTTTGACAGAAAACCCGAGCCGCAACTCAAGAAGGTTGGTATTTATCAACCCCCCCCACGTGGGTTAAATGTGGCACAAGGCCGGTTTAATGTGGGTATCTCCAAGCCCGTAGGCTCGGCCAAAAATATGACCTTTGAACCCGCCTAGACGGGTTCAGGTCCTGTCTACCTCACCGAAGGAAACCTTGCCCTTCGGCAAAGCTTCCTCTGAGTTCCTCTCTGCAGTAGAGAGTATGACAGAAAACCCGAGCCGCAACTCAAAAAGTTTGGTATTTATCAACCCCCACCCCACGTGGGTTAAATGTGGCACAAGGCCGGTTTAATGTGGGTATCTCCAAGCCGGTAGGCTCGTCCAAAAATATGACCTTTGATCCCGCCTAGACGGGTTCAGGTCCTGTCTACCTCCCCGAAGGAAACCTTGCCCTTCGGCAAAGCTTCCTCCGAGTTCCTCTCTGCAGTAGAGAGTTCGACAGAAAACCTGAGCCGCAACTCAAAACGGTTGATATTTATCAACCAACCCACGTGCGTTACATGTGGCACAAGGCCGGTTTAATGTGGGTATCTGCAAGCCCGTAGGCTCGGATAAAAATATGACCTTTGAACCCGCCTAGACGGGTTCAGGTCCTGTCTACCTCCCCGAAGGAGACCTTGATCTTCGGCAAAGCTTCCTCCGAGTTCCTCTCTGCAGTAGAGAGTTTGACAGAAAACCCGAGCCGCAACTCAAAACGGTTGATATTTATCAAGCCACTCACGTGGGTTACATGTGGCAAATGGCCGGTTTAATGTGGGTACCTCCAAGACCGTAGGCTCGGATAAAAATATGACTTTGAACCCCCCTAGACGGGATCAGGTCCTGTCTACCTCCCCGAAGGAAACCTTGCCCTTCGGCAAAGCTTCCTCCAAGTTCCTCTCTGCAGTAGAGAGTTTGACAGAAAACCAGAGCCGCAACTCAAAAAGGTTGGTATTTATCAACCCCCCCCCCCCATGTTGGTTAAATGTGGCACAATGCCGCTTTAATGTGGGTATCTCCAAGCCGGTAGGTTCGGCCAAAAATATGACCTTTGATCCCGCCTAGACGGGTTCAGGTCCTGTCTACCTCCCCGAAGGAAATCTTGCCCTTCGGCAAAGATTCCTCCGAGTTCCTCTCTGCAGTAGAGAGTTTGACAGAAAACCCGAGCCGCAACTCAAAACGGTTGATATTTATCAACCCACCCACGTGGGTTACATGTGGCACAAGGCCGGTTTAATGTGGGTATCTCCAAGCCCGTAGGCTCGTCCAAAAATATGACCTTTGTACCCGCCTAGACGGGTTCAGGTCCTGTCTAACTCCCCGAAGGAAACCTTGCCCTTCGGCAAAGCTTCCTCCGAGTTCCTCTCTGCATTAGAGAGTTTGACAGAAAACCCGAGCCGCAACTCAAAACGGTTGATATTTATCAACCCCCCCACGTGTGTTAAATATGGCACAAGGTCGGTTTAATGTGGGTATCTCCAAGCCCGTAGGCTCGGCAAAAAATATGACCTTTGAACCCGCCTAGACGGGTTCAGGTCCTGTCTACCTCCCCGAAGGAATCCTTGCCCTTCGGCAAAGCTTCCTCCGAGTTTCTTTCTGCAGTAGAGAGTTTGACAGAAAACCTTAGCCACCACTCAAAACGTTTGATATTTATCAACCCCCTCACGTGGGTTAAATGTGGCACAATCCCGGTTTAATGTGGGTATCTCCAAGCCCGTAGGCTCGGCCAAAAATATGACCTTTGAACCCGCCTAGACGGGTTCAGGTCCTTTCTACCTCCCCGAAGGAAACCTTGGCCTTAGGCAAATCTTCCTCCGAGTTCCTCTCTGCAATAGAGAGTTTGACAGAAAACCCGAGCCGCAACTCAAGAAGGTTGGTATTTATCAACCCCCCCACGTGGGTTAAATGTGGCACAAGGCCGGTTTAATGTGGGTATCTCCAAGCCCGTAGGCTCGGCCAAAAATATGACCTTTGAACCCGCCTAGACGGGTTCAGGTCCTGTCTACCTCCCCGAAGGAAATCTTGCCCTTCGGCAAAGCTTCCTCTGAGTTCCTCTCTGCAGTAGAGAGTATGACAGAAAACCCGAGCCGCAACTCAAAAAGTTTGGTATTTATCAACCCCCACCCCACGTGGGTTAAATGTGGCACAAGGCCGGTTTAATGTGGGTATCTCCAAGCCGGTAGGCTCGGCCAAAAATATGACCTTTGATCCCGCCTAGACGGGTTCAGGTCCTGTCTACCTCCCCGAAGGAAACCTTGCCCTACGGCAAAGCTTCCTCCGAGTTCCTCTCTGCAGTAGAGAGTTCGACAGAAAACCTGAGCCGCAACTCAAAACGGTTGATATTTATCAACCAACCCACGTGCGTTACATGTGGCACAAGGCCGGTTTAATGTGGGTATCTACAAGCCCGTAGGCTCGGATAAAAATATGACCTTTGAACCCGCCTAGACGGGTTCAGGTCCTGTCTACCTCCCCGAAGGAGACCTTGATCTTCGGCAAAGCTTCCTCCGAGTTCCTCTCTGCAGTAGAGAGTTTGACAGAAAACCCGAGCCGCAACTCAAAACGGTTGATATTTATCAAGCCACTCACGTGGGTTACATGTGGCAAATGGCCGGTTTAATGTGGGTATCTCCAAGCCCGTAGGCTCGGATAAAAATATGACCTTTGAACCCGCCTAGACGGATTCAGGACGTGTCTACCTCCCCGAAGGAAACCTTGCCCTTCGGCAAAGCTTCCTCCGAGTTCCTCTCTGCAGTAGAGAGTTCGACATAAAACCCGAGCCGCAACTCAAAACGTTTGATATTTATCAACCCGCCCACGTGGGTTAAATGTGGCACAAGGCCGGATTATGTGGGTATCTCCAAGCCCGTAGGCTCGGCCAAAAATATGACCTTTGTACCCGCCTAGACGGGTTCAGGTCCTGTCTAACTCCCCGAAGGAAACCTTGCCCTTCGGCAAAGCTTCCTCCGAGTTCCTCTCTGCATTAGAGAGTTTGACAGAAAACCCGAGCCGCAACTCAAAACGGTTGATATTTATCAACCCCCCCACTTGGGTTAAATATGGCACAAGGTCGGTTTAATGTGGGTATCTCCAAGCCCGTAGGCTCGGCAAAAAATATGACCTTTGAACCCGCCTAGACGGGTTCAGGTCCTGTCTACCTCCCCGAAGGAATCCTTGCCCTTCGGCAAAGCTTCCTCCGAGTTTCTTTCTGCAGTAGAGAGTTTGACAGAAAACCTTAGCCACCACTCAAAACGTTTGATATTTATTAACCCCCTCACGTGGGTTAAATGTGGCACAATCCCGGTTTAATGTGGGTATCTCCAAGCCCGTAGGCTCGGCCAAAAATATGACCTTTGAACCCGCCTAGACGGGTTCAGGTCCTGTCTACCTCCCCGAAGGAAACATTGCCCTTCGGAAAAGCTTCCTCCGAGTTCCTCTCTGCAGTAGAGAGTTTGACAGAAAAGCCGAGCCGCAACTCGAAATGGTTGATATGTATCAACCCCCCCACGTGTGTTAAATGTGGCACAAGGCCGGTTTAATGTGGGTATCTCACAGCCCGTAGGCTCGGCATAAAATATGACCTTTGTACCAGCCTAGACGGGTTCAGGTCCTGTCTACCTCCCCGAAGGAAACCTTGCCCTTCGGCAAAGCTTCCTTCGAGTTCCTCTCTGCAGTAGAGAGTTTGACAAAAAACCCGAGCCGCAACTCAAAAACGTTGGTATTTATCAACCCCCGCCCCACGTGTGTTAAATGTGGCAAAAATCCGGTTTAATGTGAGTATCTCCAAGCCCGTAGGCTTGGCCAAAAATATGACATTTGAACCCGCCTAGACGGGTTCAGGTCCTGTCTACATCCCCGAAGGAAACCTTGCCCTTCGGCAAAGCTTCCTCCGAGTTCCTCTCTGCAGTAGAGAGTTTGACAGAAAACCCGAGCCGCAACTCAAAACGGTTGATATTTATCAACCCCACCACGTGGGTTAAATATGGCACAAGGCCGGTTTAATATGGGTATCTGCAAGCCCGTAGGCTCGGCAAAAAATATGACATTTGAACCCGCCTAGAGGGGTTCAGGTCCTGTCTACCTCCCCGAAGGAAACCTTGCCCTTCGGCAAAGCTTCCTCCGAGTTCCTCTCTGCAGTAGAGAGTTTGACAGAAAAACCGAGCCGCAACTCAAAAAGGTTGGTATTTATCAACACCCCCACGTGGGTTAAATGTGGCACAAGTCCGGTTTAATGTGGGTATCTCCAAGCCCGTAGGCTCGCCCGAAAATATGACCTTTGAACCCACCTAGACGGGTTCAGGTCCTGTCTACCTCCCCGAAGGAAAACTTGCCCTTCGGCAAAGCTTCCTACGAGTTCCTCTCTGCAGTAGAGAGTTCGACCGAAAACCCGAGCCGCAACTCAAAACGGTTGATATTTATCAACCCCCCACGTGGGTTAAATGTGTCACAAGGCCAGTTTAATGTGGGTATCTCCAAGCCCGTAGGCTCGGATAAATATATGACCTTTGAAGCCGCCTAGACGGGTTCAGGTCCTGTCTACCTCCCCGAAGGAAACCTTGCCCTTCGGCAAAGCTTCCTCCGAGTTCCTCTCTGCAGTAGAGTGTTTGACAGAAAACCCGAGCCGCAACTCAAAACGGTTGATATTTATCAACCCGCCCACGTGGGTTAAATTTGGCACAAGGCCGGTTTAATGTGGGTATCTCCAAGCTCGGCCAAAATATGACCTTTGAACCCGCCTAGACGGGTTCAGGTCCTGTCTACCTCCCCGAAGGAAATCTTGCCCTTCGGCAAAGCTTCCTCCGAGTTCCTCTCTGCAGTAGAGAGTTTAACAGAAAACCCGAGCCGCAACTCAAAACGGTTGATATTTATCAACCCCCCCACGTGGGTTAAATGCGGCACAAGGCCAGTTTAATGTGGGTATCTTTAAGCCTGTAGGCTCGGCCAAAAATATGTCCTTTGAACCCGCCTAGACGTGTTCAGGTCCTGTCTACCTCCCCGAAGGAAACCTTGCCCTTCGTCAAAGCTTCCTCCGAGTTCCTCTCTGCAGTAGAGAGTTCGACAGAAAACCCGAGCCCCAACTCAAAAACGTTGGTATTTATTAAACCCCCCACGTGGGTTAAATATGGCACAAGGCCGGTTTAATGTGGGTATCTCCAATCCCGTAGGCTCGGCATAAAATATGACATTTGTACCAGCCTAGACGGGTTCAGGTCCTGTCTACCTCCCCGAAGGAAACCTTGCCCTTCGGCAAAGCTTCCTCCGAGTTCCTCTCTGCAGTAGAGAGTTTGACAGAAAAACCGAGCCGCAACTCAAAAAGGTTGGTATTTATCAACACCCCCACGTGGGTTAAATGTGGCACAAGTCCGGTTTAATGTGGGTATCTCCAAGCCCGTAGGCTCACCCGAAAATATGACCTTTGAACCCGCCTAGACGGGTTCAGGTCCTGTCTACCTCCCCGAAGGAAAACTTGCCCTTCGGCAAAGCTTCCTACGAGTTCCTCTCTGCAGTAGAGAGTTCGACCGAAAACCCGAGCCGCAACTCAAAACGGTTGATATTTATCAACCCCCCACGTGGGTTAAATGTGTCACAAGGCCAGTTTAATGTGGGTATCTCCAAGCCCGTAGGCTCGGATAAATATATGACCTTTGAAGCCGCCTAGACGGGTTCAGGTCCTGTCTACCTCCCCGAAGGAAACCTTGCCCTTCGGCAAAGCTTCCTCCGAGTTCCTCTCTGCAGTAGAGAGTTTAACAGAAAACCCGAGCCGCAACTCAAAACGGTTGATATTTATCAACCCCCCCACGTGGGTTAAATGCGGCACAAGGCCAGTTTAATGTGGGTATCTTTAAGCCTGTAGGCTCGGCCAAAAATATGTCCTTTGAACCCGCCTAGACGTGTTCAGGTCCTGTCTACCTCCCCGAAGGAAACCTTGCCCTTCGTCAAAGCTTCCTCCGAGTTCCTCTCTGCAGTAGAGAGTTCGACAGAAAACCCGAGCCCCAACTCAAAAACGTTGGTATTTATTAAACCCCCCACGTGGGTTAAATATGGCACAAGGCCGGTTTAATGTGGGTATCTCCAATCCCGTAGGCTCGGCATAAAATATGACCTTTGTACCAGCCTAGACGGGTTCAGGTCCTGTCTACCTCCCCGAAGGAAACCTTGCCCTTCGGCAAAGCTTCCTCCGAGTTCCTCTCTGCAGTAGAGAGTTTGACAGAAAAACCGAGCCGCAACTCAAAAAGGTTGGTATTTATCAACACCCCCACGTGGGTTAAATGTGGCACAAGTCCGGTTTAATGTGGGTATCTCCAAGCCCGTAGGCTCGCCCGAAAATATGACCTTTGAACCCGCCTAGACGGGTTCAGGTCCTGTCTACCTCCCCGAAGGAAAACTTGCCCTTCGGCAAAGCTTCCTACGAGTTCCTCTCTGCAGTAGAGAGTTCGACCGAAAACCCGAGCCGCAACTCAAAACGGTTGATATTTATCAACCCCCCACGTGGGTTAAATGTGTCACAAGGCCAGTTTAATGTGGGTATCTCCAAGCCCGTAGGCTCGGATAAATATATGACCTTTGAAGCCGCCTAGACGGGTTCAGGTCCTGTCTACCTCCCCGAAGGAAACCTTGCCCTTCGGCAAAGCTTCCTCCGAGTTCCTCTCTGCAGTAGAGTGTTTGACAGAAAACCCGAGCCGCAACTCAAAACGGTTGATATTTATCAACCCGCCCACGTGGGTTAAATTTGGCACAAGGCCGGTTTAATGTGGGTATCTCCAAGCTCGGCCAAAATATGACCTTTGAACCCGCCTAGACGGGTTCAGGTCCTGTCTACCTCCCCGAAGGAAATCTTGCCCTTCGGCAAAGCTTCCTCCGAGTTCCTCTCTGCAGTAGAGAGTTTAACAGAAAACCCGAGCCGCAACTCAAAACGGTTGATATTTATCAACCCCACCACGTGGGTTAAATATGGCACAAGGCCGGTTTAATATGGGTATCTGCAAGCCCGTAGGCTCGGCAAAAAATATGACATTTGAACCCGCCTAGAGGGGTTCAGGTCCTGTCTACCTCCCCGAAGGAAACCTTGCCCTTCGGCAAAGCTTCCTCCGAGTTCCTCTCTGCAGTAGAGAGTTTGACAGAAAAACCGAGCCGCAACTCAAAAAGGTTGGTATTTATCAACACCCCCACGTGGGTTAAATGTGGCACAAGTCCGGTTTAATGTGGGTATCTCCAAGCCCGTAGGCTCGCCCGAAAATATGACCTTTGAACCCGCCTAGACGGGTTCAGGTCCTGTCTACCTCCCCGAAGGAAAACTTGCCCTTCGGCAAAGCTTCCTACGAGTTCCTCTCTGCAGTAGAGAGTTCGACCGAAAACCCGAGCCGCAACTCAAAACGGTTGATATTTATCAACCCCCCACGTGGGTTAAATGTGTCACAAGGCCAGTTTAATGTGGGTATCTCCAAGCCCGTAGGCTCGGATAAATATATGACCTTTGAAGCCGCCTAGACGGGTTCAGGTCCTGTCTACCTCCCCGAAGGAAACCTTGCCCTTCGGCAAAGCTTCCTCCGAGTTCCTCTCTGCAGTAGAGTGTTTGACAGAAAACCCGAGCCGCAACTCAAAACGGTTGATATTTATCAACCCGCCCACGTGGGTTAAATTTGGCACAAGGCCAGTTTAATGTGGGTATCTTTAAGCCTGTAGGCTCGGCCAAAAATATGTCCTTTGAACCCGCCTAGACGTGTTCAGGTCCTGTCTACCTCCCCGAAGGAAACCTTGCCCTTCGTCAAAGCTTCCTCCGAGTTCCTCTCTGCAGTAGAGAGTTCGACAGAAAACCCGAGCCCCAACTCAAAAACGTTGGTATTTATTAAACCCCCCACGTGGGTTAAATATGGCACAAGGCCGGTTTAATGTGGGTATCTCCAATCCCGTAGGCTCGGCATAAAATATGACCTTTGTACCAGCCTAGACGGGTTCAGGTCCTGTCTACCTCCCCGAAGGAAACCTTGCCCTTCGGCAAAGCTTCCTCCGAGTTCCTCTCTGCAGTAGAGAGTTTGACAAAAAACCCGAGCCGCAACTCAAAACCGTTGATATTTATCAACCCGCCAACGTGGGTTAAATGTGGCACAAGGCCGGTTTAATGTGGGTGTCTCCAAGCCCGTAGGCTTGGCCAAAAATATGACATTTGAACCCGCCTAGACGGGTTCAGGTCCTGTCTACATCCCCGAAGGAATCCTTGCCCTTCGGCAAAGCTTCCTCCGAGTTCCTCTCTGCAGTAGAGAGTTTGACAGAAAAACCGAGCCGCAACTCAAAAAGTTTGGTATTTATCAACCCCCCAACGTGGGTTAAATGTGGCAGAAGTCCGGTTTAATGTGGGTATCACCAAGCCCGTAAGCTCGGCCAAAAATATGACCTTTGAACCCGCCTAGACGGGTTCAGGTCCTGTCTAACTCCCCGAAGGAAAACTTGCCCTTCGGCAAAGCTTCCTCCGAGTTCCTCTCTGCAGTAGAGAGTTTGACAAAAAACCCGAGCCGCAACTCAAAAACGTTGGTATTTATCAACCCTCCCCCCCACGTGGGTTAAATGTGGCAAAAATCCGGTTTAATGTGAATATCTCCAAGCCCGTAGGCTCGGCCAAAAATATGACCTTTGAACCCGCCTAGACGGGTTCAGGTCCTGTCTACCTCCCCGAAGGAAACCTTGCCCTTCGGCAAAGCTTCCTACGAGTTCCTCTCTGCAGTAGAGAGTTCGACAGAAAACCCGAGCCGCAACTGAAAACGGTTGATATTTATCAACCCCCCCCCCACGTGGGTTAAATGTGTCACAAGGCCGGTTTAATGTGGGTATCTCCAAGCCCGTAGGCTCGGATAAAAATATGACATTTGAACCCGCCTAGACGGGTTCAGGTCCTGTCTACCTCCCCGAAGGAAACCTTGCCCTTCGGCAAAGCTTCCTCCGAGTTCCTCTCTGCAGTAGAGTGTTTGACAGAAAACCCGAGCCGCAACTCAAAACGGTTGATATTTATCAACCCGCCCACGTGGGTTAAATTTGGCACAAGGCCGGTTTAATGTGGGTATCTCCAAGCCTGTAGGCTCGGCCAAAAATATGACCTTTGAACCCGCCTAGACGGGTTCAGGTCCTGTCTACCTCCCCGAAGGAAACCTTGCCCTTCGGCAAAGCTTCCTCCAAGTTCCTCTCTGCAGTAGAGAGTTCGACATAAAACCCGAGCCGCAACTCAAAACCGTTGATATTTATCAACCCGCCCACGTGGGTTAAATGTGGCACAAGGTCGGTTTAATGTGGGTGTCTCCAAGCCCGGAGGCTTGGCCAAAAATATGACATTTGAACCCGCCTAGACGGGTTCAGGTCCTGTCTACATCCCGAAGGAAACCTTGCCCTTCGGCAAAGCTTCCTCCGAGTTCCTCTCTGCAGTAGAGAGTTTGACAGAAAACCCGAGCCGCAACTCAAAACGGTTGATATTTATCAACCCCACCACGTGGGTTAAATATGGCACAAGGCCGGTTTAATATGGTTATCTGCAAGCCCGTAGGTTCGGCAAAAAATATGACCTTTGAACCCGCCTAGAGGGGTTCAGGTCCTGTTTACCTCCCCGAAGGAAACCTTGCCCTTCGGCAAAGCTTCCTCCGAGTTCCTCTCTGCAGTAGAGAGTTTGACAGAAAAACCGAGCCGCAACTCAAAAAGGTTGGTATTTATCAACACACCCACGTGGGTTAAATGTGGCACAAGTCCGCTTTAATGTGGGTATCTCCAAGCCCGTAGGCTCCGCCAAAAATATGACCTTTGAACCCGCCTAGACGGGTTCAGGTCCTGTCTACCTCCCCGAAGGAAACCTTGCCCTTCGGCAAAGCTTCCTACGAGTTCCTCTCTGCAGTAGAGAGTTCGACCGAAAACCCGAGCCGCAACTTAAAACGGTTGATATTTATCAACCCCCCCACGTGGGTTAAATGTGTCACAAGGCCAGTTTAATGTGGGTATCTCCAAGCCCGTAGGCTCGGATAAAAATATGACCTTTGAACCCGCCTAGACGGGTCCAGGTCCTGTCTACCTCCCCGAAGGAAACCTTGCCCTTCGGCAAAGCTTCCTCCGAGTTCCTCTCTGCAGTAGAGAGTTTAACAGAAAACCCGAGCCGCAACTCAAAACGGTTGATATTTATCAACCCCCCCACGTGGGTTAAATGCGGCACAAGGCCAGTTTAATGTGGGTATCTTTAAGACTGTAGGCTCGGCCAAATATATGACCTTTGAACCCGCCTAGACGGGTTCAGGTCCTGTCTACCTCCCCGAAGGAATTCTTGCCCTTCGGCAAAGCTTCCTCCGAGTTCCTCTCTGCAGTAGAGAGTTCGATATAAAACCCGAGCCGCAACTAAAAACGGTTGATATTTATCAACCCCCCCACGTGGGTTAAATGTGGCACAAGGCCGGTTTAATGTGGGTATCTCCAAGCCCGTAGGCTCTGCCAAAAATATGTCCTTTGAACCCGCCTAGACGGGTTCAGGTCCTGTCTATCTCCCCGAAGGAAAACTTGCCCTTCGGCAAAGCTTCATCCAAGTTCCTCTCTGCAGTAGAGAGTTCGACATAAAACCCGAGCCGCAACTCAAAACCGTTGATATTTATCAACCCGCCCACGTGGTTTAAATGTGGCACAAGGCCGGTTTAATGTGGGTGTCTCCAAGCCCGTAGGCTTGGCCAAAAATATGACATTTGAACCCGCCTAGACGGGTTCAGGTCCTGTCTACCCCCCCGAAGGAAACCTTGCCCTTCGGCAAAGCTTCCTCCGAGTTCCTCTCTGCAGTAGGGAGTTTGACAGAAAACCCGAGCCGCAACTCAAAAAGGTTGGTATATATCAACCCCCACCACGTGGGTTAAATGTGGCACAAGGCCGGTTTAATGTGGGTATCTCCAAGCCCATAGACTCGGCCATAAATATGACATTTGAACCCGCCTAGACGGGTTCAGGTCCTGTCTATCACCCCGAAGGAAACCTTGCCCTTCGGCAAAGCTTCCTCCAAGTTCCTCTCTGCAGTAAAGAGTTCGACATAAAACCCGAGCCGCAACTCAAAACGGTTGATATTTATCAACCCCCCCATGTGGGTTAAATGTGGCACAATTCCGGTTTAATGTGGGTATCTCCAAGCCCGTAGGCTCGGCCAAAATTATGACCATTGAACCCGCCTAGACGGGTCCAGGTCCTGTATTCCTCCCCGAAGGAAACCTTGCCCTTCGGCAAAGCTTCCTCCGAGTTCCTCTCTGCAGTAGAGAGTTTGACAGAAAACTAGAGTCGTAACTCGAAATGGCTGATATTTATCAACCCCCCCACGTGGGTTAAATGTGGCACAAGGCCGGTTTAATGTGGGTATCTCCAAGCCCGTAGGCTCGGCCAAAAATATGACCTTTGAACCCGCCTAGACGGGTTCAGGTCCTGTCTACCTCCCCGAAGGAAACCTTGCCCTTCGGCAAAGCTTCCTCCGAGTTCCTCTCTGCAGTAGAGAGTTTGACAGAAAACCAGAGTCGTAACTCGAAATGGCTGATATTTATCAACCCCCCCACGTGGGTTAAATGTGGCACAAGGCCGGTTTAATGTGGGTATCTCCAAGCCCGTAGGCTCGGCCAAAAATATGACCTTTGAACCCGCCTAGCGGTTTCAGGTCCTGTCTACCTCCCCGAAGGAAACCTTGCCCTTCGGCAAAGCTTCCTCCGAGTTCCTCTCTGCAGTAGAGAGTTTGACAGCAAGCCCGAGCCGCAGCTCGAAAAGGCTGATATTTATCAACCCCCCACGTGGGTTAAATGTGGCACAAGGCCGGTTTAATGTGGGTATCTCCAAGCCCGTAGGCTCGGCCAAAAATATGACCTTTGAACCCGCCTAGACGGGTTCAGGTCCTGTCTACCTCCCCGAAGGAAACCTTGCCCTTCGGCAAAGCTTCCTCCGAGTTCCTCTCTGCAGTAGCGAGTTTGACAGCAAGCCCGAGCCGCAGCTCGAAAAGGCTGATATTTATCAACCCCCCCACGTGGGTTAAATGTGGCACAAGGCCGGTTTAATGTGGGTATCTCCAAGCCCGTAGGCTCGGCCAAAAATATGACCTTTGAACCCGCCTAGACGGGTTCAGGTCCTGTCTACCTCACCGAAGGAAACCTTGCCCTTCGGCAAGCTTCCTCCGAGTTCCTCTCTGCAGTAGAGAGTTTGACAGCAAGCCCGAGCCGCAGCTCGAAAAGGCTTAACGAGTGAGGAAAAGTCTTGTCTTTTATACAGCTTCTATGGATGAACTCATTTCAGTCAACAGGAGTGACATTTGCACTAAGTCAGTAAGAGCTGACATCGCTAGCTCGTTAACTGAATGCTGTAAGTTCAGTCCTTGCGCTAGGCAGTACATTTTATTATTTTTCTCTTCAACATCACATTCTATAATATTTCAAAATAAACAACATGTTCAGCAAGACATCAATTTTCTAAATTTCCTTTTACCATTATGAAAAGTCCATTTGAATTTCAAACTTTTAGACATTAATACATCGGAGTTACCATGTAAAAAAAAACAACTAATTAACTAATGTTTGTTATTTACACCGAATTGTTATTTACTACAACAAATAATTTTATTTTTAAAATTTGCTGTTTTTCATCTGTTTAAAATAAATAATTCGGTACAGGCAGTTTTCACAGAATCTACATTATTTTTATTTATTTAGATAATTCTGTAGAACTTTTTCGGTTCCGCTTGACGTTAGTAGTGTAGTAATGGCAGGCGAGAACAATTGTTTTGAAGAAATATGAAATAAGTTCGTTAACTAATGATATCAGTCCTAAAATATAGAAATTTATAACAAAAATAATATTTCTAAATTATTTAAACCCGCTTCTAAAAAGGAGCTTATTCTTAGAAACCCAAATTCTTACATTTACTTTACGTAGATGACCCCTTCATACTCTGGTCAACCCAGGAAGAAGTCCAATTTCTCCTGAACGAAGTGAACTCAATAAGGTCATTGAAACAGTTCCCAGTGTACAGAAAAAACGACATCAAACTCGCAAACTGCACTAATGTCTCGAACAGAGCATAGCTTCAAGACATCTCTATACCGCAAGCCAACACTCACCGACCTATACCTAAACTTCAACTCCTAACAGGCATACAGTGTAAAGAAAGGAGTTGTCCGCTGCTTACAACATCGAGCAAATTCATAAGTGTTGATTCAGAGACATATGACCAAGAAATGATCAGTAGAAGCAGTACTCTACAACGTAACAACTAATCTAGGTACATGACAGCAGCTCCTACAAACTGGGATAGAAGGATACAAGAGGATAACTATATTCAGAAAACAGCTTCGGTCAACTTATGTGAAGGGATTATCGGAAAAAAATACAAAAGATCTGAGATCTATATAACATCTGGACGACCTTCAAAAGTTTTTGAAAACTTCGCAGACACGTCTTTCGGTTAAGAAATAGAGGAGAACTTGATTGAGGACTATGTGTTCACCATCCCCTGCAGTTTTGGTAAGAAATGAAAAACGGGCTGCTCTCTTAAGACTGCAAAAACATCGTAAAACCATAACACGAGGTGAAATAGAAAAATCAGGCGGAGCTGACCACATATGAAGGGAAAAGTGAGATCACCGCCCCTTGTTGTTTTACTTTTAAATGTAATTTTTTATCACAACATTTGTTGAAGCACAAGTAAGTTTTCATAGCGAAAATGCGGCCCCCCAAAAAGTTTGGGAACCACTGCTCTAGCGGAACAAAACTTTTTAACAAAAAAGGAAAGGCCAGATAAACAGAATAGAACCTACGCCGAAGAGATAGAGAGAAACCCAAGCCCGTGTATAAGGGGTCTATGAGTAATTTTTATCCGAGCCTATGGGTTCGGAAAACTCCATGTAAAAAAGGCCTTGAGCTGCATATATATATATATATATATATATATATATATATATATATATATATATATATATATATATATATATATATTCTATTTTTGTAAATTTTTTAATAAAAATATTTTGTTTTAAATATATTTTTTCATAAAATAGTAAATGATAAATATCACATTGTAATTGGATCATATACTTTTATATTCTTATAAATAAACATTACTGAGTGAGTAGAAAGTGTATTCATTAATCGTGGCGTCAAAGGAATAACAGCACTTTTGACCTCCCAGCAGACACCATCTTGATTCAGAGCAGCACTACTTCTTGAAGTAGGCCTCCGTGTCGAGTCTGATGTTCTTTTCTTATCAGAACAATCAGAGTGAATTTTCTGAACTGCTGTGCCTTTGTAATCACAATTAGATTCATCCAACTCTTTCGGAATCCTCTGCACTGTCTCCAGATTGACATCTAAACACCATGAAATGTTCGTACTGAAGCTTCTGGTGCAAATGCCAAGCAATACATATTTCTGGCTGAGTGGATTGCGTCATGGTGCTCTTTTTCTCACTGGAAGTAGCCCTCATTAACATCGGGGAAAGCTAAAACAATATGCGAGTCCTTACGAAGTTGGTTCTTTATGTACGGTGCACCGGAGGAGATATCGTCGGATGGAGGAACGCAATTTGACTCCCAAAAATACAATTCGTTCCTTAAGGATTAGGGAATAAAAAAACACATATCATCAGTACATTACCCTCAAATAATGGACGAGAGCAGAAGTGGTGATATTACCCGTCGTAGATATGCCAGACTACCAGACATCACAACCGCTTCCATCGATGACGAACCACCATACACCGCACTGAAAAGTATGGAAATAGACGAGCCGGAATGCGACGACAGGGTCTTGGACAAAATAGAAGTGGACGGAAGACAACCCACAATCGTATAACTGCCAACACATCAGGTTCTACGGCGTAGTACAAAGGTATCACAACCACCTAGATTATTAACCCAACAAATGCGAGGACCGGCACATGATTACCCGTCCTATGAACACAATTCATAGGCCTTGTGGTCATGGGAGGGGGAGCATGTCGGGAAGAGAGGCCCACCGAAAAGATGAAATGAATAAATTGATCACTGGTAAGAAAACCGGTGAAGGAAAAACAATGTAAATACCGAACAAGCAGCACTTACGAACATTCTGTTTGAACGACCGTCAAGAGAACAATACTCATGCTACATAGCTTTAATGGTGGCATGACCCACATGTACTCGCGTCCAGGGCTCCATTTCCTTTGGCCAGAAGTGAATTTTAGTTTGCCTAAATTTCATTATTTCTGCACACTTTGGGGTTTTTTTTGCCATGTTCTTCCATCCTCTTGAATAGCATGGCCACCATGCTTACAATGTTAAACACATATGCGTAACCAATATACTTCCATGTATATCGTTGTGCACGGCTTTAATTAATTCTTTTCTCGGAGACTGTGGAGGTACTAGGATATCTTCATTACACATAATTTCTTTTTCTATCGTTGTGTCTTGATTCTTTAAAAGGCCTCTCGGTCATACAGCAATTCTTCCATGTATTTCTCTTTATTTCTATCCATAATTCTATTCAACACTGGTCCCTGTCTATTTCCCAGCCTAAGCCCTTTTAAGGATAATACATCCGTTTCTATCTAGTACAAAAAAATATCCGCAATATTTCCGATTACTTCAATATTTTTACTCCCAAACTTTAACCAAGATAATGCATCAACATACGGAATAGTATTTCCTTTAATATATACAATGTCAAAGTCAAACGACATCAGCCTAATCGTCCATATTAATATCCTTGCAAATTTGACATTTGGGAACTCTCTTCTGGTGTTGAATATAAATTCCAAAGGCTTATGATCAGATTTCAATAGAAATGTCCTACCCAGCACATAAAAAAATCTAGCTCTTTCTTTGCTCCACACAATCGCTATTTCCTCCTCCTTGTCAATATTTAAATAATTCGCCTCCGTCAATGTTAGTTTTCCGGATAAGTACATTACAAGGTAATAACCCCTGTGACAACATTGCGGCTATAGCACAGTCACTGACATCAGTAGTTAACGTCAATTTTTTTGCCGAGTCCAAAATTTTAACAACTCCTTTGTTTACGAGTGTTTTATTTTTTAATTTCTCGAAAGCAACCTCCTGTCTTTTTGTCCATTGAAATTCGGTATTCTTCCTTATTTTGTTAAATCGTTCCACTATATCGCGGTAGATATCTGTTATAGAAATTGGTTAATCACAAAAAAGATTGTGACTCTTTCTTATTTCTGGGTGCAGCTATCTCTCATATCTTACGAGTTTATCATCCAGCAACATACCATCTTTGTATATTTGATATCCTAAGTATGATTTTCCCAATTAAACTTGCATTTATCACGATTAAGTCCTATTTGATTTTCTCAAACTTGTCCCGTTTTACTGTTTAGCGCTTCTTTACTGCAAGCACCAATGCCAATATTGTCCTCATATACAATTATATTTTTAATCACCTCTAAACATTTTCGATGGCTTTTTTGAATTTTTGTTTTAAATTTTTAACTCCAAACGTCCTTCTGTTTAATCCAATAAGATGTTCATTGTGGTGACTTCTTTAAACTTGCTATCAATTGTGATCTGATTATATGCTGACTTGAAGTTAATTTTAGCAAATTATTTAATACCAGCAAACTCATGGTACGTTATTTCAGTGTTTGGCAGTGGCAATGAATCAGAACAGTTTTGGTGATTCACGCCAATCCAATCTTATAATTGCCACAAATACTTAAATCTTCATTGTACTTGCATATCAGCACAGTGGATGAATCCTAACTGCTACCATCCTGGCTGACTTTTTCTAATATTCCTTGTTCCAACACATTTTCAGCTTAGTAACAACCAAGGGTAACATATGAGCATGAACATTTCGGGCTTGAAAATACATTGGTTGATTGCTTTCTTTAAGCCGAATTCTCGTCTGTATCATTTTAATAATCCAGTATCCGCTTCTAGAATTCATGGAACTTATCAGTTTCGATGTATCCACTCTTCAATTCCTAAAAGACCGTGAATTTTGATGTTTTCCACCCTTCAAAAAATACCCATTGGTATGACAGGGAAGATATTACGGAATAAAAAAAGAGAAAGAGACGTAAAAAAAAAGAAAAAAAAACATAAAAAATTTAGTGCCTTTGATTTATTTTAAAAAAATTATCACATGTAGACACCATCCCTTCTTCCGACAGATTCCAAGGATTATGTCTGAAAATAATGTATCAATTTATATTTTCAAAAATATTCCTTTTTCAAGTCCGTACCTCTTTTTCTAAAGAGGGAAATAATTTTACCTTGCAAAGTCAGTGTAGAGAGATAACTCATTTTAAAGACTTTCTTTAAATCTCTCATCTCTGAATATGATTAAAAATTAGAAAAGTTTTATACACAACAATTAAATAAAATCCTTGCTGATAACTTTTATTTCGATTTTAATTTTTGCAAGTAGGTAAAAATGAAGCATAATAAAAGATCTTAAATAATTTGTAAAAAAGGAAATAATCTCATTAGAGTCAAAATTGGGCCACAATTCCATTTATTATCTTTTTGAAGAATGCACAACTCCAAAGTATCTATTGTATCTGAACTTTGTCTGGTTTTACAGGTCCTGAACTGGCATCTCCGTATTCAGAAATGATAAGCTAAGCTCCCTATGCAATAATGGATCTGAAATGTTTTTAAAGTCATTATAATTGCACATTTAAAGAAGATAAAAAATATTTGATTGCTATTTCAACTTTTCACATCATAAATGTTTAATTCATTTCAAATTTGTTTGCGTTTTCTTGACGTTCAACTGATGTTGTAAAAATACAAACGAAAAACTAACGTATTTAAACTTATTGTTTTAAATATACATTTCTGACATGCTTTAAGTTTGGGCATCAAATATCTCGGAATTTTGTTTACTGTGTAAGCCTAAGAATAACATATCCTTGATGACTGGCATCACATCACGTACATTTGAGTAGCGAAATTAAGCCTCCTTTAACATTTACAATTTAAAAAAGCATTGAAACTTATCCATCTAATCACGCAAGGGTTATTTAATGGAAACAGTTGTTACCTGCCTTCCGCCAGACAACTTGGCTAGGTTCAAAGACCTTGTTGGTATCCAAATAATTTCAACTCCAGATTACCTGATACATATTGCTGATCTCGATCTTCTTAATAAACACGCCAGTCAGTTATGTGCCATGCATGATACACGTTTAGGCGATCATGTACATATCGATACATGACTGACGAGGCAGATTTTTTCTCGCAGTAGGTTGCCATTTCTTTCTGCAGTAGATCAGAT
This sequence comes from Acanthosepion lycidas, assembly GCA_963932145.1. Classification (NCBI taxonomy): domain Eukaryota; kingdom Metazoa; phylum Mollusca; class Cephalopoda; order Sepiida; family Sepiidae; genus Acanthosepion; species Acanthosepion lycidas. The sequence goes on along the minus strand of OZ010592.1, from coordinate 106,222,901 downwards.
GCCATCCAAGGCTATAGAACCCGGTCTGTACTGATATTTACCCATAGCTTGGGAAGAAAAAGTGCATTCATACATTTCGCAAGGGAATTAACACGAAAGCGAATGTAATGGATTCAACTGGGAATTCGTGCTCGGTCCTCCGATTCAGTTAATTGCCATGTGCGATACACTTTAAGGCGATCATGTATCTTTCGATACATGACTGATGAGGCATATTTTTTTCTCGCAGTAGGTTGCCATTTCTTTTTGCAGTAGACCAGATGCCATCCAGGAATATAGAACCCGGTCTGTACTGCTATTTAACCATAGCTGGTGAGAAGAAGAGGATTCATATCTTTTCCAAGGGAATTCGAACTTGGCTCCAAGCCGCTATCAAATACTCCACCGTGCCTCTTGACTTATTACCAATATGACTGTTTCATTATTTAATTTTTCTTTTCCTTTCATTTTCCGATTTTTATTTCAGAAAAAGTTCTATAAAATTATTTTAAAAAGAATTTTTGCTGTCGCAGGAAATTAAACAAAAAAAAACATCTTTATTAACTGAAATGAAATTTTGATACTTTAAATCAGGTGAACAAATATTGGTACGGTCAGATTTTATTATCAAAGTCAATGTTTTCTCCTTGAAATTCGTGTTAACCAACCAATGTTGGTAAGTTTCAGCATATGAATTTCACTCTATGTAAAATGAACATTCTTTCATATCAACATATTTAATTAATAATTAATCAAATAAAGGTAAAAATAAATAAACAAAAATAAATAAATAAAGGTAAAAATAGATTACTTTACTTTCCTGGTTTTATCCGAAATAAATACTGCAGTCTGCATAGTTCTTAGATATTTTCCAAATAAATCAATCTCTAGATAGAAGGATAAAGAGCATCACGAAAATATCTATAATTAAATAGAACGGTGTATGATCCAAGAAAATAGATTTCTTCTCTTAATTATAGACTGGAATTTTTTTTAAAATCCTCCTGACCAATAAGTTTCAAAGATTTGATTTTAATCGAATATGTGGATGCGTGTCAGAATTTAAAATTATCAAGAATCCATTTCAAGATGAATTTGTCCCATGTTTTGCTTAGATTATAAAAAGTATATAAATAGAAAATACTAAAGTTAAGAAAAGCTTACTACTGAAATGCTGTGCAGTTGTTCTGACACATTAACAAAAGTAAAAGAAATGTTAAAACTTTCAGCGCAATAGCAAACATATTGGTTTTGATAAACTGTAAGAATGAACACACATTAAATGATTTTTGTAAAAAGGAATTTGAAAATTGCAAATCTATCGTGCGATATGTTTCAGGTAGTGAAAGAATGGACTAAAACTTAGCCTGCCTCCACTTTGTTTAATAATTGGAAGGGGTTGACTTCCTCACAGCCACAGTACTGAAGATAACTTGATGACTTTTAGGTATCTGACCAATTTGGTTCGACACAAGAATTTTCTTTATCAGAACAAGAGTTTAATATATATATATACTTTATATGCCTACCTTCTATATGAAGTGAAATGTTCGGGCCCAAAATGAAAGACGTAATACAGTGGCGAGAGATCTTGTGGTGTAAGGAAACTTTGAATATTACATTTTAGAAAAGACTTTATAAATTGACTGTATGTACATTCTGGTTTTCGGGGAGCCTAGTCACAACTCTGGTTGCACACGATGATTAAATTTGAATAAAAATGTATTTTAACGAGTGAAGTAATTTTCAATCTTTGCAGTTTTATGGGTTAACATATTTGAGATGTAAGGTGTGCGAATGTAAATTACAATCGTAAATTTTTCGTTGTATCTCGTAGGTTACTTTTCGCGTTTTACCAACATGACAATTTTAATGCGTATCACCAACAATAAGAAAGTTCACATCTATTCAGCTTTAAACTATAAAAACTGAATTTACATATACAAGTAAATTGTTTGAAAACGAAAGATGTGCTACAAATCAGGCAACTGATAAATTAACGCAATTTGAAAACTTAATTTGTGCACTATATATTGTTGAAACATAATAAAATATCGAACGGTTTAAATATTCGTAATCATTTAAAATACATTGTATAAAAATTGTTGAAACTAAAATAAATTTCACTCACCATTTACAATATTCCGACACAAAAATCTTTTATCTGTAAACTCTAATATTCCTTCTAAGGTGGTATTTCGGACACCATAAAGTGCCAGCAGTGACATGATCGAAGCTGCAGTTTGCCGCATGAAAGCGAAAGAAAAATGCTTTTAGCCATGCACAGATTGAGAGATCCCACACAATTTCATACCAATTTGGACAACGGTGACAACAGTGACATGGTTGAACACAATTTGATACCAATTTCGAAGAGATTACAGCTAATGGAAAAGATTTATAAAGCAATGAATTAGGGGACCACCCCCCCAGTTTTGTTGCGCATGAAAATTCCAACAAATTCACTAACGCTATGTCCCGAATCTTCGAAGGTCTTTCCCTCCCCACACATGCGACTGAAATAAACCTTTGCCTGATGCAGTCAGCAGGACATTCCCCACAATCTGTCATCAATCTCATGAGGTTCCCCTAGAGAGGAAAAAATAGAAATGCGATCTCTTCGAGCAAACCGCTTTTCGGACACAGTAAAGTGCCAACGGTGACAGCAGTGAGATGGTTGAAGCTGCAGTTTGCCGCATGAAAGCGAACGAAAAATGCTTGTAGCCATGCACAGAATGAGAGATTCCACACAATTAGGTACCAATTTGGAAGAGAATCCAGCTACTACAAAAAATTTATAAAGCAATGAATTGGGGGAGGCACCCCAGTTTTAGTGCGCATTAAAATTCAAAGAAATTCACTAACTCTAGGATCCGAATCATCGAAGGTCACTCCGTCCCAACACAAGTGACTGAAAGAAACCTATGACTGATGGAGTCAGCAGGAAATTCCCCACAATCTGACATCTATCCCACGAGGTCCCCTAGAGAGGAAATAGTAGATATGCGATCTCTTCGAGCAAACCACTTTTCGAACACCGTAGAGTGCCAACGGTGTCAGCAGTGACATGGTCGAAGCTGCAGTTTGGGCATGAAACCGAACGAAAAATCCTTGTATCCCTGCACAGAGTGAGAGATTACACACAATTTGATAACAATTTGGAAGAGATTCCAGCTACAGGAAAAAATTAATAAAGCAACGAATTGGGGGATCCCAGTTTTGGTGCGGATGAAAATTCCAACAAATACACTAACGCTAGGTCCCGAATCAACGAAGGTCACTCCCTCCCCACACAAGCGACTGAAATAAACCTATGACTGATGGAGTCAGCAGGAAACTCCACACAATCTGACATCTATCTTATGAGGATCCCCTAGAGAGGAAAAAATAGAAATGCGATCTCTTCGGTCAAACCGCTTTTCGGACACCGTAAAGTGCCAACAGTGACAGCAGTGACATGGTCGAAGCTGCAGTTTGCCGCATGAAAGCAAACGGAAAATGCTTGTACCCATGCACAGAGTGAGAGATTCCACACAATTTGATACCAATTTGGAAGAGATTACAGCTACTGGAAAAAATTTATAAAGCAATGAATAGGGGGAGGCCACTCAAGTTTTCGTGCGCATGAAAATAACAACAAATTCATTAATGCTACGTCCAGAATCATCGCAGGTCACTCCCTCCCCACACAAGCGACTGAAATAAATCTTTGACTGTTGGAGTCAGCAGGAAATTCCAGACACTCTGACATCTATCTCATGAGGATCCCCTAGAGAGGAAAAAATAGAAATGCGATCACTTCGAGGAAACCGCTTGTCGGACACCGTAAAGTGCTAATGGTGACAGCAGTGACATGGTCGAAGCTGAGGTTTGCCGCATGGAAGCGAAAGAAAAATAATTGTAGCCATGCACAGAATGAGAGATTACACACAATTTGATACCAATTTGGAAGAGATTCCAGCTACCTGAAAGAATTTATAAAGCAATGAATTTGGGTAGGACCCCCAGTTTTAGAGCGCATGAAAATACCAACAAATTGACTAACGCTAGGTCCTGAATCGTCGATGGTCACTCCCTCCCCACACAAGCGACTGAAATAAACATTTGACTGATGGAGTCAGCAGGAAATTCCCCACAATCTGACATCTATCTCATGAGGATCCCCTAGAGAGGTAAAAATAGAAATGAGATCTCTTCGAGCAAACCGCTTTTCGGACACCGTAAAGTGCCAACGGTGACAGCAATGACATGGTCGAAGCTGAAGTTTGCCGCATGAAAGGGAACGAAAAATGCTTGTAGCCATGTACAGTTTGAGAAATTCCACAAAATTTGATACCAATTTGGAAGAGATTCCAGCTACTGGAATAAATTGATAAAGCAATGAATTGGGGGAGGTCCCCCAGTTTTGGTGCGAATGTAAATACCAACAAATTCACTAACGCTAGGTCCCGAATTGTCGAAGGTTACTCACTCCCACACAAGTGACTGAAATATACCTTTGCCTGATGGAGTCAGCAGGAAATTCTACACAATCTGACATCTATCTCATGAGGATCCCCGAGAGGAAAAAGTAGAAAGGCGAACTCTTCGAGCAATCCGCTTTTAGGAAACCGCTAAGTGTCAACGATGACAGCAGTGACATGGTCGAATCTGCAGTTTGCCGCATGAAAGGGAACGAAAAATGCTTGTAGCCATGCACCGAGTGAATGATTCCACACAATTTGATACCAATTTGGAAGAGATTCCAGCTATTGGAAAAAATTTATAAAGAAATGAATTGGGGGAGGCCACCTCAGTTTTGGTACGCATGAAAATACCAACAAATTCACTAACGCTACGACCCGAATCGTCGACGGTCACACCCTCCCCAAACAAGTGATTGAAATAAAACTATGACTGACGGAGTCAGCAGGAATTTCCCCACAATCTGACATCTATCTCATGAGAATTCCCAAGAGAGGAAGAAGTAGAAATGCGATCTTTTCGAGCAAAGCGCTTTTCGGACACCGTAAAATGCCAACGGTGACAGCAATGACATGGTCGAAGTTGCAGTATGCCGCATGAAAGCGAACGAAAAATGCTTGTGGCCAAATACAGAGAGAGAGATTCCACACAATTTGAAAACAATTTGCAAGAGAAACCAGCTACTGGAAAATATTTATAAAGCAATGAATTTGACGGATTCCCCGCCATTGTTGGTGTGCATGAATATTCCAACAAATTTACTAACGCTAGGTCGCGAATCGTCGAAGGTCAATCCCTCCCCACACAAGCGACTGAAATAAACATTTGACTGATGGAGTCACCAGGGAATTCCCCACAATCTGACATGTATCTCATGAGGATCACCTAGAGTGGAAAAAGTAGAAATGTGATCTTTTTGAGCAAACCGCTTTTCGGACACCGTAAAGTTCCAACGGTGACAACTGTGACATGGTCGAAGCTGCAGTTTGCCGAATGAAAGCGAAGGAAAAATGCTTGTAGCCATGCACAAAGTGAGAGATTCCACACAATTTGATAACAATTTGGAAGAGATTACAGCGACTGGAAAATATTTATAAAGGAATGAATTGGGGAGGCGTCCGAGTTTGGTGCACATGAAAATACCAACAAATTCACTAACGCTAGGTCACGAATCGTCGAAGGTCACTCCCTCCCCACACAAGCGACTGAAATAAACCTTTGACTGCTGGAGTCAGCAGGATATTCCCAACAATCTGACATCTACCTCATGAGAATAACGTAGAGAAGAAAATGTAGAAATGCGATCGCTTCGAGCAAACCGCTTTTCGGACACCTTAAATGTCCAACGGTGACAGCATTGACATGGTCGAAGCTGCAGTTTGCCGCATGAAAGCGAACGAAAAATGCTTGTAGCCATGCACCGAGTGAGAGATTCCACACAATTTGGTACCTATTTGGAAGAGATTCCAACTACTGGAAAAAATTTATAAAGCAATGAATTGGGGGACGCCCCTCTGTATTGGTGCGCATGAAAAATCCAACAAATTCGCTATCGCTAGGACCCGAATCGTCGTAGGTCACACCCTCCTCACACAAGCGCCGGAAATAAGCCTTTGACTGATGGAGTCAGCAGGATATTCCCCACAATCTGACATCTATCTCATGAGGATCCCCTAGAGAGGTAAAAATAGAAATGCGATCCCTTCGATTAAACAGATTTAGGGGACTCCGACAAATGCCAATGGTGACAGCAGTGACATGGTCGAAGCTGAAGTTTGCCGCATGAAAGGGAACGAAAAATGCTTGTAGCCCTTCACAGAGTGAGAGATTCCACACAATTTGATACCAATTTGGAAGAGATTCCAGCTACTGGAAATAATTTATAAAGCAAAGAATAGTGGGATTCCGCCCAGTTTTGGTGCGCATGAAAATTACAAAAAATTAATAACGCCAGGTCCCGAATCATCTAAGGTCACTCCCTCCCCACACAAGGGACTGAAATAAACCTTTGACTGATGGAGTCAGCAGAAAATTCCCCACAATATGACATCTATCTCATGAGGATCCCCTAGAGAGGAAAAAATAGAAATGCGATCTCTTCGAGCAAAACGCTTTTCGGACACCGTAAAGTGCCAACGGTGACAGCAGTTACATGGTCGAAGCTGCAGTTAGCCGCATGAAAGCGAACGAAAAATGCTTGTAGCCATGCACGGAGTGAGAGATTCCACACAATTTGTACCAATTTCGAAGAGATCCCAGCTACTGGAAAAAATTTATAAAGCAATGAATTGGGGGAGCCCCTCCAGTTTCGGTGCGCATGAAATTTCCAACAAATTCACTAACGCTAGGTCCCGAATCGTCGAAGGTCACTACCTACACAGACAACCAACTGAATAAACCTTTGACTGATGGAGTCAGCTAGAATTTCCACACAATCTGACATCTATCTCATGAGGATCCCCTAGTGAGGAAAAAGTAGAAATGCGATCTCTTCGAGCCAACTGCTTTTCGGACACCGTAAAGGACCAACGGTTACAGCATTGACATGGTCGAAGCCGCAGTTTGCCGCATGAAAGCGAACAAAAAATGCTTGTAGCCATGCACAGATTGAGAGATTCCACAAAATTTATACCAGTTTGGGAGAGAATCCAGCTACTTGAAAAAAATTATAAAGCAATGAAATGGGGGAGGCCACCAAGCATTGGTGCGCATGCAAATACCAACAAATTCACTAACGCTTGGTCCCGAATCGTCGAAGGTCACTCCGTCCCCACACAAGTCACTGAAATAAACCTATGACTGATGGAGTCAGCAGGAAATTCCCCACAATCTGACATCTATCTCATGAGGATCCACTAGAGAGGAAAAATAGAAATGCGATCTCTTCGAGCAAACCGATTTTCTGACACCGTAAAATGCCAACGGCGACCGCAGTGACATGGTCGAAGCTGCAGTTTGCCCCATGAAAGCGAAAGAAAAATGCTTGTGGCCATATACAGAGTGAGAGATTCAACAAATTTGATACCAATTTGGAAGAGAATCCAGCCAGTGGAAAAAATTTATAAAGCAATGAATTAGGGCATTCCCCGCCAATGTTGGTGTGCATGAATATTCCAACAAATTCACTAACGCTAGGTCCCGAAACGTCGAAGTTCACTCCCTCCCCACACAAGCGACAGAAATAAACATTTGAATGATGTAGTCAGCAGGAAATTCCCCACAATCTGACATCTATCTCATGAGGAACACCTAGAGAGGTAAAAATAGAAATGCCATCTCTTCGAGCAAACCGCTTTTCGGAACCCGTAAAGTGCCAACGGTGACAGCATAGACATGATCGAAGCTGCAGTTTGCCGCATGAAAGCGAAAAAAAAATGCTTTTAGCCATGCACAGACTGAGAGATCCTACACAATTTGGTACAAATTTAGAAAAGAATCCTGCTACTGGAAAAAATTTATAAAGCAATGAATTGGGGGATTCCCCCCCAGATATGGTGCGCATGAAACTCCAACAAATTTACTAACGCAAGGTCCAAAATCGTCGAAGGATTCTCCCACCCCACACAAAAGACTGAAAGAAACATATGACTGATGGAGTCAGCAAGAAATTCCCCACAATCTGACATCTATCTCACCAGGATCCCCTAGAGAGGAAATAACATATATATGATCTCTTCGAGCAAACCGCTTTTCGGACACCGTAAACTTCCTACGGTGACAGCAGTGACATGGTCGAAGCTGCAGTTTGCCGCATGAAAGCGAACGAAAAATGCTTTTAGCCATGCCCAGAGTGATAGATTCTACACAATTTGATAGCAATTTGGAAGAGATTCCAGTTACTGGAAAAAATTTATAAAGCAATAAATTTGGGGAGGCCCACCCAGGTTTGGTGCCCATGAAAATTCCAACAAATTTACTAACGCTAGGTCCCGAAGCGTCGTAGGTCTCTCCCTCCACACAAAAGCGACTGAAACAAACATTTGACTGATGGAGTCAGCAGGAAATTCCCCACAATCTGACATCTATCTCACCAGGATCCAATAGAGAGAAAATAGTAGATATGCGATCTCTTCGAGCAAACCGCTATTGGGACACCGTGAAGTCCCAACGGTGACAGCATTCACATTGTCAAATCTGCAGTTTGCCGCATAAAAGCGAAGGAAAATGCTTGTAGCCATGCACAGAGTGAGAGATTCCACACAATTTGATACCAATTTGGAAGAGAATTCAGCTACTGGAAAAAATTTGTAAATCAATGAATTGGGGGAGGCCCCCAGGTTTGGGGCGCATGAAAATACCAACAAATTCACTAACGCTAGGTCCCTAATTGTCGAAGTTCACTCCCTCACCACACAAGCGACAGAAATAAAATTAGACTGATGGATTCAGCAGGACATTCCACACAATCTGACATCTATCTCACCAGGATCCCCTAGAGAGGAAATAATTGATATGCGATCTCTTCGAGCAAACCGCTATTCGGACACCGTAAAGTTACAACGGTGACAGCAGTGACATGGTCGAAGCTGCAGTTTGCCGCATGAAAGCGAACGAAAAATGCCTTTAGCCATGCCCAGAGTGAGAAATTCCACTCAATTTGGTACAAATTTGGAAGAGGATCCAGCTAGTGGAAAAAATTTATAAAGCAATGAATTGGGGGATTCCCCCCCAGATATGGTGTGCATGAAAACTCCAACAAATTTACTAATGCTAGGTCCCAAATCGTCGAAGGATTCTCCCACCCCACAAAAGAGACTGAAAGAAACCTATGACTGATGGAGTCAGCAGGAAATTCCCCACAATCTGACATCTATCTCACCAGGATCCACTAGAGAGGAAATAATTGATATGCGATCTCTTCGAGCAAACCGCTTTTCGGACACCGTAAAGTTCCAACGGTGACAGGAGTGACATGGTCGAAGCTGAAGTTTGCCGCATGAAAGCGAACGAAAAATTCTTGTTGACATGCCCAGAGTGAGAAATTCCACACAGTATGATACCAATTTGGAAGTGATTCCAGCGACTGGAAAAAATTTATAAAGCAATGAATTGGGGGAGACCCACCGATATTCGTGCGCATCAAAATACCAACAAATTCGCTAGCGCTAGGACCCGAATCGTCGTAGGTCACTCCCTCCTCACACAAGCGCCTGAAATAAGCCTTTGACTGATGGAGTCAGCAGGAAATTCCCCACAATGTGACATCTATCACATGAGGATCCCAGAGAGAGGAAAAAGTAGAAATGCGATCACTTCGAGCAAACCGCTTTTCGGACACCGTAATGTGCCAACGGTGACAGCAGTGACATGGTCGAACCTGCAGTTTGCCGCATGAAAGTGAAGGGAAATTATTGTAGCCATGCACAGAGTGAGAGATTCCACAAAATTTGACACCAATTTGGAAGAGATTCCAGCTACTGGAAAAATGTTATAAAGTAATGAATTGGGGAAGGGCCCCCCAGATTTATTGCGCATGAAAATTCCAACAAATTCACTAACGCTAGTCCCGAATCGTCGAAAGTCACTCCCTTCCCACAGAAGCGACTGAAATAAACATTTGACTGATGGAGTCAGCAGGAAATTCCCCACAATCTGACATCTATCACATGAGGATCCCAGAGAGAGGAAAAAGTAGAAATGCGATCACTTCGAGCAAACCGCTTTTCGGACACCGTAAAGTGCCAACGGTGACAGCAGTGACATGGTCGAAGCTGCAGTTTGCCGCATGAAAGCGAACGACAAATGCTTGTAGACATGCACAGAGTGAGAGATTCCACACAATTTGATACCAATTTGGAAGAGATTCCAGCTACTGGAAAAAATTTATAAAGCAATGAATTGAGGGAGGCCCACCGATATTCGTGCGCATCAAAATACCAACAAATTCAATAACGCTAGGTCCCGAATCGGCGAAGGTCACTCCCTCCCCACACAAGCGACTGAAATATACCTTTGACTGATGGAGTCAGCAGGAAATTACCACTATCTGACATCTATATCATGAGGATCCCCTAGAGAGGAAAAAAATAGAAATGCCATCTCTTCGAGCAAACCGGTTTTCGGACACCGTAGCTACTGGAAAAAATTATAAGGCAATGAATTGGGGGAGGCCCACCAGTATTGGTGCACATGAAAATTCCAACAAATTTAATAAAGCTAGGTCCCGAATCTTCGAAGGTCACTCCCTCCCCACACAAACGTCTGTAATAAACCTTTGACTGATGGAGTCTGCATGAAATTCCCCACAATCTGACGTCTATCTCATGAGGATCCCCTAGAGAGGAGAAATAGAAATGCGATCTCTTCGAGCAAACCCCTTTTCGGACACCGTAAAGTCCCAACGTTGACAGCAGTGAAATTGTCGAAGCTGCAGTTCGCCGCATGATAGCGAACGAAAAATGCTTGTAGTCATGCACAGAGTGAGAGATTCCATACAATTTGATACCAATTTGGAAGAGATTCCAGCTACTGGAAAAAATTATAAAGCAATGAATTAGGGGAGGCCCCCTCAGATTTGGTGCGCATGATAATACTAACAAATTCACTAACGCTAGGTCCCGAATCGTCGAAGGTCACTCCCTCCCCACACAAAAGACTGAAATAAACCTTTGACTGATGGAGTCAGCAGGAAATTCCACACATTCTGACATCTATCTCATGAGGATCCCCTAGACAGGAAAAAGAAGAAAAGCCATCTCTTCGAGCAAAACGATTTTCGTACACCGTAATGTTCGAACGGTGAAAGCAGAGACATGGTCGAATCTGAAGTTTGACGCCAGAAAGCGAATGAAAAATGCTTGTAGCCATGCCCAGAATGAGAGATTCCACATAATTTGATTCCAATTTGGAAGAGATTCCAGCTTCTGGAAAAAATTTATAAAGCAATGAATTGGGCGGAGGCACCCCCAGTTTTCTGCGCATTACAATTCCAACAAATTTATTAACGCTATGTCCCGAATCGGCGAAAGTCACACCCTCCCCACACAACCGACTGAAATAAACATTGACTGATGGAATCAGCAGGAAATTCCACATAATCTGACATCTATCACATGAGGATCCCCTAGAGAGAAAAAATAGAAATGCAACCTCTTTGAGCAAACCGCTTTTCGGACACCGTAAATTGCCAACAGTGACAGAATTGACATGGTCGAAGTTGCAGTTTGCCGCATGAAAGCGAACGAAAAATGATTTTAGCCATGCTCAGCGTCAGAGATTCCAGAATATTTGATACCAATTTGGAAGAGATTCCAGCTACTGGAAATAATTTATAAAGCAAGGAATTGGGGGAGGCCGCCCCAGTTTTGGTGCACATGAAAATTGCAAAAAATTCAATAACGCTTGGTCCCGAATCGTAGAATGTCACACCCTCCCCACTCAACTGACTGAAATAAACGTTCGACTGATGGAGTCAGCAGGAAATTCCACACAATCTGACACCTATCACATGAGGATCCCCTAGAGAGGAAAAAATAGAATTGACACCTCTTCGAGCAAACCGCTTTTCGGACACCGTAAAGATCCAACGGTGACAGCAGTGACATGGTCGAAGCTGCAGTTTGCCGCATGAAAGCGAACGAAAAATGCTTGTAGCCATGCACAGAGTCAGAGATTCCAGAATATATGATACCAATTTGGAAGAGATTCCAGCTAATGGAAATAATTCATAAAGCAATGAATTGGGGGATGCCCCACAGCTTTAGTGCGCATGAAAATACCAAAAATTCACTATCCCTAGGTCCCGAATCATCGATGGTCATTCCCTCCCCACACAATCGACTGAAACAAACAATTGACTGATGGAGTCAGCAGGAAATTCCCCAAAATCTGACATCTATCTCACCAGGATCCACTAGATAGGAAATATGCGATCTCTTCGAGCAAACCGCATTTCGGACACCGTAAAGTTCCAACGGTGACAGCAGTGACATGGTCGAAGCTGCAGTTTGCCGCATAAAAGCGAACGAAAAATTCTTGTAGACATGCCGAGAGTGAGAAATTCCACACAATTTGATACCAATTTGGAAGAGATTCCAGCTACTGGAAAAAATTTATAAAGCAATGAATTGGGGGAAGCCCCACCAGCTTTGGTGCGCATGAAAATTCCAACTAATTCACTAACGCTAGGTCCCAAATCGTCGAAGGTCACTCCCTCCCCACACAAGCGACTGAAATAAACCTTTGACTGATGGAGTCTGCAGGAAATTCCCCACAATCTGACATCTATCTCATGAGGATCTCCTAGAGAGGTAAAAATAGAAATGCGATCTGAGTGAACCGCTTTTCGGACACCGTAAAGTGCCAACGGTGACAGCAGTCACATGGTCACTCCTTCCCCACACAATTGACTGAAATAAACATTTGACTGATTGAGTCTGCAGGAAATTCCCCACAATCTGACATCTATCTCATGAGGTTCCACTAGGCAGGAAAAAATAGAAATGAGATCTCTTCGAGCAAACCGCTTTTCGGACACTTTAAAGTTCCAATGGTGACAGCAGTGACATGGTCGAAGCTTCAGTTTGCCGCATGAAAGCTAACGAAAAATGCTTGTTGCCATACCCAGAGTGAGAGATTCCACATAATTTGATTCCAATTTGGAAGAGATTCCAGCTACTGGAAAAAATTTATGAAGCAATAAATTGGGGGAGGCACCGCCAGTTTTCTGCGCATTAAAATTCCAACAAATTTACTAACGCTAGGTCCCGAATCGGCGAAGGTCACACCCACCCCACACAACGAACTTAAATAAACATTTGACTGATGGAGTCAGAAGAAATTCCACACAATCTGACATCCATCACATGAGGATCGCCTAGAGAGCAAAAAATAGAAATGCCACCTCTTCGAGCAAACCGCTTTTCGGGTACCGTAAATTGCCAACGGTGACAGCAGTGACATGGTCGAAGCTGCAGTTTGCGTCATGAAAGCAAACGAAAAATGCTTGTAGCCATGCAGAGAGTGAGAGATTCCAGACAATTTGATAGCAATTTGGAAGAGAATCCCGCTACTGGAAAAATCTTATAAAGCAATGAATTGGGGAATGCCCCCCCACAGTTTTGGTGCGCATGAAAATACCAACCAATTCACAAACTATGTCGCGAATCGTCGAAGGTCACTCCCTCCCCACTCAAGGGACTGAAATGAACATTTGACTGATGGAGTCAGCAGGAAATTCCCCACAAACTTACATCTATCTCATGAGGATCCCCTAGAGAGGAAAATGTAAAAATGCGATCTCTTCGAGCAACCACTTTTCGGACACCGTAAAGTGCCAACGGTGACAGCAGTGACATGGTCGAAGCTGCAGTTTGCCGCATGAAAGCGAACGAAAAATGCTTGCAGCCATGCACAGAGTAAGAGTTTCCACACAATTGGATAAAAATTTGGTAGAGATTCCAGCTACTGAAAAAATTTATAAAGCAATGAATTGGGGGAGGCCGCCCCAGTTTTGGTGCACATGAAAATTGCAAAAAATTCACTAACGCTAGGTCCCGAATCGTAGAATGTCACACCCTCCCCACTCAACTGACTGAAATAAACGTTTGACTGATGGAGTCAGCAGGAAATTCCACACAATCTGACACCTATCACATGAGGATCCCCTAGAGAGGAAAAAATAGAATTGACACCTCTTCGAGCAAACCGCTTTTCGGACACCGTAAAGATCCAACGGTGACAGCAGTGACATGGTCGAAGCTGCTGTTTGCCGCATGAAAGCGAACGAAAAATGCTTGTAGCCATGCACAGAGTCAGAGATTCCAGAATATATGATACCAATTTGGAAGTGATTCCCGCTACTGGAAAAAATGTATAATGCAATGAATTGGGGGTGGCCCCCCAGTTTTGTTGCGCATGAAAATTCCAACAAATTCACTAACGCTAGGTCCCGCATCCTCGAAGGTTCACTCCCTCCACACACCAGCGACTGAAATAAACTTTTGACTGATGGAGTCAGCAGAAAATTCCCCACAATCTGACATATACCTCATGAGGATCAACTAGAGAGGGAAAAATAGAAATGCCATGTCTTCGAGCAAACTGCTTTTCGGACACCGTAAAGTGCCAACGGTGACAGCATTGACATGGTCGAAACTGCAGTTTGCCGCATGAAAGTGAACGAATAACTCTAGAAGCCATGCAAAGAGTGAGAGATTCCACACAATTTGATAACAATTTGGAAGAGATTCCAGCTACTGGAAAAAATTTATAAAGCAATGAATTGGGTGAGCCCCCCCCCCAGTTTTGGTGTGCATGTAAATACGAACAAATTCACTAACGCTAGTTCACAAATCGTCGAAGGTCACTCCCTCCCCACGCAAGCGACTGAAATAAAACTTTGACTGATGGAGTCAGCAGGAAATTCCCGACAATCTGACATCTATCTCAAGAGGATCCCCTAGAGTGGAAAAAGTAGAAATGCGATCTCTTCGAGTAAAACGCTATTCGGACACCGTAAAGTGCCAACGGTGACATCAGTGATATAATCGAAGCTACAGTTTGCCGCGTGAAAACGAACGAAAAATGCTTTTAGCCATGCACAGTGTGAGAGTTTCCACACAATTTGATACCAGTTTGGAAGAGATTCAAGCTACTGGAATAAATTTGTTAAGCAATGTATTGGGGAGGGCCCCCAGTTTCGGTGCGCACGAAAATACCAACAAATTCACTAACGCTCGGTCCCGAATCTTCGAAGGTCACTCCCTCCCCACACAAGCGACTGTTTGTTTGTTTGTTTAAAAACTTAACGACCCATCGATCAGCAAGAGATCATTTAAGGTCAAAGTTGATTTTTTCTTTTTCTTTGAATAAGGTTGAAATGCTTTCAAAAAGACTTTCACTTTCCTTTCCTTCTTTTTCAATGTTGTACTGCTTTTTGTTTTTAAAAATTCCCTGTTTTCAGAGGTGTGTTGTTGTTTGAAAATTCCTCACCTAGCAAGTATCCAAAGGTTTCCCCTTTCATCATCAGACACCAAATTGGAATTATATTTTATTATATAGTCCAATTTTCCTGATGAAAGTCAAGATCAAATTGGGGTTTGATTTTTCGAAAAGTTCTTTCAAGTTGTTCACATTGTAAAATAATTTTCGAATATGTGCCATATCACCGCAATCAAGCAGGAAGTGCTTCACAGTATAAGCCTCCTGGCATGGTATGCATTCCGGAGGATCTTCATCTTTTAGGAGGAAGGAGTGAGTTATGCGAGTGTGTCCTATGCGAATACGGGATAAAACAACTTCTTCTTTGCGTGATTTTCTGTGTTCAGTTAGTTGTTTCTTTAGAGAGGGTTTGATTTTAAATAATTTGTTATTTTGACAACTGTTCCAAACATCTTGCCATTTCTTCAAAATAAAGTCATTTATTAGAGGTTTATAGTCAGTGTATGGAACCTTTATGTTACTTGTGTTAAGTTTCAGAGAGTTTTTTGCAGCCACATCAGCTTTTTCATTTCCATGAAAACCAGAGTGGCTTGGAATCCAACAGAAAATGATAGTTTTATTTTGTAAGATTTCATGTATTCTATGCAGGAGTTTGATAAGCAAAGGATTGTCTAATTTTTGATTTTTTATTGATTCGAGTACTGATAATGAGTCTGCAAAAATAATGAATTTATTTGAGTTATGTTTAGTGATGAGGTCTAGAGCTAAATCAATGGCTGTAATTTCAACACTAAAAATTGAGGAGTTGTTAGGTAATCTTTTCTGTAGAACAGTACTTTTAAAGATAGCCGCACATCCTACTTTGTTTTTGACTTTGGAGCCATCGGTATATATGTGGGCCCAATTTGGGTATTGTTCCAGAATATCGTTCAGTTTTTCTACATAGTATAAGGGGTGTGTGTCAGATTTAGTGTGGGCAGCCAGTCTTAAAATGACTTTTGGTCGTTCCAATAGCCAAGGTGGATGTTTGGGTAGCTTGAATTCATGTATAATATTTTTGTCTATCAAACTGTCTGTAAGTGGTTTTATCATTTTTTCCATGTAAAGACCAAAAGGTTTGATAACATTTTCTTTTTTGTCAAACAGATGTTTATAGCTTGGGTTGAATGTGCATTGATAGGCCGAATTTGATGGATTGGATTTGAGTTTTAAGTAATATTGTATAACTAATTTCTCACGTCTCAGTTTTAGAGGAGCCTCATGAGCTTCAACATATAGGCTTTCTCTGGGAGATGTTTTAAAGGCACCAAGAGCAAGTCTTAGACCTGTGTGGTGGATGGGGTCAAGAATTTTTAGGTAGGATTTCCTAGCCATACCATATATGAAACTTCCATAATCCAATTTGGATCTTATTAGTGTTCTGTATATTTTTAGGAGTGATATGCGATCTGCTCCCCATTCTGTGTTAGCTATAACCCGCAAAAGTTGTAGTGTTTTGAAACATTTTTGTTTTAAGTATTTCAGATGGGGAATGAATGTGAGTTTTTTATCAAATATTATTCCCAGAAATTTGTGTTGTTCAGTCATTTCTGTTTCAGTTTCTTCTAATTTAAGTGTTGGGTCGTTGTGCATTTTTCTTTGATTACAAAAATGCATACACTTTGTTTTGGTTTGTGAGAGTTTGAAACCATTTTCAATGGTCCATCGATTTATTTTATTTATGCATATCTGCAGTTGACGTTCTGAGGTATGCATATTTTTTGATCTATGGCAAATTAAAAGATCATCTACATATAAGGAACCATCAACTTCATTGTTCAAACAGGTTACAATGTTGTTAATTTTTATGTTAAATAGAGTGACGGACAAGATGCAACCTTGTGGGACTCCTTCTTCTTGAATTTTTGAGTCTGAGAGAGTTGATCCTATTCTTACTTTGAAGCTTCTGTCAGATAAAAAGTCTTTTATCAACAAGGGTAATCTGCCTTTTAGGCCAAGATTGTATAAGTCTTTCATTATTCCCTGTCTCCATGTAGTTTCGTAGGCCTTTTCTAAGTCAAAGAAAATGGCTATTACATGTTTTTTATTGATGAAAGCCTCTCTGATAAAGGTTTCTAAGCGGACTATGTTATCTATTGTTCCTCTTTTATTTCGAAAGCCACTCTGTAAGTTGGTAATTAAATTATTGATTTCCAGATACCAATTTAGTCTTCTATTTATTATTCTTTCAAATGTTTTGCATAAGCAGCTTGTTAATGTAATGGGTCTAAAGTTTTTGGGATCTGATTTGTCTTTATCTGGTTTTGGTATGGGAATCACAATAGCCTGTTTCCAGCTATTAGGTAGTTTTCCCTTGAACCTTATTTCATTAAAGATGTTTAACAAAAATTTAATGGATTTGGTGGGAAGTTGTTTTAAAAATTCGTAATGAATTTCATCAGGACCAGTAGCTGTATTATGTGATTCACTTATAGCATTTATAAGTTCGTCCTTCGTAAAAGAAAGATTGTATTCTTCTTTGTTATTTGAATTAAAATTTAGTTTATTATTCTTTTTTTTCTGTATCCTGCTTAATTTTTTGGAAGAGTTGTCTGTAGTTTTTGTTAGAGGAATTATTTTCGAAAGTTTCCGCAAGTATGTTTGTTATATCTTTTGTTTCTGTTATTTTTTTTGTTATTTAATGTGAGATGGTTAAGAGAAGAAGATAAATTCTTTCCAGAGATTTTCCTTAGCATGTTCCAAACTTTTTTTGGTTTTGTATTATAGTTTATTTTGTTTACATAATCTTTCCAGGATTTCCTTTTGGCTTCCTTGATAACTCTACGTGCTACTGCTCTTTTTTGTTTGAAAAGATTTAAATTATGAGATGTAGGTTGAGAGTTAAATTTCTGTAGTGCTGCTTTTCGTAGTCTTATTGCCTTTTTACATTCATCATTGAACCATGGTCTTTGTTGTTTGTTAGATCCATTGCTTTTTGGTATGCATGCTCTTGCAAGGTCTATTAAAGATTCTGTGAAGTATTCGATGGATTTGCTGGAGACTTCTTTGTCTGATAGTTTTTGTTGGCATTTTTTTTATATTCTCTCCAATCTGCTTTATTTAGCTTCCATCGATGAAGATGGTTTTCAATTTCTTTTGAATATGTCAAAATAATTGGAAAATGGTCACTACCCCATGAATCATCTAGAACATTCCAATCGAAATCCATAAGTGTAGACGAGTCACAAAGTGATAGGTCAAGCACTGAATAAGTGCCTGATGCAGGGTGTAGATATGTGTTAGATTTTTTATTTAGTAGGCCTAAGTCATTGTTGTTAATGATGTTTTCAAGATTTTTGCCTTTTTTATCAGAGTATTTAGATCCCCATATAACGTTATGACTATTAAAGTCACCTAGTAATATGGTCTTGGTAGTTGATCTATTAGGTTGTTTAAATCAGTTTCGCTTATGGGATTGTGTGGTGGGATATAAATGGAGCAGATGTTGATGGTTCTGTGTAGAGTGGCCTTTATAGCAACAGCTTGGATATGGGTCTTCAATTGTATTTTACTTTGAGGGATATCATTTCTAATTAGTATCGATACGCCCCCTGATGCCCTTTGATTGGGGTTATGAATGTAATTATATTGTGTATAGATTTTATTTTAATTTTATAATCAGTTTTTAGGAAGGTTTCCTGTAAGCAAATGATGGTGGGGAGATGATTCGTTATAAGCAGAAGTAACTCATTTATATTGGGCTTTAAGCCACGACAGTTCCATTGTATAATTTTTTGAGTCATTCTGTCTTATTTGTATTTTGTTTTTTGTTGTGTTTTTAACCCTTGGCTTTCTTTTGGTTCTGTTTGTTTGGTTTGAGATGTTGCTTTTGTCTTTCCCTTTGATTCATTTGCTCTTTGTTTAGATGTAGACCGTTCCCTTGTATGAGATGGGCTGATTGTTTTTTGATTGTTTTTGTCGGGACTTTTTAAGCTTCTCTGTCTTGAATGTCTTTCTTGACTATCAGTTTCCATCAGTTCAAAATTATTTTCATTTTCAATTAAAACAATTTCTGTTTTCTTTTTGCTGTGTTGATTTTTTAATGGAGATTTCCTTTTTGGATGTGAGGAGTTATTGAATTTGTTTGAGGTGTTTGGAAGATTTGGCATTTGCTGTTGCTTGTATTGTAATTTTTTTGTAACCTCTTTGGTTTCGACGATCTGGTATTGAGGATTTTCCTTTAGATCTGACTTGGTATCAGTTCTAGTTGTTAAACAGTTTAAATTTTTCTTTAATATCTCTAGAAGTGATCTTAATTGTTCTACCAGATCGGACATATTATTTTGTGATGTTTCTTGTTTTTTAAACGAATTGTCTGTTCTTCTGACTATATTTGCATATGTTGATACGTTCAGAGAACTCTCGACTATTCTTCTTGCCTCCGGGTATGATATATTTTTTGTATGTTTAATCGAGGATATTTTTTTTTCTTTATTCCAGACTTCACATTCTTTCGAGTCTGCTGCATGATTTTGTTTGCAGTTGGCACATTTAACTGGGAGTTTACAGTCAATGTGATCCCCGATTTCTCCACAAACTTTACATATTGATGGTCTGGTTCATCTATCCTTATGGTGCCCGAACTTTTGGCAGTTGTGGCATCTCAGAGGATTTGGTATATATATTTCCACTTTTTCTCTTATATATCCAATTTTTATTTCTTCTGGAGGTTTTAAAGTATTAAAAATTAGGATATATGTGTTTGTAGGAATTATTTGGTTGTTTTTTTTAATTGATATTCTTTGAGCATCTATGACTCCTTGTTTTTTTAAATTATTTTTTATTTCGTCCAGAGTACAGATGAGAGGTCTGGGCTTCTTACCACACCCTTTGAGGAGTTCAAGGAAGTGTGGGGGTAGGCCTTTATTTTAAGCTTGGCAAAATTGTTTTGATTCAGTAACGTATTTGCAGAAGTTTTATTTGAAACTTCTACCAAAATGGTTTTGTTCCTTAGTTTTTTTATTGAAGACGTTTTTATTAGGGATTTCATTGTTTTTTCCACAATGAATGGAGACAGTTTGGTGATAGGTGTATCCTCTACTGATTCCAAGACAATAAATCTAGGAAATTGATTTTGGTCAAGATCATCATCAGACTCAGTTTCAGAGTATAGGCTCTCTGAACTGTTTTCTATGTGGGGCCTTTTATTTTTATTTATAGCCATTGGATTTTTTTTAAAAATTTCACCTTCCTTGCTCCCCACCCAATCAGTGGGAGATGTTAGGTGGGAAGCCCATTCGCCCTATTATCCCAGGGATACAAGGAAAGGTATACTCACACTAGTAAGTTGGTTGCTAGCATTTCAGGTTTAACTTTGTTTTCACGACACGTTTTATATGAAAATGTCCGTTAAAAACCCTATCTGTAAAAGCTTTTCCTTACTAGTAGATTGACCCTTGCCACCGCCTTCTAATACTTACTTATAATCTATCTCTTGTTTGTGGTAAAAGAATAGACCGGTTTTGTATAAAATAAGTGTTTTAGATGGAAGGGTTTTAATGCGAGTAAGTATTAGTGCTTGACGTGACTAGCCGATTGATCGGATCGGGCCTTTCCGACCACCCGTCTAGCCAGGTAAGGGCCAAAGTGATGTGTTGCATTACCATGTCCTTTTTGCACCTGGGCCATGGCTTCCTCAATCACCAGGATCCCGTCCCCAGACGACACGGGTCGCCACCCACGCCCAATATGTGGCCCCATTGAGGGACATTTACCCTCTGCAGAGGTGCAGTTGACGTATTCTGAAGCCCTGCCAACAGGGCGAGATTGTGAGCAGAAAATGGGTGATCACTGTACATTTCTCTTCTGTTTCCTATTTATATTTATATTTTACTTCCTCAATTTAGCATTATGGACAGGGAAAGACCTCATCGAAAATCTGCAAAAAAATATTTTGCCTTCAAATTCATACCGTGATCGTAGCATGCATGGACTCGACTTAAATGACTGGAATTTCCATGAAAAAGATTGTGGGCAGAAAATGGGTGATCACTGAACATTTCTCTTCTCTTTCCAATTTATATTTATATTTTACTTCCTCAATTTAGCATTATGGTCAGGGAAAGACCTAATCTAAAATCTGCAAAAAAAACTGTTGCCTTCAAATTCATACCGTGTTCGTAGCATTCATGGACTTGACTCATATGACTGGGATTTCCATGAAAAAGATTGTGGGCACAAAATGGGTGATCACTGTATATTTCTCTTCTGTTTCCTATTAATATTTCTATTTTACTTCCTCAATTTAGCATTATGGACAGGGAAAGACCCAATCTAAAATCGGCAAAAAAATATTTTGCCTTCAAATTCATACCGTGATGGTAGCATGCATGGACTCGACTCATATGATTGGGATTTCCATGAAAAAGATTGTGGGCAGAAAATGGGTGATCACTGTACATTTCTCTTCTGTTTCCTATTTCTATTTCTATTTTACTTCCTTAATTTAGCATTATGGACAGGGAAAGACCTAATGTAAAATCTGCAAAAACATATTTTGCCTCCAAATTCATACCGTGATCGTAGCATGCATGGACTCGACTCATATAACTGGGATTTCCATGAAAAAGATTGTGGGCAGAAAATGGGTGATCACGGTACATTTCTCTTCCGTTTCCTATTTATATTTATATTTTACTTCCTTAATTTAGCATTATGGACAGGGAAAACCTAATCTAAATCTGCAAAAAAATATTTTGCATTCAAATTCATACCGTGATCGTGGCATGGATGGGCTCGACTCATATGACTGGGATTTCCATGAAAAAGATTGTGGGCACAAAATGGGTGATCACTGTACATTTCTCTTCTGTTTCCTATTTATATTTCGATTTTACTTCCTCAATTTAGCATTATGGTCAGGGAAATACCTAATCTAAAATCTGCAATAAAATATTTTGCCTTCAAATTCATACCGTGATCGAAGCATGCATGGACTCGACTCATATGACTGGGATTTCCATGAAAAAGATTGTGGGCACAAAATGGGTGATCACTGTACATTTCTCTTCTGTTTCCTATTTCTATTTCTATTTTACTTCCTTAATTTAGCATTATGGACAGGGAAAGACCTAATGTAAAATCTGCAAAAACATATTTTGCCTTCAAATTCATACCGTGATCGTAGCATGCATGGACTCGACTCATATAACTGGGATTTCCATGAAAAAGATTGTGGGCAGAAAATGGGTGATACGGTACATTTCTCTTCCGTTTCCTATTTATATTTATATTTTACTTCCTTAATTTAGCATTATGGACAGGGAAAACCTAATCTAAAATCTGCAAAAAAATATTTTGCATTCAAATTCATACCGTGATCGTGGCATGGATGGGCTCGACTCATATGACTGGGATTTCCATGAAAAAGATTGTGGGCAGAAAATGGGTGATCACTGTACATTTCTCTTCTGTTTCCTATTTATATTTCTATTTTACTTCCTCAATTTAGCATTGTGGACCAGGAAAGACATAATCTAAAATCTGCAAAAAAAATATTTTGCCTTCAAATTCATACCGTGACCGTGCCATGCATGGACTCGACTCATATGACTGGGATTTCCACGAAAAAGATTGTGGGCAGAAAATGGGTGATCACTGTACATTTCTCTTCTGTTTCCTATTTATATTTATATTTTACTTCCTTAATTTAGCATTATGGACAGGGAAAGACCTAATCCAAAATCCGCAAAAAAATATTTTGCCTTCAAATTCATACCGTGATCGTCGCTGGCATGGACTCGACTCATATGACTGGGATTTCCATGAAAAAGATTGTGAGCAGAAAATGGGTGATCACTGTACATTTCTCTTCTGTTTCCTATTACTATTTCTTTTTTACTTCCTTAATTTAGCATTGTGGACAGGGAAAGACCTATTGTAAAATGTGCAAAAAAATATTTTGCCTTCAAATTCATACCGTGATCGTTGCATGCATGGACCCGACTCATATGACTGGGATTTCCATGAAAAAGATTGTGGGCAGAAAATGGGTGATCACTGTACATTTCTCTTCTGTTTCCTATTTATATTTATATTTTACTTCCTCAATTTAGCATTATGGACAGGGAAAGACCTAATCTAAAATCTGCAAAAAAATATTTTGCCTTCAAATTCATACCGTGATCGTAGCATGCATGGATTCGACTCATATGACTGGGATTTCCACGAAAAAGATTGTGGGCAGAAAATGGGTGATCACTGTACATTTCTCTTCTGTTTACTATTTATATTTATATTTTACTTCCTTAATTTAGCATTATGGACAGGGAAAGATCTAATCTAAGACCTGCAAAAAAATATTTTGCCTTCAAATTCATACCGTGAACAGAGCATGCGTGGACGCGACTCATATGAATGGGATTTCCAAGAAAAAGTTTGTGGGCCGAAAATGGGTGATCACTGTACATTTCTCTTCTGTTTCCTATTTATATTTCTATTTTACTTCCTTAAGTTAGCATTATGGACAGGGAAGACCCCATCTAAAATCTGCAAAAAATATTTTGCCTTCAAATTCATACCGTGATCGTAGCATGCATGGACTCGAATCATATGACTGGGATTTCCATGAAAAAGATTTTGGGCAGAAAATGGGTGATCACTGTACATTTCTCTTCAGTTTCCTATTTATATTTATATTTTACTTTCTTAATTTAGCATTATGGACAGGGAAAGATCTAAACTAAGTTCAGCTAAAAAATATTTTGCCTTCAAATTCATACCGTGATCGTAGTCATGCATGGACTCGACTCATATGACTGGGATATCGTTGAAAGAGTTAGTGGGCACAAAATGGGTGATCACTGAACATTTCTCTTCTGTTTCCTATTTATTTTTAACTTCCTTAATTTAGCATTATGGACAGGGAAGACGTAATCTAAAATCTGCAAAAAAATATTTTGCTTTCAAATTCATACCGTGATCGTAGCATGCATGGACTCGACTCATCTGACTGGGATTTCCATGAAAAAGATTGTGGGCAGAAAATGGGTGATCACTGTACATTTCTCTTCTGTTTCCAATTTATATTTATATTTTACTTCCTCAATTTAGCATTATGGACAGGGAAAGTCCTAATCGAAGTTCTGCAAAAAAATATTTTGCCTTCAAATTCATACCGTGATCGTAGCATGCATGGACTCGACTCATATGACTGGGATTTCAAAATAAAAAGATTGTGGGCAGAAAATGGGTGATCACTGTACATTTCTCTTCTGTTTCCTATTTATATTTATATTTTACTTCCTCAATTTAGCATTATGGACAAGGAAAGATCTAATGTAAAATCTGCAAAAACATATTTTGCCTTCAAATTCATACCGTGATCGTAGCATGCATGGACTCGACTCATATGATTGGGATTTCAAAATAAAAAGATTGTGGGCAGAAAATGGGTGATCACTGTACATTTCTTTTCTGTTTCTTATTTATATTTATATTTTACGTCCTTAATTTAGCATTATGGACAGGGAAAGACCTAATCTAAAATCTGCAAAAAAATATTTTGCCTTCAAATTCATAGCGTGATTGTAGCATGCATGGACTCGACTCATATGACTGGGATTTCATTGAAAAAGATTGCGGGCAGAAAATGGGTGATCACTGTACATTTCTCTTCTGTTTCCTATTTATATTTTACTTCCACAATTTAGCATTATGGACAGGGAAAGACCCAATCTAAAATCTGCAAAAAAATATTTTGCCTTCAAATTCATATAGTGATCGTAGCATGCATGGACTTGACTCATACGACTGGAATTTCCATGAATAAGATTGTGGACAGAAAATGGGTGATCACTGTATTTTTCTCTTCTGTTTCCTATTTATATTTATATTTTACTTCCTTAATTTAGCATTGTGGACCGGGAAAGACATAATCTAAAATCTGCAAAAAAATATTTTGCCTTCAAATTCATACCGTGATCGTAGCATGCATTGACTCGACTCATATAACTGGGATTTCCATGAAAAAGATTGTGGGCAGAAAATGGGTGAACACTGTACATTTCTCTTCTGTTTCCTATTTATATTTATATTTTACTTCCTTAATTTAGCACTGTGGACCGGGAAAGACATAATCTAAAATCTGCAAAAAATATTTTGCCTTCAAATTCATACCGTGATCGTAGCATGCATTGACTCGACTCATGTGACTGGGATTTCAAAAGAAAAAGATTGTGGGCAGAAAATGGGTGATCACTGTACATTTCTTTTCTGTTTCCTATTTATATTTATATTTTACTTCCTTAATTTAGCATTATGGACAGGGAAAGACCTAATCTAAAATCTGCAAAAACATTATTTTGCCTTCAAATTCATACTGTGATCGTAGCATGCATGGGTTCGACTCATATGACTGGGATTTCCATGAAAAAGATTGTGGGCAGAAAATGGGTGATCACTGTACATTTCTAATTCTGTTTCCTATTTATATTTCTATTTTACTTCCTTAATTTAGCATTATGGACAGGGAAAGACATAATCTAAAATCTGCAAAAAAATATTTTGCCTTCAAATTCATACCGGGTTCGTAGCATGAATGTACTTGACTCCTATGACCGGGATTTCCATGAAAAAGATTGTGGGCACAAAACGGGTGATCACTGTATCTTTCTCTTCTGTTTCCTATTACTATTTCTATTTTACTTCCTCAATTTAGCATTATAGACAGGGAAAGACCCAATCTAAAATCTGCAAAAAAATATTTTGCCTTCAAATTCATACCGTGATCGTAGCATGCATTGACTCGACTCATATAACTGGGATTTCCATGAAAAAGATTGTGGGCAGAAAATGGGTGAACACTGTACATTTCTCTTCTGTTTCCTATTTATATTTATATTTTACTTCCTTAATTTAGCATTGTGGACCGGGAAAGACAGAATCTAAAATCTGCAAAAAAATATTTTGCCTTCAAATTCATACCGTGATCGTAGCATGCATTGACTCGACTCATGTGACTGGGATTTCAAAAGAAAAAGATTGTGTGCAGAAAATGGGTGATCACTGTACATTTCTTTTCTGTTTCCTATTTATATTTATATTTTACTTCCTTAATTTAGCATTATGGACAGGGAAAGACCTAATCCAAAATCTGCAAAAAAATATTTTGCCTTCAAATTCATACCGTGATCGTAGCTGGCATGGACTCGACTCATATGACTGGGATTTCCATGAAAAAGATTGTGAGCAGAAAATGGGTGATCACTGTACATTTCTCTTCTGTTTCCTATTACTACTTCTTTTTTACTTCCTTAATTTAGCATTATGGACAGGGAAAGACCCAATCTAAAATCTGCAAAAAAATATTTTGCCTTCAAATTCATACCGTGATCGTAGCATGCATGGACTCGACTCATATGATTGGGATTTCAAAATAAAAAGATTGTGGGCAGAAAATGGGTGATCACTGTACATTTCTTTTCTGTTTCTTATTTATATTTATATTTTACGTCCTTAATTTAGCATTATGGACAGGGAAAGACCTAATCAAAATCTGGAAAAAAATATTTTGCCTTCAAATTCATAGCGTGATTGTAGCATGCATGGACTCGACTCATCTGACTGGGATTTCAAAAGAAAAAGATTGTGGGCAGAAAATGGGTGAACACTGTACATTTCTCTTCTGTTTCCTATTTATATTTATATTTTACTTCCTTAATTTAGCATTGTGGACCGGGAAAGACATAATCTAAAATCTGCAAAAAAATATTTTGCCTTCAAATTCATACCGTGATCGTAGCATGCATTGACTCGACTCATGTGACTGGGATTTCAAAAGAAAAAGATTGTGGGCAGAAAATGGGTGATCACTGTACATTTCTTTTCTGTTTCCTATTTATATTTATATTTTACTTCCTTAATTTAGCATTATGGACAGGGAAAGACCTAATCTAAAATCTGCAAAAACATTATTTTGCCTTCAAATTCATACTGTGATCGTAGCATGCATGGGTTCGACTCATATGACTGGGATTTCCATGAAAAACATTGTGGGCAGAAAATGGGTGATCACTGTACATTTCTCTTCTGTTTCCTATTTATATTTCTATTTTACTTCCTTAATTTAGCATTGTGGACCGGGAAAGACAGAATCTAAAATCTGCAAAAAAATATTTTGCCTTCAAATTCATACCGTGATCGTAGCATGCATGGACTCGACTCATATGACTGGGATTTCCACGAAAAAGATTCTGGGCAGGAAATGGTTGATCACTGTACATTTCTCTTCTGTTTCTTCTTTATATTTCTATTTTACTTACTCAATTTAGCATTATGGACAGGGAAAGATCTAATCTAAAATCTGCAAAAAAATATTTTGCCTTTAAATTCATACCGTGATCGTAGCATGCATGGACTTGACTCATATGACTGGGATTTCCATGAAAAAGATTGTGGGCACAAAATGGGTGATCACTGTATATTTCTCTTCTGTTTCCTATTTATATTTATATTTTACTTCCTTAATTTAGCATTATGGACAGGGAAAGACCCAATCTAAAATCTGCAAAAAAATATTTTGCCTTCAAATTCATACCGTGATAGTAGCATGCATGGACACGACTCATATAACTGGGATTTCCATGAAAAAGATTGTGGGCAGAAAATGGTGATCTCTGTACAATTCTCTTCTGTTTCCTATTAATATTTTCTATTTTACTTCCTTAATTTAGCATTATGGACAAGGAAAGATCTAATGTAAAATCTGCAAAAACATATTTTGCCTTCAAATTCATACCGTGATCGTAGCATGAATGGACTCCACTCATATGACTGGGATTTCATTGAAAAAGATTGCGGGCAGAAAATGGGTGATCACTGTACATTTCTCTTCTGTTTCCTGTTTATATTTATATTTCACTTCCTTAAATTAGCATTGTGGACCGTGAAAGACATAATCTAAAATCTGCAAAAAAATATTTTGCCTTCAAATTCATACCGTGATCATAGCATGCATGGACTCGACTCATATGACTGGGATTTCCATGAAAAAGATTGTGGGCAGAAAATGGGTGATCACTGTACATTTCTCTTCTGTTTCCTATTTATATTTCTATTTTACTTCCTTAATTTAGCAATATGGACAGGGAAAGACCTAATCTAAAATCTGCAAAAAAATATTTTGCCTTGAAATTCATACCGTGATCGCAGCATGCATGGATTTGACTCATATGACTGGGATTTCAATGAAAAAGATGGTGGGCAGAAAATGGGTGATCACTGTACATTTCTCTTCTGTTTCCTATTTATATTTATATTTTACTTCCTAAATTTAGCATTATGGTCAGGGAAAGACCCAATCTAAAATCAGCAAAAAAATATTTTGCCTTCAAATTCATACCGTGATCGTAGCATGCATGGACTCGACTCATATAACTGGGATTTCCATGAAAAAGATTGTGCGCAGAAAATGGGTGAACACTGTACATTTCTCTACTGTTTCCTATTTATATTTCTATTTTACTTCCTTAATTTATCATTATGGACAGGGAAAGACCTAATCTAAAATCTGCAAAAACTTTATTTTGCCTTCAAATTCATACCGTGATCGTAGCATGCATGGACTCGACTCATATGACTGGGATTTCCATGAAAAAGATTGTGGGCAGAAAATGGGTGAACACTGTACATTTCTCTTCTGTTTCCTATTTATATTTATATTTTACTTCCTTATATTAGCATTGTGGACCGGGAAAGACATAATCTAAAATCTGCAAAAAAATATTTTGCCTTCAAATTCATATAGTGATCGTAGCATGCATGGACTTGACTCATACGACTGGAATTTCCATGAATAAGATTGTGGGCAGAAAATGGGTGATCACTGTATTTTTCTCTTCTGTTTCCTATTACTATTTCTATTTTACTTCCTCAATTTAGCATTATGGACAGGGAAATACCTAATCTAAAATCTGCAAAAAAATATTTTGCCTTCAAATTCATACCGTGATCGTAGCATGCATGGACTTGACTCATATGACTGGGATTTCCATGAAAAAGATGGTGGGCAGGAAATGGGTGATCACTGTGCATTTCTCTTCTGTTTCCTATTTATATTTATATTTTACTTCCTTAATTTAGCATTATGGACAGGGAAAGACCTAATCTAAAATCTGTAAAAAAATATTTTGCCTTCGAATTCATACCGTGATCGTAGCATGCATGGACTCGACTCTTATGACTGGGATTTCCATGAAAAAGATTGAGGGCAAAAAATGGGTGATCACGGTACATTTCTCTTCTGTTTCCTATTTATATTTATATTTTACTTCCTTAATTTAGCATTATGGACAGGGAAAGACCTAATGTAAACTCTGCAAAAACATATTTTGCCTTCAAATTCATACCGTGATCGTAGCATTCATGGACTCAACTCATATGACTGGGATTTCCATGAAAAAGATTGTGGGCAGAAAATGGGTGAACACTGTACATTTCTCTTCTGTTTCCTATTTATATTTATATTTTACTTCCTTAATTTAGCATTATGGACAGGGAAAGACCTAATATAAATCTGCAAAAACATTATTTTGCCTTCAAATTCATACCGTGATCATAGCATGCATGGACTCGACTCATATGACTGGGATTTCCACGAAAAAGATTGTGGGCAGAAAATGGGTGATCACTGTACATTTCTCTTCTGTTTCCTATTACTATTTCTATTTTACTTCCTCAATTCAGCATTATGGACAGGGAAAGGCCTAATCTAAAATCTGCAAAAAAATATTTTGCATTCAATTCATACCGTGATCGTAGCATGCATGGACTCGACTCATATGACTGGGATTTCCATGAAAAAGATGGTGGGCAGAAAATGGGTGATCACTGTACATTTCTCTTCTGTTTCCTATTTATATTTATATTTTACTTCCTTTATTTAGCATTATGGACAGGGAAAGAACTAATGTAAAATCTGCACAAACATATTTTGCCTTCAAATTCATACCGTGATCGTAGCATGCATGGACTTGACTCATATGACTGGGATTTCCATGAAAAAGATTGTGCGCAGAAAATGGGTGAACACTCTACATTTCTCTTCTGTTTCCTATTTATATTTATATTTTACTTCCTTAATTTAGCATTATGGACAGGGAAAGACCTAATCTAAAATCTGCAAAAAAATTATTTTGCCTTCAAATTCATACCGTGATCGTAGCATGCATGGACTCGACTCATATGACTGGGATTTCCATGAAAAATATTGTGGGAGAAAATGGGTGATCACTGTGCATTTCTCTTCTGTTTCCTATTTATATTTATATTTTACTTCCTTAATTTAGCATTATGGACAGAGAAACACCTAATCTAAAATCGGCAAAAAATATTTTTCCTTCAAATTCATACTGTGATCGTAGCATGCATGGACTCCACTCATATGACTGTGATTTCCATGAAAAAGATTGTGGGCAAAAAATCGGTTATCACTGTATATTTCTCTTCTGTTTCCTATTACTATTTCTATTTTACTTCCTTAATTTAGCATTATGGACAGGGAAAGACCTAATCTAAAATCTGCAAAAAAATATTTTACCTTCAAATTCATACCGTGATCGTAGCATGCATGGACTCAACTCATATGACTGGGATTTCCATGAAAAAGATTGTGGGCAGAAAATGGGTGAACACTGTACATATCTCTACTGTTTCCTATTTATATTTATATTTTACTTCCTTAATTTAGCATTATGGACAGGGAAAGACCTAATCTAAATCTGCAAAAAAAATTTTGCCTTCAAATACATACCGTGATCGTAGCATGCATGGACTTGACTCATATGACTGGAATTTCCATGAAAAAGATTGTGGGCAGAAAATGGGTGATCACTGTACATTTCTCTTCTGTTTCTTATTCATATTTCTATTGTACTTCCTCAATTTAGCATTATGGTCAGGGAAAGACCTAATCTAAAATCTGCAAAAAAATATTTTGCCTTCAAATTCATACCGTGATCGTAGCATGCATGGACTTGACTCATATGACTGGAATTTCCATGAAAAAGATTGTGGGCAGAAAATGGGTGATCACTGTATATTTCTCTTCTGTTTCCTATTACTATTTCTATTTTACTTACTTAATTTAGCATTATGGACAGGAAAAGACCTAATCTAGAATCTGCAAAAAATATTTTGCCTTCAAATTCATACTGTGATCGTAGCATGCATGGACTCGACTCATATGACTGGGATTTCCATGAAAAACTTTGTGGGCAGAAAATGGGTGAACACTGTACATTTCTCTTCTGTTTCCTATTTATATTTATATTTTACTTCCTTAATTTAGCATTGTGGACCGGGAAAGACATAATCTAAAATCAGCAAAAAAATATTTTGCCTTCAAATTCATACTATGATCGTAGCATGCATGGACTCGACTCATATGACTGGGATTTCCATGAAAAAGATTGTGAGCAGAAAATGGGTGAACATTGTACATATCTCTTCTGTTTCCTATTTATATTTATATTTTACTTCCTCAATTTAGCATTATGGACAGGGAAAGACCTAATCTAAAATCTGCAAAAAAATGTTTTGCCTTCAAATTCATACCGTGATCGTAGCATGCATGGAGTCGACTCATATGACTGGGATTTCCATGAAGAAGATTGTGGGCAGAAAATGGGTGATCACTGTACATTTCTCTTCTGTTCCCTATTTATATTTCTATTTTTCTTCCTTAATTTAGCATTATGGACAGGGAAAGACCTAATCTAAAATCTGCAAAAAACATTTTGCCTTCAAATTCATACAGTGATCGTAGCATACATGGACTTGACTCATATGACTGGAATTTCCATGAAAAATATTGTCGGCAGAAAATAGGTGATCACTGTACATTTCTCTTCTGTTTCTTATTTCTATTTCTATTTTACTTCCTCAATTTAGCATAATGGACAGGGAAAGACATAATCTAAAATCTGCAAAAAACATTTTGCTTTCAAATTCATACAGTGATCGTAGCATGCATGGACTCGACTCATATGACTGGGATTTCCATGAAAAAGATTGTGGGCAAAAAATCGGTTATCACTGTATATTTCTCTTCTGTTTCCTATTACTATTTCTATTTTACTTACTTAATTTAGCATTATGGACAGGGAAAGACCTAATCTAAAATCTGCAAAAAAATATTTTGCCTTCAAATTCATACCGTGATCGTACCATGCATGGACTTGACTCATATGACTGGGATTTCCATGAAAAAGATTGTGGGCAGAAAATGGGTGATCACTGTACATTTCTCTTCTGTTTCTTATTTATATTTCTATTTTACTTCCTCAATTTAGCATTATGGACAGGGAAAGACCTAATCTAAAATCTGCAAAAAAATATATTGACTTCAAATTCATACCGTGAACGTACCATGCATGGACTTGACTCATATAACTGGGATTTCCATGAAAGAGATGGTGGGCAGAAAATGGGTGATCACTGTACATTTCTCTTCTGTTTCCTATTTATATTTATATTTTACTTCCTTAATTTAGCATTATGGACAGTGAAAGACCTAATCTAAAATCCGCAAAAAAATATTTTGCCTTCAAATTCATACCGTGATCGTAGCATGCATGGACTCGACTCATATGACTGGGATTTCCATGAAAAA
This sequence comes from Acanthosepion lycidas, assembly GCA_963932145.1. Classification (NCBI taxonomy): domain Eukaryota; kingdom Metazoa; phylum Mollusca; class Cephalopoda; order Sepiida; family Sepiidae; genus Acanthosepion; species Acanthosepion lycidas. Next base: position 106,189,930 of record OZ010592.1, on the reverse strand, counting down.
GATTGTGGGCAGAAAATGGGTGATCACTGTACATTTCTCTTGTGTTTCCTATTTATATTTATATTTTACTTCCTCAATTTAGCATTATGGACAGGGAAAGACCTAATCTAATATCAGCAAAAAAATATTTTGCCTTCAAATTCATACCGTGATCGTAGCATGCATGGACTCGACTCATATGACTGGGATTTCCATGAAAAAGATTGTGGGCAGAAAATGGGTGATCACTGTACATTTCTCTCCTGTTCCCTATTTATATTTCTATTTTTCTTCCTTAATTTATCATTATGGACAGGGAAAGACCTAATCTAAAATCTGCAAAATCATTTTGCCTTCAAATTCATACAGTGATCGTAGCATACATGGACTTGTCTCATATGACTGGAATTTCCATGAAAAATATTGTCGGCAGAAAATAGGTGATCACTGTACATTTCTCTTCTGTTTCTTATTTATATTTATATTTTACTTCCTCAATTTAGCATTATGCACAGGGAAAGACATAATCTAAAATCTGCAAAAAAATATTTTCCCTTCAAATTAATACCGTGATCGTAGCATGCATGGATTGACTCATATGACTGGGATTTCAATGAAAAAGATTGTCGGTAGAAAATAGGTGATCACTGTACATTTCTCTTCTGTTTCCTATTTATATTTATATTTTACTTCCTTAATTTAGCATTATGGACAGGGAAAGACCTAATGTAAAATCTGCAAAAACTTATTTTGCCTTCAAATTCATACCGCGATCGTAGCATGCATGGACTCGACTCATATGACTGGGATTTCCATGAAAAAGATTGTGGGCAGAAAATGGGTGATCACTGTACATTTCTCTTCTGTTTCCTATTTCTATTTCTATTTTACTTCCTGAATTTAGCATTATGGACAGGTAAAGACCTAATCTCGAATCAGCAAAAAAATATTTTGCCTTCAAATTCTTACTGTGATCGTAGCATGCATGGACTCGACTCATATGACTGGAATTTCCATGAAAAAGATTGCGGGCAGAAAATGGATGATCACTGTACATTTCTCTTCTGTTTCCTATTTATATCTATATTTTACTTCCTTAATTTAGCATTATGGACAGGGAAAGACCTAATCTAAAATCTGCAAAATCATTTTGCCTTCAAATTCATACAGTGATCGTAGCATACATGGACTTGACTCATATGACTAGAATTTCCATGAAAAATATTGTCGGCAGAAAATAGGTGATCACTGTACATTTCTCTTCTGTTTCTTATTTATATTTCTATTTTACTTCCTCAATTTAGCATTATGGACAGGGAAAGACCTAATCTAATATCTGCAAAAAGATATTTTGCCTTCAAATACATACCGTGATCGTAGCATGCATGGACTTGACTCATATGACTGGGATTTCCATGAAAAAGATTGTGGGCACAAAATGGGTGATCACTGTATATTTCTGTTCTGTTTCCTATTACTATTTCTATTTTACTTCCTCAATTTAGCATTATGGACAGGGAAAGTCCTAATGTAAAATCTGCAAAAACATATTTTGCCTTCAAATTCATACCGTGATCGTAGCATGCATGGACTCGACTCATATGACTGGGATTTCCATGAAAAATATTGTGGGCAGAAAATGGGTGATCACTGTACATTTCTCTTCTGTTTCCTATTTATATTTATATTTACTTCCTTAATTTAGCATTATGGACAGGGAAAGACCTAATCTAAAATCTGCAAAAAACATTTTGCCTTCAAATTCATACAGTGATCGTAGCATGCATTGACTTGACTCATACGACTGAGATTTCAATGAAAAAGATTGTCGGTAGAAAATAGGTGATCACTGTACATTTCTCTTCTGTTTCCTATTTCTATTTCTATTTTACTTCCTTAATTTAGCATTATGGACAGGGAAAGACCGAATGTAAAATCTGCAAAAACATATTTTCCCTTCAAATTCATACCGCGATCGTAGCATGCATGGACTCGACTCATATGACTGGGATTTCCATGAAAAAGATTTTGGGCAGAAAATGGGTGATCACTGTACATTTCTCTTCTGTTTCCTATTTCTATTTCTATTTTACTTCCTTAATTTAGCATTATGGCCAGGGAAAGACCTAATCTCGAATCTGCAAAAAAATATTTTGCCTTCAAATTCTTACTGTGATCGTAGCATGCATGGACTCGACTCATATGACTGGAATTTCCATGAAAAAGATTGCGGGCAGACAATGGATGATCACTGTACATTTTTCTTCTGTTTCCTAATTATATCTATATTTTACTTCCTAAATTTAGCATTATGGTCAGGTAAAGACCTAATCTAAAATCTGCAAAAAAATATTTTGCCTTCAAATTCATACCGTGATCGTTGCATGCATGGACTTGACTCATATGACTGGAATTTCCATGAAAAAGTTTGTGGGCAGGAAATGGGTGATCACTGTACATTTCTCTTCTGTTTCTTATTTATATTTATATTTTACTTCCTCAATTTAGCTTTATGGACAGGGAAAGACATAATCTAAAATCTGCAAAAAAATATTTTGCCTTCAAATTCATACCGTGATCGTAGCATGCATGGACTCGACTCATATGACTGGAATTTCCATGACAAAGATTGTGGGCAGAAAATGGGTGATCACTGTACAATTCTCTTCTGTTTCCTATTTATATCTATATTTTACTTCCTCAATTTAGCATTATGGTCAGGGAAGTACATAATCTAATATCTGCAAAAAAATATTTTGCCTTCAAATTCAAACCGTGATCGTAGCATACATGGACTTGACTCATATGACTGGAATTTCCATGAAAAAGATTGTGGGCAGGAAATGGGTCATCACTGTACATTTCTCTTCTGTTTCTTATTTATATTTCTATTTTACTTCCTCAATTTAGCATTATGGACAGGCAAAGACATAATCTAATATCAGCAAAAAAATATTTTGCCTTCAAATTCATACCGTGATCGTAGCATGCATGGACTCGACTCATATGACTGGGATTTCCATGAAAAATATTGTGGGCAGAAAATGGGTGATCACTGTACATTTCTCTTCTGTTCCCTATTTATATTTATATTTTTCTTCCTTAATTTAGGATTATGGACAGGGAAAGTCCTAATCTAAAATCTGCAAGAAACATTTAGCCTTCAAATTCAAACAGTGATCGTAGCATGCATTGACTTGACTCATATGACTGAGATTTACATGAAAAAGATTGTCGGCAGACAATAGGTGATCCATAATGCTAAATTAAGGAAGTAAAATATAAATATAAATAGGAAACAGAAGAGAAATGTACAGTGATCACCTATTTCCTGCCGACAATCTTTTTCATGGAAATCTCAGTCGTATGAGTCAAGTCAATGCATGCTACGATCACTGTATGAATTTGAAGGCAAAATGATTTTTGCTGATTTTACATTGTGTCTTTCCCGGTACACAATGCTAAATTAAGGAAGTAAAATATAAATATAAATAGGAAACAGAAGAGAAATGTACAGTGTTCACCCATTTTCTGCCCACAATCTTTTTCATGGAAATCCCAGTCATATGAGTCGAGTCCATGCATGCTACGATCACAGTATGAATTTGAAGGCAAAATATTTTTTGCAGATTCTAGGTTATGTCTTTCCCTGTCCATAATGCTAAATTAAGGAAGTAAATAGAAATATGAATAGGAAACAGAAGAGAAATATACAGTGATCACCCATTTTGTGCCCACAATCTTTTTCATGGAAATCCCAGTCATATGAGCCAAGTCCATGCATGCTACGATCACGGTATGAATTTGAAGTCAAAATATTTTTTTTCACATCTTAGATTATGTCTTTCCCTGTCCATAATACTAAATTAAGGAAGTAAAATAGAAATATAAATAGGAAACAGAAGAGAAATGTACAGTGATCACCCATTTTCTGCCCACAATCTTTTTCATGGAAATCCCAGTCATATGAGTTGAATCCATGCATGCTACGTTCACGGTATGAATTTGAAGGCAAAATATTTTTTGCAGGTTTTAGATTAGGTTTTTCCCTGTCCATAATGCTAAATTAAGGAAGTAAAATATAAATATAAATATGAAACAGAAGAGAAATGTACAGTGTTCACCCATTTTCTGCCCACAATCTTTTTCATAGAAATCCCAGTCATATGTATCGAGTCCATGCATGGTACGATCACGGTATGAATTTGAAGGCAAAATATTTTTTTGCAGATCTTAGATTATGTCTTTCCCTTGCCATAATGCTAAATTAAGGAAGTAAAATAAAAATATAAATATGAAACAGAAGAGAAATGTACAGTGATCAACCATTTTCTGCCCACAATCTTTTTCATGGAAATCCCAGTCATATGAGTCGAGTCCATACATGCTACGATCACGGTATGAATTTGAAGGAAAATATGTTTTTGCAGATTTTACATTTGGTCTTTCCCTGTCCATAATGCTAAATTAAGGAAGTAAAATATGAATATAAATAGGAAACAGAAGAGAAATGTACAGTGATCACCCATTTTTTGCCCACAATCTTTTTCATGGAAATCCCAGTCATATGAGTCAAGTCCATGCATGCTACGGTCACGGTATGAATTTGAAGGCAAAATATGTTTTTGCAGATTTTAGATTTTAGATTGTGGGCAGTAAATGGGTGATCACTGTACATTTCCCGTCTGTTTCCTATTTATATTTCTATTTTACTTCCTTAATTTAGCATTATGGACAGGGAATGACCTAATCTATGATCTGGAAAAAAATATTTTGCCTTCAAAATCATAGCTTGATCGTAGCATGCATGGACTCGACTCATATGACTGGGATTTCCATGAAAAAGATTGTGGGCAGAAAATGGGTGATCACTGTACATTTCACTTCTGTTTCCTATTTATATTTCTATTTTACTTCCTTAATTTAGCGTTTTGGACAGGGAAAGATCTAATCTAAGATCTGCAAAAAATATTTTGCCATCAAATTCATACCGTGATCGTAGCATGCATGGACTCGACTCATATGATTGGAATTTCCATGAAAAAGATTGTGGGCAGATAATGGGGGATCACTGTACATTTCTATCATGTTTCCTATTCATATTTACATTTTACTTCCTTTATTTAGCATTATGGAGAGGAAAGACCTAATCTAAGCTGTGCAAAAAAATATTTTGACATCAATTTCATACCGTGATCGTAGCATTTATGGACTCGACTCATATGACTGGGATTTCCATGAAAAAGATTTTGGGAAGAAAATAGGTGATCAGTGTCCATTTCTCTCCTGATTCCTATTTATATTTCTATTTTACTTCATTAATTTAGCATTATGGACTGGGAAAGACCTAATCTAAGCTCTGCAAAAAAATATTTTGCCTTCAATTTCATACCATAGTATTGGTGCGCATAAAAATTCCAACAAATTTACTAACTTTATATCCCGAATCGTCGAAGGTCACTACCTACCCACACAAAGGACTGAAATAAACATTTGATTGATGGAGTCATCAGGAAATTCCACAAAATCTGACATCTATCTCATGAGGATCCCCTACAGAGGAAAAAGTAGAAATGAGATCTCTTCGAGTAAAACCTCTTTTCGGACACCGTAAAGTGCCAACGGTGACAGCAGTGACATGGTCGAAGCTGCAGTTTGCCGCATGAAAGTGAACGAACAATGCTTGTAGCCATACACAGAGTGAGAGATTCCACACAATTTGATACCAATTTGGAAGGGATTCCAGCTATAGGAAAAATTTATAAAGCAATGAATTGTGGGAGGCCCCAGCAGTTTTGGTGCGCATGAAAATACTAACAAATTCACTAAGGCTACGTCCCGAATCGTCGAAGGTCACTCCATCCCCAAACAAGTGACTGAAATAAACCTATGACTGATGGAGTCAGCAGGAAATTTCCCACAATCTGACATCTATCTCATGAGGATCCCCCAGTAAGGAAAAAGTTGAAATGCGATCTCTTCGAGCAAACCGATTTTCGGACACCGTAAAGTGCCAACGGTAACAGCAGTGACATGGTCGAAGCTGCAGTGTGCTGCCTGAAAGCGAACAAAAAATGCTTGTAGCCATACCTAGAGTGAGAGATTCCACACAATTTGATACCAATTTGAAGAGATTCCAGCTAATGGAAATAAATTATAATGCAATGAATTGGCGGAGGCCCACCCAGTTTTGGTGCGCATGAAAATTCCAACAAATTCTCAAACGATAGGTCACGTATCGTCGTAGGTCACTCCCTCTCCACACTAGCGACAGAAATAAACCTTTGACTGACGGAGTCAGCAGGAAGTTCCCCACAATCTGACATCTATCTCATGAGGATCCCCTAGAGAGGAAAAAGTAGAAAAGCGATCTCTTCGAGCAAACCGTTTTTCGGACACCGTAAAGTGCCAACGTTGACAGCAGTGACATGGTCGAAGCTGAAGTTTGCCAAATGAAAGGGAACGAAAAATGCTTGTAGCCATGCACAGAGTGAGAGTTTCCACACAATTTGATATCAATTTGGAAGAGAATCCAGATACTGGAAAAAATTTATAAAGCAATGAATTAGGGGATTCCTCCCCCAGTGTTGGTGCGCATAAAAATTCCAACAAATTTACTAACGCTAGGTCCCGAATCGTAGAAGATCACCCCCTCCACACAAAAGCGACTGAAATAAACATTTGATTGAGGGAGCCAGCAGGAAATTCCCCACAATCTGACATCTATCTCATGAGGATCCCCTAGAGAGGAAAAAGTAGAAATGCGATCTCTTTGACCAAACTGCACGTCGGACACCGTAAAGTGCCACCGGTGACAGCAGTGACATGTTCGAAGCTGCAGTTTGCCGCAGGAAAGCGAACAAAAAATGCTTGTAGCAATGCACAGAGTGATAGATTCCACACCATTTGAAACCAATTTGAAGAGATTCCAGCTACTGGAAAAAATTTATAAAGCAATGAATAGGGGGATGCCACCCCCCAATTTTGGTGCGCATGAAAATTCCAACAAATTCACTAATGCTAGGTCCCGAATCGTCGAAAATCACTGCCTCCCACGCAAGAGACTGAAATAAACATTGACTGATGGAGTCAGCAGGAAATTCCCCACAATCTGACATCTATCTCATGAGGATCCCCTAGATAGGAACAAGTAGAAACGCGATCTCTTCGAGGAAACCGCATTTCGGACACCGTAAAGTGCCAACGGTGACAGCAGTCACATGGTCGAATCTGCAGTTTGCCGCAGGAAAGCGAACGAAAAATAATTGTAGCCATGCACAGAGTGAGAGGTTCCGCACAATTTCATACCAATTTGGAAGAGATTTCAGCTACTGGAAAAAATTTATCATGCAATGAATTGTGGGAGACACCCCCCAGTTTTGGTGCGCATGAAAATACCAAAAAATTCACTAACGCTAGGTCCCGAATAGTCGAAGATCACTCCCTCCCCACACAAGCGACTGAAATAAACCTTTGACTGATGGAGTCACCAGGAAATTCCCCACAATCTGACATGTATCTCATGAGGATCCCCTGGAAAGGAAAAAGTAGAAATGCGATCTCTTCGAGCAGACCGCTTTTCGGACACCATAAAGTACCAACGGTGACAGCAGTGACATGGTCGAAGCTGCAGTTTGCCGCCTGAAAGCGAACGGAAAATGCTTGTAGACATGCACAGACTGAGAGATTCCACACAATTTGATACCAATTTGGAAGAGAATCCAGCTACTGGAAAAAATTTATAAAGCAATGAATTGTGGGAGGCGCCCCCAGTATTGGTTGGCATGAAAATTCCTACAAATTCACTAATGCTAGTTCCAGAATCGTCGAAGATCACTCCCTCCCCATAGAAGCGACTGAAAGAAAACCTTTGACTGATGTAGTCAGCAGGATATTCCCCACAATCTGACATCTATCTCATGAGGATCCCCTAGAGAGGAAAAAATAGAAATGCAGTCTCTTCGAGTAACCGCTTTTCGGACACTGTAATGTGCCAACGGTGACAGCAGTGAGAATGTCGAAGCTGCAGTTTGCCAGATGAAAGCGAACGAAAAATGCTTGTAGACATGCAGAGAGTGAGAGTTTCCACACAATTTGATACAAATTTCCAAGAGAATCCAGCTACTTGAAAAAATTTATAAAGCAATGAATTGGGGGATTAACCCCAGTTTTGGTGCGCATGAAAATTCCAACAAATTTACAAACTCTAGGTCCCGAATCGTCGATGGTCAGTCCCTCCCAACACAAGTGACTGAAATAAACCTTTGACTGATGGAGTCAGCAGGAAATTCCGCACAATCTGACATCTATTTCATGAGGATCCCCTGGAAAGGAAAAAATAGAAATGCGATCTCTTCGAGCAAACTGCTTTTCGGACACCGTAAAGTGCCAACGGTGACAGCAGTGACATGGACGAAGCTGCAGTTTGCCGCATGAAAGCGAACGAATAATGCTTGTAGGCATGCACAAAGTGGAAGATTCCACAAAATTTGATACCATTTTGGAAGATATTCGAGCTACTGAAAAAAATTTATAAAGCAATGAATTGCGGGATGCCCCTCCAGTTTTGGTGCGCATGAGAATTCCAACAAATTCACTAATGCTAGGTCCCGAATCGTCGAAGGTGACTCCCTCAACACACAAGCGACTGAAATAAACCTTTGACTGATGGAGTCAGCAGGAAATTCCACACAATCTGACATCTTGTGGGGAAAAAAGGAATGGCTTACCTCCCAAACGCCCTCGCGTCTGTCTGGCCTGTGGGTTACGAAAGGAAAGGATCCAAGATGGCGTCCGTGACTTTTAATATTTACGGTCTCGTGCGGTCACGCAAAGTCGCGTTACACGCATGTTAATGAGGTGATTCTGGACTCCATAAAAGCAGGAAAAAAATGAACAGGACACCATTTTTTCACCAGTGTTCGGTGTACATGGCTTTGCGTTGCAGCGTGTGAGACATTTTCCGACGGAAAGAGTTGCGTTACTTTCACCCTTGAATTTGACACCCTTGCTACAAGCTATTTCGGCCATTACTACAACATGGACAGAACATGGACATGAAGTTGATACCAGCGTTCGACGGTTCCCCTGCTGGCCCGTCTGTGGTCGAGTGGTGGAAAAAGGCCGAGCGGGTCTGCCGGCTGTGTAAAGTTAAAGATCCAGCACTGGTAATCCCACTGAGGCTCACCAAAGCAGCTTACGCCGTGTATCAGCAGCTCAGGGCTGACGCAGACTTGGAGAAAATTAAGCAGGCTCTATACGTGGCATTCGGTGCGGACCCCTTTGTCTCCTGGAGGCAGTTCACCGAACGGCGGCTTGGGCCAGATGAAACGGTAGATGTCTATCTGGCCGATTTGAGGAAGCTGGCCGCACCGTTCGGTGGAGCAAGCGACCAAATCCTAGGATGCGCCTTTCTGGCCGAACTCCCAGACAACGTCAGTCGACTGCTACGAGCATCGTCAAGGCTCAATGATCTGGGGTTAGACGAGTTACTGGCCAGAGCCCGGAATATTCTGAAGGACGACGCGGAGCCTGTCTCAGCAGCTGTGGAAGCACCCGCACCGCCAACTGAGGACACAAGGTGCTATAAATGTGGCGAACTGAATCACTTCTCCAAAGACTGCCGAAGCCGAAGCAGTGCGAAGGATACGCATAACCGAGGAACACGGAGACGTATGCGTTGCTACAGGTGCAACAAGATGGGCCACGTAGCAAGAAGCTGTCCGGAAAACGGGCAAGGGGAGTAAGCTACAGCGCCAGTCTTCTCCCCAGATCACCGCTGAACAAGACGCTACCCGCAGTGAGCGTGCGGATTAACGGGCGTGAGCGCTTCGCGCTTGTAGACACCGGGTGCACCCGGACCCTTGTGCGCAAGGCATGTCGTGACACAACAAGATTCCAATTCTGACTGTTGGCGGGGCTCGCTAGCCTCTTGTGGAGTGAGCGTCATCCGCGCAAGCATTGGCGATGGGCCTGCAGTAGCCGTACAAGCCCTGGTCGTGGACGGAGAACTGCTCGGCTATGATCTGCTCCTGGGAATGGACGTCATCAAAAAAGTGGGTGGCGTCCATGTTGACGAAGAGGGTCGGGCGCGTTTCACTGAAACTGGTCTTGCTCTAAGTGCAGAAATGGAGCTAGAACGGCCTGACTTTCGTGCGGAATTCGACCAGCGCACAAAGTCCTGGACAGTTTCCTGGAAATGGTCGGACGATCAACCGCCAGAGAAGCTGTACAACAGTGTGCCAGAGTATAAAATCCCCCCGCTAGCTCGTGCAGAATACGACAAGGAGTTGCGAGCCTGGATTAATAACGGGTGGTTGGTTCCTTATCCAGAGAAAGAATTGGGGCCCCCGAAGGGCCTGATCCCGCTAATGGCGGTTCTCCAGCACAACAAACAAAAGGTGAAGCCGGTGCTCGACTATCCAGAACTGAACGAGCACGTGGACCCTTTTATAGCCCGCGCGGACGTGTGTACCGAGAAGCTAAGGGAATGGCGACAGGCAGGATCAAATGTATCTGTGCTGGATCTTCGCAAAGCATACCTTCAAGTGCGTGTGCACCAATCACTGTGGCCCTATCAAACTGTGCTTATCAAGGGGCAAAGGTATTGCCTGACCCGCATGGGGTTTGGACTCAATGTGGCGCCATCAATTATGCAGATGATTGTTGACGCCATTCTGACGAAGGATGAGCGTATACGGCGGGCAACATCTGCATATATTGATGACGTGTACGTGAACGAGGGAGTCATATCTGCGGCGCGCGTGAAGGAGCATCTCTACAACTTTGGCCTCCTCAGCAAGGAATCGGAGAGGCTGCAGGATGGTGCACGAGTGCTTGGTTTGCAGGTCTGGGGAGAGGATGACGTTCTGTATTGGAAACGGGGAAACGAGGTCCCAGACAAGCCCACCGTTGTCACGCGGCGAAGCATATTTTCCTTGTGCGGCAAGTTAGTTGGGCACCTTCCTGTAGGTGGCTGGCTGCGTGTTGCAGTGGCGTTCATCAAGCGGAGAGCATCTGATGTCACCACTGGATGGGATGACGAAGTTCACGACGCCCCTCTCCTCACCATGATGAGTGAGGTCCTCGCTAGAGTACGCAAGGAAGACCCAGCGCGGGGCAGATGGTGCGTCGACAGCCAAGACCTCAGTGTGTGGGTTGACGCAAGCTCTCTTGCAACTGGTGTATCGATAGTTCACGATGGAGCCGTGGTGGAAGATGCTTGCTCGTTACGTCCAGAAAAGGACTCCCAGCACATAAACCTAGCAGAGCTCGATGCTGTCATCAAGGGGATCAACTTGGCGATCCTCTGGAAGTCGACCACCCTGCGTCAGTTCACGGATTCCGCTTGCGTCTATAAGTGGATCTCGGATACCCTTACCGGGAGGGCCAGGGTGCGGACTAAAGCCGCCAGCGAGATGCTTATCCGACGACGGCTCGACACGATCGTGAAGCTGGTGCAAGAGTACGCACTGACAATGGAGGTGTCCCTGGTCAAATCTAGCCTCAACAAGGCAGATTGTTTAACGAGGGTGCCCCAAAGGTGGCTTGACGCCACTAAGAATGCTATTGAGCCCGTGCAACCCGCCTGCGCGGCGTCCATGAGTCCCGTTCGATCTAATCTGATCAAAGAAGTCCACCAAAAAAGCGGGCACCCCGGAGTCAAGCGGACCCTGTATTTCGCCAAGTTGGTTGACCCAGGAGTACAAAAGACAGACGTCAGAAGAGTGGTCAGAAACTGCGCAGCGTGCCAGTCTATAGACCCAGCACCCGTTCGCTGGAAGAAAGGGCAGCTGAGCTTGAGGAACCACTGGAGCCGACTGGCGATAAATGTTACTCACCACAACGGCGAGGATTTCCTGACGCTCATTGATTGCGGTCCATCCAGGTTTGCGATATGGCGGCTGCTGCGTCGGCAGGATTCACCCACCATCATCCGTCAGTTAAATGGTATCTTGAACGTGGCCCCCCAACGGAGATATTAACCGACAATGACACCGCATTCAACAGTGAGCAGTTCAGGAGATTTGCGGATGCCTGGGGAGTGCACCTACGGTTCCGGTGCGCCCACGTACCGAGTGGAAATGGGATCATCGAGCGGAACCACAGGAACGTCAAGACCATCGCAGTCAGGACGGGCTGCGCGGTGTCTGAGGCGGTCTACTTGTACAACATGAACCCGAAGGATGATGTCTCACCCTCTACGACTCCAGCCGACACATTGCATAGGTACCACGTCAGAGTGAAGGGCATAGAGACCAACCCGCTGACGGAACTGAAAGTAACCGGAGAGAGGCTGAAGAAAGGCGATGTCGTCTGGGTTAAAAACCCGCGCAGCAAGTGCACGACGAAATACGGAACCGGACGCGTCACTGAGGTGATCAGCCCACAGGCGGTGCGGGTCGACGGTGTGCCCCGTCACGTTAAGGACCTGCGGCCGGCGACGCAGTTGCAACCATCGCTGGAGGACGGGAGCGAATCGGAATCTGAGACCAGTGAGGCATCGCTCTGGTTCATGCCAGCTCCATCAGGCAGTGACTCAGATATCAGCAGCCTTCCAAGGGACGCGGTGTTTTTCGACCCTCAGACCGCGGACATGAGCGCAAGCGGCGATGAGGCTGGCAGCGTCCCTCTTCGAAGAAGCACCCGGCGAAAGCGATCGCCGCCTCCCTGTCACCTCTGTGATCATGAGATCAGGGGGGAGTGTGGGGAAAAAAGGAATGGCTTACTTCCCAAACGCCCTCGAGTCTGTCTGGCCTGTGGGTTACGAAAGGAAAGGATCCAAGATGGCGTCCGTGACTTTTAATATTTACGGTCTCGTGCGGTCACGCAAAGTCGCGTTACACGCATGGTAATGAGGTGTTTCTGGACTCCATAAAAGCAGGAAAAAAAATGAACAGGACACCATTTTTTCACCAGTGTTCGGTGTACATGGCTTTGCGTTGCAGCGTGTGAGACATTTTCCGACGGAAAGAGTTGCGTCCCTTTCACCCTTGAATTTGACACCCTTGCTACATCTGACATCTATATCATGAGGATCCCCTAGAAAGGAAAAAATAGAAATGCGATCTCTTCGAGCACACCCCTTTTCGCACACCTTAAAGTACCAATGGTGACAGCAGTGACATTGATGAAGCTTCAGTTTGCCGCATGAAGGCGAACGAAAAATGCTTGTAGCCATGCACAGAGTGAGAGATTCCACACAATTTGATACCAATTTGGATGAGATTCCAGCTACTGGAAAAAATTTATAAACAATGAATTGGGGGAGGCCACCCCAGGTTTGGTGACCATGAACATGCCAACCAATTCACTAACGCTAGGTCCCGAATCGTCGATGGTGACTCCCTCCCCACACAAGCAACTGAAATAAACATTTGACTGATGGAGTGAGCAGGAAATTCCACACAATCTGACATCTATCTCATGAGGATCCCCTAGAGAAGAAAAAGTAGAAATGCCATCACTTCGAGCAAACCGCTTTTCGGACACCGTGAAATGCCAACAGTGACAGCAGTGACATGCTCGAAGCTACAGTTTGCCACATGAAAGCGAACGAAAAATGCTTGTAGCCATGCACAGAGTGAGAGATTCCACACAATTTGATACCAATTTGGAAGAGATTCCAGCTACTGGAAAAAATTTATAAAGCAATGAATTGGGGGATATGGTGCGCATGAAAATTCCAACAAATTCATTAACGCTAGGTCCCGTACCGTCAAAGGTCATTCCTCCCCACACAAGCGACTGAAATAAACCTTTGACTGATGGAGTCAGCAAGAAATTCCCCACAATCTGACATCTATCTGATGAGGATCCCCTGCAGAGGAAAAAATAGAAATGCGATCTCTTTGAGCAAACCCCTTGTCGGACACCGTAAAGTCCCAACGGTGACAGCAGTGATATTGTCGAAGCTGCAGTTTGCCGCATGATAGCGAACGAAAAATGCATGTAGCCATGCACGGAGTGAAAAATTCCACAAAATTTGATACTAATGTGAAAGAGATTCCAGCGACTGGAAAAAATTTATAAAGCACTGAATTGGGGGAGGCCCACCCAGTTTCGGTGCGCATTAAAATACCAACAAATTTACTAACGCTAGGTCCCGAATCGTCGAAGGTCACTCCCTCCCCACACAAATGACTGAAATAAACCTTTGACTGATGGAGTCACCAGGAAATTCCCCACAGTCTGACATCTATCTCATGAGGATCCCCTAGAGAGGAAAAAGTAGAAATGCGATCTCTTCGAGTAAACTGCTATTTGGACACCGTAAAGTGCCAACGGTGACAGCAGTGACATGTTCGAAGCTGCCGTTTCCCGCATGAAAGAAAATGAAAAATGCATGTAGCCATGTACGGAGTGAGAGATAACAGATAATTTGATACCAATATGGAAGAGATTCTAGCTACTGGAAAAATTTATAAAGCAATGAATTGGGGAAGCCCCCCCCCAGTTTTTGTGTTTATGAAAATTCCAACAAATTCACAAACGCTAGGTCCCGATTCGTCGAAAATCCATCCCCACACAATCGACTAAAATAAACCTATGACTGATGGAGTCAGCAGGAAATTCCCCACAATCTGACATCTTTCTCATGAGGATCCCCTACAGAGGAAAAAATAGAAATGCGATATCTTCGAGCAAACCGCTTTTCGGACACCGTAAAGTGCCAACGGTGACAGCAGTGACATGGTCGAAGCTGCAGTTTGCCGCATAAAAGCGAACGAAAAATGCTTGTAGCCATGCAGAGAGTGAGAGATTCCACACAATTTGATACTAATTTGGAAGAGATTCCAGCTACTGCAAAATATTTATAAAGCAATGAATTGGGGGAGGACCGCACAGTTTTGCTGCGCATGAAAATTCCAACAAATTTACTAACGCTAGGTCCCGAATCATCGAAGGTCTCTCCCTCCCCACACAAGCGACGGAAATAAACCTTTGACTGATGGAGTCACCAGGAAATTCCCCACAATCTGACATCTGTCTCATGAGGATCCCCTAGAGAGGAAAAAATAGAAATGAGGTCTCTTCGAGCAAACTGCTTTTCGGACACTGTAAAGTGCCAACGGTGACAGCAGTGACATGGTCGAAGCTGCAGTTTGCCGCATGAAAGCGAACGAAAAATACTTGTAGCCATGCACAGAGTGAGAGATTCCACACAATTTGATACCAATTTGGAAGAGATTCCAACTACTGGAAAAAATTTATAAAGCAATGAATTGGGGGAGGGCCCCCCAGTTTTGGTGCGCGTGAAAATTCCAACAAATTAACTAACGCTATGTCCCAATGCGTCGAAGGTCACTCCCTCCCCACAAAAGCGACTGACATAAACCTTTGACTGATGGAGTCAGCAGGAAATTTCACACAATCTGACGTCTATTTCATGAGGATCCCCTAGAGAGGAAAAATTAGAAATGCGATCTCTTAGAGCAAACCGCTTTTTGGACACCGTAAAGTGCCAACGGTGACAGCAGTGACATGGTCGAACCTGCATTTTGCCGCATGAAAGCGAACGAAAAATGCTTGTAGCCATGCACAGAGTGAGAGACTCCACACAATTTGATACCTATTTGGAAGAGATTCCAGCGACTGGAAAAAATTTATAAAGCAATGAATTGGTTGAGGCCCCCCCCCAGTTTTGTTGCGCATGAAAATTCCAACAAATTCACTAACGCTAGGTCCCGAATCGTCGAAGTTCACTCCCTCCCCACACAAGCGACTGAAATAAACATTTGACTGATGGAGTCAGCAGGAAATTCCCCACAATCTGACATCTATCTGATGAGGATCCCCTGGAGAGGAAAAAATAGAAATACGATCTCTTCGAGCAAACCGCTTTTCGGACACCGTAAGGTGACAGCAGTAACATGGTCGAAGCTGCAGTTTGCCTCATGAAAGTGAATGAAAAATGCTTGTAGCCATGCACAGAATGAGATATTCCGCAGAATTTGATACCAATTTGGAAGAGATTCCAGCTACTGGAAAAAATTTATAATGCAATGTATTGGGGTTGGCCCCCAGTTTTGGTGCGCTTCCAACAAATTCACTAACGTTAGGTCCCGAATCGTTGAAGTTCACTCCCTCCCCACGCAATCGACTTAAATAATTCTTTGACTCATGGATTAAGCAAGAAATTCCTCATAATTTGATATAAATTTTATGAGGGTGCCCTAGAGTGGAGAAAGTTGAAATCTGATCTCTTCGAGAAAACCGCTTTTCGGATACCGTAAATTGCCAGCGGTGACAGCTGCGGCAAGTTCGAAGCTAGACTTTGCCCTGTAAAATCTACTTACAAATGCTTGTTGGCATGGACTGAGTCAGAGACTTCGCACAATTTAATACCAAGTTTGAAGAGGTTTCATCTGCTGGAAAAAAAGTTATAAAGCAGGGAAATTGTGAGGGATCCCCTAGTTTTGGTCCGCATCAAAATTTCAACAAATTCACTAACACGTGGTCCCATATCGTCGTACGTCACTCCATCCCTACGCAATCGACTGAAATAATTATTTGACTCATGGATTAAGCAGGAAATTCCTCACAATCTGATATCTATTTCATGAGGGTGCCCTAGAGTGGAAAAAGTTGAAATGCTATCTCTTCGAGCAAACCTCTTTTCGGACACCGTAAATTGCCAGCGTTGACACGATCGAAGCTAGACTTTGCACTGTAAAAGCTGCTGGCAAATTCTTGTAGATATGGACAGAGTGAGAGATTTTGCACAATTTAATACCAATTTTGAAGAGATTTCATCTGCTGGAAAAAGTTATAAAGCAGGGAAATGGTGAGGGATCCCCCAGTTTTGGTCCACTTCAAAATTCCGACAAATTCACTACATGAGGTCCCGTATAGTTGAACGTCACTCCCTCCCTACACAAGGGACTGAAATAATTCTTTGACTCATTGATTAAGCAGGAAATTCCTCACAATCTGATATCTATTTCATGACGATCCCCTCGAGAGGAAAAACTTGAAATGGGATCTCCTTGAGCAAACCGCTTTTCAGACATTGTAAATTGCCCACGGTGACAGCAGCGACACACTCGAAGCTACACTTTGCACTATAAAAGCAAATGAAAAATGCTTGTAGACATCGACAGAGTGAGAGATTTCGCACAATTTAATACCAATTTTGAAGAGATTTCATCTGCTGGAAAAAAGTTATAAAGCAGGGGTATGGTGAGAGATCCCCCAGTTTTTGGTCCGCATGAAAATTCCAACAAATTCAATAACACAAGGTCCCGTATCATCGAACATCACTCCCTCCCTACAGAAGTGACTGAAATAATTCTTTGACTCCTGCATTAAGCAGGAAATTCCACACAATGTGATATCTATTTTATGAGGGTTCCTTAGAGGGGAAAAATTTGTATTGCAATCTTATCGAGGAAACCGGTTTCCGAACACTGTCAGTTATCAAAGGCCACAGCATCTACATGGTCGTTGCTGTATCGTGTCTATTAAACCTATTTTAAAATCATTCTAGACAGGCCTGTGTCGAGACATTCAGCCCAATTTAATATCAAAAATTGAAGTTATTTCACTTCCTGGATAAAAGTTAAGTAGTGAAAATGTGTGATCACCCAGTTACGGTCCGCATGAAAAATCCCACAATTCTACTAACCCAAGTTACCGTATCATCTAAGGCCTTCTCTCCCTACTCAATCTACTTAAATAATTCTTTCATACATGGATTAAGCAAGAAATTCCGCTCAATCTCATATCTATTTTATGAGGGCTCCATAGAGGGGCAAAGTTCAAATGTAATCTTATCGAGCAAACCGGTTTTCGGACACTGTAAACTTTGAAAGGGCACAGCAGCGACATGGTCGATGCTTTACTTTGCTCTATTAAGCCAAATTTAAAATCCTTCAAGACAGGTATGAGTCGACAAATTCTGCACAATTTAATACTTGCACTAAAAGATTGCAATTGTTTTTTTTATTTTCTCATGTATCAAACTACATTAGAATCAATAATAAAATCAATATGAATAAAAATTTTGGAAAATACCATTTTTGAGGGTTCTATTACTAGTAGGGGCTAAAACCTCGATCTTCGATGTCTGATTTAAGGCTTATATCTTGCAAAAAATGATTGCAATTGTTTTTTCTTTTCTTACCCATCAAACCACATAAGAATCAATAATAAAATCCAAAAATAAAAATTTTTGGAAAATGGTATTTTTGAGGCTTCTCTTACTACTAGGGGCTAAAACCACTATCTTCGATGTCTGATTTAAGGCATATATCTTGCATGAAAAGGATTGCTATTGTTTTTTTTTCTTTTCTTACTCATCTAACTACATTAGAATCAATAATAAAATGAATATGAATAAAAACTTTTGGAAATTGGCATTTTTGAGGCTTCTATTACTATGAGGGTTTAAAACCGCTATCTTCCATGTCTTATTTAAGGCATATATCTTGCACGAATATGATTGCAATAGTTTTTTTCTTATCTTATGCATCTAACTACATAAGAATTAATAATAAAATCAATATGAATAAAAAATTTTGATCCCGCAGTTTTGGGCCTCATGAAAATCCCAACAAATCCACTAACACAAGTCGACGTATCATCAAACGCCACATTGTCCATACTTAAGCAACTGGAAAAATTCTTTTATACATGGATTAAGCAAGAAATTAAGAAGAAATGCAGACCCATTGAGCAATCTTAATTGTTAAAGGACACAACAGTGACATTGTCAAAGCTGCACTTTGCTCGATTCAACCAAATGAAAAATCCTTGTAGACATGGATGTATTGATAAATTTCCTACAATACTAATTTTTAAAATATTTCATTTAATGGAAAAAAATTATAAATAATTGAAATTTGACTGATCCCCCAGTTTTGGGCCTTATTAAAATTCCGACAAATCCCTTATCACAAGTCCTATTCAACCGACTGAAAAAAATTTTATTTCAACATGGATTAAGCAAGAAATTCCCTAACATTTGATATCAATTTGATAACTATTCTATAGACGCGAAAAATTTGAAATCCGGAGTACTCAAGCAAACCGGTTTTTCCATGACGTAAATTTTCAGAGGATACGCCAAAGACATGGTTGCACCTCCACTTTCCTCTATTCAACAAAATGTATAATCTTTGTAGACATTGATTAATTAATAAATATTCTACAATTTAATACCAATTTTTAAAATATTTCATTCAATGTAAAAAAATTGAAAAGAAATGAAATATGACTGATCCCCCAGTTTTGGGCTGCACTAAAAATTCCCACAAATCCCCTAACAAGTTGCCACTTCATCCAATGCCATGTTGTCCCTATTCAACTGACTGAAAAAAAATTTTAAACCTGGATTAAGGAAAAAAATCCATAAAATTTGATATCAATTTTATAAGTATTCTATAGAAACAAAAAAATGGTATTCCAGATTCATCAAGCAAACCGTTTTTTGTATGCCTTTAATTTTCAAAGTAGACGACAGAGACATGTCTCGACATGGTCAAACATCCACCCTGCTCTATTCAACCAAATGAAAAATCCTTGTAGACATGGATTAATTCATAAATTTCCTACAATTTGATACCAATTTTGAAAATATTTCATTTAATGGAAAAAAATTAAAACGAAGTGGAATATGACTGATCCTCAGTTTTGAGCAGCACTTAAAATTTCAATAAAACCCCTTAGACAAGTTGCAACTTCATTGAATCCCATGTTTTCCCTATTGAAGCTACTGGAAAAAAATTTTAAACATTGATTAAGGAAGAAATTCCTTAACATTTGTTATCAATTTTATAATTATTCCATAGAAAACCAAAATTTGAAATCAAGAGAAATATAGCAACCCGGTTTTTGGACACTTTAAATTATGAAATCAAACCGCAAAACATGGCTCAACATCCTCATACCTGCAGTTCCCTCTATTCAACCAAATGAAAAATCCTGTTCTATATGGAGCAATTAATAAATTTCCTACAATTTAAAACCAATTTTCGAAATATTACATTCAATGGAAAATATTTAAAATGAAGTGAAATATGACTGATCCCCCAGTTTTGGGCTGCACTAAAAATTTCAAGAAAACCCCTAAGACAAGTTGCGTCTTCATCACTTACCAAATTTGTCCTATTCATCCCACTGAAAAATAATTTTATACTTACACAGTAAAATTCCACATCAATTTTCAGCTAATAGCGAACATATCACACTTCAGTTTTTTAAACACCCTTTATATATATATATATATATATATATATATATATATATATATATATATATGTGTGTGTGTGTGTGTGTGTGTGTGTACCCAAAATCACTCTTTCTTTTATCACATTTTTATGTCCAACGAAGTTAGCAAATCATTCAATAAAATGACATCTTTACCCAAACCAAATCTCGTAATGTCATTACAGAACATTAAAATAATTACATTATAATGTTCAATTTTTTAATTAAATATTGATTGAAAATATCCCATTTCTAGATATTCTCATTTACTCTATGATAATTTCACTATATCTTGTAGCTTTGATGTGGCACAAGCCCAAACACTACTTCTCTATATAAAACATCTACTAATTCTAACTCTTGTTTTATAAAGTATGACAGTGAGTGCCCTGAAAAATGTCCATCTGCTGTCATTAATAACTGAATCCAAAGAGCTAAAATCATTTCTTTATCCAAAACAATATTCATTGAAGAATTAAATAATATAAAACTAACATTTATCAATAATGGGGGCCCCCCAATTATGTAGTTGATGAACAAATCAAATTTCATTTAAACAACAATTTTAGGCAATAAAACCATAGTTATAAAAATAATAATGACAATAATGCTATTAACATATATTATCAAAATCAAATACACCACATTTACAAAAATCTCAAAACAGCAATTAAAATGTTCATACATAGATATATAAAACCAGTCGATAAAATACATTAGATTCATTATTTAATATAAAAAATCCAAAACTGTCAACTTATTCATTAAATGTAATATATCCTATACTTCCAAGTTCTTAATAAGATTAATTTTGTGTATGAATATACTTACCCACTCAGCGAATGTTTCTATGTAATTCAAAAGCATGAAACTTTTAACATAGGATATACCACAACCACATTCTCATGAGGACTTACCTGCCACCTATTGGAGCTGAGTGCCATCAGATAACATTAATAAGCAGCATCAGGATCTCATAGTAACATTAAACATCTGCTCACAAACAATGCCAAAATACTAGTAAAATCAAATTCTTATCATTCTTGAAGCAATAATCATGGAATGAAAACAATCATCGATAAATAAAAAAATATAAGAGCTCACATCCTTAAAAATAGAGGGTGATTGAAATTTTGTCCTTGTCTGCAAAGGATTATCCATAATTTGGAAAAGTTCATCATTAATCAACACAAAATGTTTATTTTAAAAATGGAAATTTAAGTGAAATTTGAGTACAGTAGGATCGTGAAAACATTTACAATATATAATACTCTCTCACCGTACATGCTATGACTCTTCAGAATGTGGGCAAGCATGGCTCTCTACAACTTTCTTTGGTTGCTTAGAATAATACTTGCTCCTATATGCTTTCCTTTTCTCTTTGAAGTATTTGTTTCTCTATCCATTTGTCCAGACTCAAATGTCTGTCCAAAAGAATTGGAAATGGTCAAGAGACATGGTGCTAGTCTTTGACAGACCAAGGTTTGCTGATCCAGATGAAGTAACTGAACCTGTATTCTCAATAATGGTACCCTAGTGGGTTGACAACTCTAAAACTCTGTAGAATGCAGTGTGTATTATACAATGCACAGGCTGATAGGTTGAGTAGCACTGGCATTGAATTACATTGCCTTTCATTGTATCATTCTCATCATTTTATGTTGCCAGCAGACTCATTCATACATTACATTCGAGGTAACAACAGTTTCATGATGTTTTTTTCCTTTTTTTTTTGAATAATGTTAACCCTGTGCAAGGCTCAAAAGCCACTCAGTTTATGAGGATATATGGGGAAGATAACTGTTGACTCTAGACTCAAACAGGTTAAGCTTGTTGGGATTGGGTAAGCATTCTCTTGTGAGTCAAATCAACAAAGCAACATTTCATGGCATCTACAGCTAGACTTTTACATATTTTGTATTATGAGATATCTGACAGAGTCCTTTCCCACAAGTGTGGGAAGGTGAAATCATGCAGTGTACTGTTTATTCTAATGGTATTGGCAATTAATTATCACCATTATACTATTCTCACTCCCAAAGAAGGAAACCATCCACTATCCTATCCCAAATGTGTCAGTAATATCACAGTTTTATCTAATGGGTTACTAAGGAGTTTCTTGAATTAATCCAATATCCATGTGACTAATATAAATTAAGTTCTCTCTTATTGATATAGATTTGGTTAAAAGAGAATCCATTTTTCTGATGATGCTATTTCATTTTTTTCACTATTTTATCAAGTTCTTCCCATGCTAATGCTGGGAGTGGCTTCAGACTTTTGAACAATATATATATATATATATATATATATATATATATATATATATATATATATATATATATATATATATATTACAAGTAGATAAAATTCAATACCCCATAGGATAAAGAGCCATTTTACCCAGAACCAGCTTGTCAACACCAAGAAGTTAGATAAAGAAATGAATCAATGTTTTTGTAAATACGAAGAAAGAGAAGGAAATTAACAACTAGGAGTAAATGTATTTAAAAAGACAAGCCCATTGTGGGTGAAATGGCTATATATCATATGGGGTATTGAATTTTATCTACAGTAATTCCTGTTTGCTGTATAATAAATATATTGAGATCTCTTCTGTGGATCAGTCTTAATATTTTATATTACGAGGATTCACATGGATTATTTACTATATATATATATATATATATATATATATTTAAAGTATGCTATATTTATGAGCTATAACTGCCTCAGCAAGTTGGCATAGTACTCACCATTGATGGTAACTCCTAAACCGTATTTGTCTGCAAACATTTATTGGTATTTTTTAAATAATCGTGTACATTTACACCAGAATGGAAATTTTCATTACAATTGGTTTCTGGGGCTTAATATGCAAATTTACTGAAAAATGACCCTGGAACTTTACTGACTGAGCATAAAAACACAATAATATTTGACTAATTAATTTAATGAAATTACTTATTATTCAACATTCTAGTATTATCACTTAATAAACATTAAAGAATTTAACACTGAAAAATGATGAGACCTCAAAAAACAGAAACGTGATTCTACAGAAGGATACTGAGGATACCAAGGACTGAATATGTAAGCAACAAGTAAGAATTAAGTTTTAAAGAAAATGGAAACCAGAAGGAAACTTATACTTAACATATGTTGATAGTTGAAATTTCCTTGGCACATAATGAGCAAAAATGGCTTGGCAAATGTGATACTCGCAAGAAGGCAAGAGGGACAGAGGAAAACAATGTATAACCTATTTAGTAAGCTTGAGTAAATGGAACAAGGTTTAGGAGAAATAACAAAAAATGAATTATTAAGAGCTATGAAGGATAGGAAGTTGTGGAAAGGCATGATTGCCTACATCATGAAGAGAGGAAGTCAGCTTTTAAGACATCCATTTTGCTATTAACTTCTTTCAAGGAATCTTTGAGTAGATTGTAACTTATAGCTTTATCATTTATTATTTCAGATCCTTGTTTCTCAGTTGGTGCTTTCATTCACATCAATGTTCCCTGAAAGAAAACAAGGTGTGCCCCACATTAACAGGACAGTAATTTATGGATCATTTTTATATTTAAAAAAATCTTTCTTTTTAAAAGTTAAAGACACCAAGCAATGTAATGTCTAAAAAAAAAAAAAAAAGAAATTAATGCTTATTTCAGGAGACCTCTGTATTATTTTCCTATTTTCAAATTTCATGATTAATGATTTCCTTATTAAAATTTAAAGTATGCCCC
Organism: Acanthosepion lycidas; assembly: GCA_963932145.1. Lineage (NCBI taxonomy): Eukaryota > Metazoa > Mollusca > Cephalopoda > Sepiida > Sepiidae > Acanthosepion > Acanthosepion lycidas. The sequence goes on along the minus strand of OZ010592.1, from coordinate 106,165,997 downwards.
AGAATTTCAGTTATTCTTCAAGTGTGTCCTGAATTAAAAAAAAAATGTTTGTGAAATACAAAGAGTTTAGATTGGATTAAAGCTAAAAGTAACAAGACCTCAACAGAATCCAGAGACTGAAATAGGATATGATGGGTCCTGATCTGGCATCTCATCTACTGTCACTTTCTCACAGATGTACCTTTGCTTCCCTCTGTCTTTTCTACAAGTATTTTCACAGCAACTGCTCTGATGAACTACTTTCTCTGGTTCCCAAACTTTATGAATTCAAGCATGCTACTAGGTTGAAATGATTAAATATAGCCGTCTCTTCTACTCGAATAGCTTCTTATCTTGCACTTCCCATCTGTGGAACTCCCTTCCTCTTTGTTGCTTCCCAAATAGCTACAATCTTCAAATATGCATATGTCAATAGACATGTTCTAATGCTTTGTTTCCCGTCTTTCTCTTTCTTCTTTCCTCAAACACACCACTTTACTCTTGCTCTCATTCACTGTACCACCTACGTGCTCGTAGGACTTCCACCTTGCATGGAGTGAAATGCTAAAAAAAAACAACAAAAAAACATACCCACCTTACAAGACACCAACATGCAGAGTCACCTGTCACTTTATTTTCTGATTGTATACACCAGCAAACATTTTCATGAAGAGGAGATGAGATGGTCGGATGAGCAAATCAAAACTGAAAATGCCATAAACAAAGGAAATTATTCATTTAATATTCTAGTATTAAAAAAATCAAACTGCTGGATACATTCATCAAAATCAATAAATGGAACAGATCAATAGTTATATATGGTATCAGACTATTGATAAATGCAGGGCTAATATCATTCTTCAGTCAAACAAATTGCTAACAAAAATTGATTTCAATTGCTTCATCAATTTAGTTTTTGATTTTGTATTATTTTTATAATTATTTCAATTACATAACATTGTGTTTAATAAAATTCTAAATGTCAAATTTACCATTTATTTTTCATCTTGTAATTTAAGTATGAATGTAATGACTGCTATTTTTTCTGTGACTTTCTTTATTTACAAAGTGTATTCCTTTTCCACAACTGTTCCTAAGTGATTCTGGTAATGCTTTGCAATTGCAAAGACAAGTTTGTTAGATGAACGACTACTTATTTCTCTACATATTTAACTATCCTGCTCAATTTCCCACCACCCACCCCATTGGTGGCACTCACAGAAGATCAGACAGGAAGAGTCTGATGCCTTGCTGTATGATTGCTACAAATTCATGGGTATAAATTGGATGCTAAAAATAAATGGTTATTATTCAGAGAAAAATAGATATTTTTTAGTGATATGTATATAGTCCAAAAGGATATTAATATGCATACAAAATTTGATTAACCAATGATTAGCTGAAACAGCTTCTCTGTTGACCAATCAGAGAACAGAATTATGTAACTTTATCTTATACATGAATGTCCAGGTGCTACAACGTTATCAGCAGAGAAAATAGAATTAAAAAGTCAATTTGGTTCGGTTGTTATTTTATGAGTCAAATGGCTTGTTTAATATCAAAATCTAAATATTAAAAATTCAAATCATGAAATAAATGTATTTAAATGTATTCACTTTTGAATTATTTATAAATTAAAGAGAATGATTTTATTTCATGGTTAAATTATAATTACGTATCTGCATTTTTGAAACAAATAACCTAACAAAATCAAATAAGAAGTAAAAACTTGTTTCTCTTTTCAATAAATGAAATTAATCATACCAAATTGTTTTTTTTTTAAATTTTTAAAATCTTTTTTGACAATCTGTGCCATGTTTTCAATTTTGCTATATGACCCGGAGGATAAATTTTTATTAATTTTACTATAAATAAGTATCTTTCATACTTTTTTTATGAAAATATATTGTTTGTGACCTTATGTATAAAGTACAGCTATACAGGGAGTTAACCATTTTAACCTATTCTTCTTACATGCCTCAACTTCAAACAGTAACCCTCTACATTGAGTAGCTCTTGAGCCTTGTTTTAGGTGAACAATTAGTTAAAAAAATAATGTTAACAATAATTCAAATAAATTCAGTTCTGACTTTAAATTATTTATGGAAGATTAAGCCATTTCATAAATACCAATGAAGGCAGCTAACATTTCTTCAGAAATATCAGTGTACATGTACCCTGGTTTTTTAAGCTCCATTAAGTACCACATGGTTTATGGTTGATTTTTCTTTTCATTCAACAGCAAAAACAAATGCCAACTGAATGTTTTATGCAATTTTTGTAGCACAAATCAATATTCTTTGCAAAAGTATATTGAGGAATATAAGTGGAAGAGAATTTGCTTTTTTATCAAATGAAGGATTGTCAACAATTAATTTCCAATCCATTTTGTTTAATTCTAATCAGAGACTAACATTCAAAATACTTGTTTTGAAAAGCAAGTCAAATTAAGATGAAACAAAAAGAGGAAAACTAGAATTTTCAATGTTTAATAAAAATTCAATATTAATACTAATACTACTTGATGAAAAACAATAGAAATTAAATAAGTCAAAATTGACTAATGACTGTCGATGCTTCATCTTATAAAAATTCCAGATAATATTACTACAAATACTAAGAGAGAAAAAAGGCTGACAGAAATATTGTGGAGAAATTAACTGTTGGTCAGACAGCAAAGGAGAAGAGTATTTACCTTGTGTTGTTCAAATGCTTACTAAACAAAAGCTTGTTATTTTCTGTACTAACCCTTTAGAGTTACAGTGGTCACATGACAGGTTTACTATGTGATCCCTGAAGTTGCATAAAAGAAGGGAAAAACCTTTTTTTTATTGCTAAATTTACCTTCTATATTTATACATCACAGAGAAGTGGCAATATATTTTGCAACTTGAGATAAGTGCTATTGCTCCCGCCTCTCTGCTCAACCTGACTAGTCTCCATTCATTTTGGGGATTGGGAGCATTTTCTCAACAGTACTAATCAAAAATTAATATTGGTTGACAATATTTTATCTAATAAAGAATAAATCAATATTACCACCACCACTGCTAATACTAATAATAATAGTGGTAAAAATAATCGCAAATATGGCATCAAACATCCAAGGGGAAAATGTATAAGTTTAATGGTTAAACTGGGTCTTTTGCCAACCACAAAAGTCCCAGCAGCTTAATCTGTAGAGCAGCAGCTGAACATAGATTTCCTCAAGTAAAAAGGTTGAAAGTAATATCTCACCTGGAGTCTATTCCTTATTTCCAATCCGTATTGTTTACTGCTGTGGTGAAAAGTAACATCAGATATCTATCAAAAATTAATAAAAGATAACATTCCTAAACATAATGCTTCAACTGAAAGTTTGAAACATAAACGGCATCTACTGATTTCAAATTTATGAAAAATTTCAAATGAAAAAGAGCCACTTGGTTAGATGGGCTGTAGACAGTGCAGAAAACAACTATCAACCACTGAGACTCTAAAAGTAATGTTTTCCCCAAATGTTGTTTTTCATATTCCATAGATGTTAATATCACAAATCAATAGCAATAATGGATCTTTGTTTCTACCAGAAAATATCATCAGATGTTTAACAAGAATAGTGCTAGCACAGTTACTTTAATAGCTTCTGAAGAAATTTAAAATATTTGCTTCATTTATGACTTGTAAAGGATTTTTATAGACGGTTTAAGAGCCATTCGAAGTAGAGGATTACTGAACGGTTGAAGGTTGTTATCACTAACATTTTTTGTTAAGATTTACAAACTATATTTCATTCAATTTTGCAAACTACCGTAATTCCCCACGTATAATACGACTTCATCCATAATACGCACCCCTAAAATTTTGACTGAAAATGTGGGGAAAATGCTTCTACACTCGTAGAATACGCACCCCTTGTTTGGTAATCGAACGGTCTAGGTACCTCCACTTTTTCGCGGGAAAACAGCATAGCGTAATAAAAAAATGCCACAAACTTAACGAAAATAAAGTTTTATCGTCAAAATGCTTATGTTATTATTAAGATGAAAGAGCAAAGTATTTTTTAATTATTTTTTGAAATTTTTAAATATTTTCTAAGACGCTCGAAATTTTGGTTAAAGTCTTCTTTTTTTTACGTCATCGCGGTGCTGTTAAAATAACATTGTTTTTTTTTGCGCTTTTTCCCCGTTGAAAACACATTGATTTGGAAATTCTTGTAAAATTAAAGTCATTGTCCGATTTTAATGAAATTTTCGGGACTTATTCACAAATGAATGAAATTATTTTTGAAATATTTCCTTTTAGTAAATTTTGGTAACAAATATTTTTTTTTTTAAATATGTTACACCCCATTTATTTATTGTCCTGAAATTTCCTTCAAAACTTTTTTATTTCCTGAACATTTTTTTTTTGTTTAAAGTAAGAGTCATTAGCGATGGTAAATCACCTACTTTTTTTTTCAACTTTGTGCTAACTAACTGAAAATCTGCTCTGAAGTGAAAAATAATGAATCCAATAAAACTATGATATGACTTAATTAGAAAAGCTTTTGCCTGAAGAAATAAATTTTTTCTGATGAATAATTAAATTTTACAAGAAATTTTATTTTTTTTACATTTTAATTATAATAATTTATAATAGTTTAAAAATCGTGCAAAATTCTGTATTAGCCTATTTCCTTGTGATAATTAGTAATTAAGTAGAAACAAAATTTACGAGTTCAAAATTGCAAAGTTTAATAAATTTAGTGATTCCAATTTTTTTCAAATCATTTTTTATGTTGTATTTTTCTACTTAATACGTTCCTTATTTCTATGTACGGTAGACTGAAATTGCCATTATTACAAAAAGAGTTTTGTCCTAATACGTGCTAGCACCGTTACTTGAAGGAATTTAAAATATTTGCTTCATTTATGACTTGTAAAGGATTTTTATACGAAGTAGAGGATTACTGAAGAGTTGAAGGGTGTTATCACTAACATTTTTTTCAAGATTTACAAACTATGTTTCATTCAATTTTGCAAACTAACGTAATTCCCCACATATAATATAAGTACCTCCACGAGATTGCTAAAAAAAGCATGAAAAAGACGCCAAACTTGACGAAAACAAAATTTTATCGTCTAAACGTTTGTTAGTATTAAGAAGAAAGATCTAAGTAATTTGGGGGTATTTTTTACATTTTATAATCGTTCCTAGCACGTCCGAAATTTTCGTTAAAAATCTAGTTTTTTTTTGAGTCAGCAAAATTGACCATTTTTTCCATTAAAAAAAACTAGAAATCTCACTTTGAAATTATTTTAAATATCAATTATCATTTTTTCAAAACTTATTTTAACAAATCAGACATTATAATGTTTATTTAAAATATTTTGAACCAAACTTAACTTAGCTTAGCTTAGCTTTTGTGTCAAGAAGATGTAATTTGAAAATAAAACAAAGCAGGTCAAACTTTCGCGTCTCTTGACATGTGATGAATGACATATTTACGAATTCCATGAGGCTAATTTATTCTACAGAAGGAGGAAAGTGAAATAATTTACATTTAAGCGAAGAAATTATTTACCTCGTTATTTTAACGAAAACTATCATCGGTCTAATTTTTTTTTGTACTTAGCTTTCACCTTTACGTTTATGATGCTTTATGGAAAGTATATTATAAAGAAATTAAAATAAGACTGTTAAGAGTGACATTAAATTTCATATTTCCTAAGAAATGTGTCTAATTCATTTATAGGTACCATTCTTATGAAATTTTATCAGAACTGTACATAAAATACTACAATTTTATGTACATTTATTACATTTTACTGTCATTTGTATTTGCATTCATTTTATTAATTTTGATATTTCATTTATGGAAAAATGTCATAACTGAGATTAATATAAAAATAAGATCATATAAATTTCATAAGATGATACTGATACTTGTAGGTACCCTTTTCAGTTGAAATTGAAAAATCAAATTAACTTCTCCACACGTGTTCCGCAAAAGTAAAGGCCTTAACAGCGGAGAACAATGCTTAACTCAAATAACGCAACTTAATTATATTCTGGTTGGTCTTCCGTACTTTATAATTACAGCCCGGTTATAAGCACAAAATTACATTTCTTAATTACTGTGGATCTTCTGATTAGTCAAAATGATACAATTTACAACGCGCTAAAAAAGATCTATCTCATAAGGACACTTAGGAAAATTGATGGGGCTTTTAACTAAATTTACAATATTTTAATGTAAATATATTATAACTAATAACTTTTAACTAATTTTATAATATTTAAATGTAAAATCTATTATAATTAAAGAAATAAATAGTTGTATTAAAAATTCGTTTTTCATCGAAAAAAATTTTTTGCTTTCAGGATTTATTGTCCATATTCATAAAAACAACTAAAAGAAACAAAAGCATTTGAAATTAAATAATATCTTTGTTTTATTAGGTTTTGTATGTTACAATTCAGAGCTGATTTTCAGTTACGTTGGCTGCAATTAAAAACAAAAAAAGATATGCTTTGCATTCCTCAAAGCCCTGTGCTTTTAATTTTTATAATCACTAAACCCGATGCGATCGAATTTCTAGCGTTTTCATAAAATTAGTTGGGGGGGGGGTAATAAATATTTAAAAAAAATATTTCTACCATGACCTTAATAAAAAAAACATTTATAATAATTTCGATCATCTGTGAATAGTTTCTGAAAGTTTCATTAACATCCGACAATTATTTCTATTTTTGCACGATTTTTCAAATTAATGTGTGTCATACCAAAAAAAACGTGCTAAAAATTGTCTGTTATTTACTAGTTCCGCTGATACAAACAGAAACAAAGTTTTTCAATCAAAATTTAGTATGTTCTAAAAAGAAGGAAACATTTTTAAAAATAAAAAAAAACTTTGGTCTTTCCTCTTAATAACATAAGCATTTAGACAATAAAATTTTGTTTTCGGCAAAATTGGCGTCTTTTTCATCAAGCTATGCTCTTTTTTTTAGCGATTTCGTGGAGGTACATAGTATAATACGACTTCACCCATAATACGCACCCCTAAAATTTTGGCTGAAAATGTGGGGAAAATGCTTCTACAAACGTAGAATACGCACCCCTGTTTGGTAATCAAACCCCATAAACTGTACCTCCCCAATTTCATTACGGCCAGCGTTTCCTACTCTTATTAACAAAATGGTTTTAAACATAGAATAATATTCTGATTTAGTTTTATAATAATTCTTATTTTATTTTACATTTCTAAGTATTGTTAGGTACATATGATTGTATTTAACATCCTTATGCGGTCGCAATCGCCGAATGTTTTTGTCAAAATGACGTCGGTTTGTGGTGAATAGTCATTTCGTAACTAAAATCAACCTATGAAAGCGCAAATTTTAAAGGTTTTTTTTTGTTGCTGCGCATAATACGGACTCCTAATTTTGCTTAATTTTTTTTAGAAAAAAATGCGTATTATACATGGGGAAATTTGAATGAATTGATTTCATTGGAAAAACCCACTTTGTCAAAAACCCTACTTTGTGGTTATATAATTTCTCTAATTTTAGGACTTCATGGCAAACAATTTTTAACAGCGACGAATAAAAAATTCAACGCTGTTAATAACAAGAGGAACTAGATGATCAAATGTCTATGAAGTGTATTTAAAGTTTCAATTTTAAACAGTAATATTCAAAATTTAAAGAAAGGAAAAGAAGTTCGGTTACATTTCGTAGTTGAAATTAAGTCTTTTTGCTGATCTCTCTTTTACTTGTTTTGAATTCTTCGTCTTCTCTTTTCTCAGCAAATAAAAACACCAGTTGAGGTTTGTTTTTGGTTTGATTTTTTCGGGGATTTTTTTGTTTTTGTTTTTTTAGTGGGGAGAGAGGGGGGTTGGGCTTATGACGAATGACAAAGATTCCTCCGGCAACTCAAAAAGGTTGGTATTTATCAACCCACCCACGTGGGTTAAATGTGGCACAAGGCCGGTTTAATGTGGGTATCTCCAAGCCCGTAGGCTCGGCCAAAAATATGACCTTTGAACCCGCCTAGACGGGTTCAGGTCCTGTCTACCTCCCCGAAGGAAACCTTGCCCTTCGGCAAAGCTTCCTCCGAGTTCCTCTCTGCAGTAGAGAGTTCGACAGAAAGCCCGAGCCGCAACTCAAAAAGGTTGGTATATATCAAACCCCCCACGTGGGTTAAATGTGGCACAAGGCCGGATTAATGTGGGTATCAACAAGTCCGTAGGCTCGGCCAAAAATATGACCTTTGAACCCGCCTAGACGGTTTCATGTCCTGTCTACCTCTCCGAAGGAAACCTTGCCCTTCGGCAAAGCTTCCTCCGAGTTCCTCTCTGCACTAGAGAGTTTGACAGAAAACCCGAGCCGCAACTCAAAAAGGTTTGTATTTATCAACCCCCCACGTGGGTTAAATGTGGCACAAGGCCGGTTTAATGTGGGTATCTCCAAGCCCGTAGGCTCGGCCAAAAATATGACCTTAGAACCCGCCTAGACGGGTTCAGGTCCTGTCTACCTCCCCGAAGGAAACCTTGCCCTTCGGCAAAGCTTCCTCCGAGTTCCTCTCTGCAGTAGAGAGTTCGACAGAAAACCCGAGCCGCAACTCAAAAAGGTTGGTATATATCAAACCCCCCACGTGGGTTAAATGTGGCACAAGGCAAGTTTAATGTGGGTAACTCCAAGCCCGTAGGCTCGGCCAAAAATATGACCTTTGAACCCGCCTAGACGGGTTCAGGGCCTGTCTACCTCCCCGAAGGAAACCTTGCCCTTCGGCAAAGCTTCCTCCGAGTTCCTCTCTGGAGTAGAGAGTTTGACAAAAAACCCGAGCCGCAACTCAAAAAGGTTGGTATTTATCAACCCCCCCCACGTGGGTTAAATGTGGCACAAGCCGGTTTAATGTGGGTATCTCCAAGCCCGTAGGCTCGGCCAAAAATATGACCTTTGAACCCGCCTAGACGGGTTCAGGTCCTGTCTACCTCCCCGAAGGAACCTTGCCCTTCGGCAAAGCTTCCGCCGAGTTCCTCTCTGCAGCATAGAGTTCGACATAAAACCCGAGCCGTAACTCAAAAAGGTTGGTATTTATCAATCCCCCCACGTGGGTTAAATGTGACACAAGGCTGGTTTAATGTGGTTATCAACAAGTCCGTAGGCTCGGCCAAAAATATGACCTTTGAACCCGCCTAGACGGTTTCAGGTCCTGTCTACCTCTCCGAAGGAAACCTTGCCCTTCGGCAAAGCTTCCTCCGAGTTCCTCTCTGCACTAGAGAGTTTGACAGTAAACCCGAGCCGCAACACAAAAAGGTTTGTATTTATCAACCCCCCACGTGGGTTAAATGTGGCACAAGGCCGGTTTAATGTGGGTATCTACAAGCCCGTAGGCTCGGCCAAAAATATTACTTTAGAACCCGCCTAGACGGGTTCAGGTCCTGTCTACCTCCCCGAAGGAAACCTTGCCCTTCGGCAAAGCTTCCTCCGAGTTCCTCTCTGCAGTAGAGAGTTTGACAGAAAACCCGACCCGCAACTCAAAAAGGTTGGTAATTATCAACCCCCCCACGTGGTTTAAATGTGGCACAAGGCCGGTTTAATGTGGGTATCTCCAAGCCCGTAGGCTCGGCCAAAAATATGACCTTTGAACCCGCCTAGACGGGTTCAGATCCTGTCTACTTCCCCGAAGGAAACCTTGCCCTTCGGCAAAGTTTCCTCCGAGTTCCTCTCTGCAGTAGAGAGTTTGACAGAAAACCCGAGCCGCAACTCAAAAAGGTTGGTATTTATCAACCCTCCCACGTGGGTTAAATGTGGCACAAGGCCGGTTTAATGTGGGTATCTCCAAGCCCGTAGGCTCGGCCAAAAATATGACCTTTGAACCCGCCTAGACGGGTTCAGGTCCTGTCTACCTCCTCGAAGGAAACCTAGCTCTTCGGCAAAGCTTCCTCCGAGTTCCTCTCTGCAGTAGAGAGTTCGACAGAAAACCCGAGCCCCAACTCAAAACGGTTGATATTTATCAACCCCCCACGTGGGTTAAATGTGGCACAAAGCCGGTTCAATGTGGGTATCTCCAAGCCCGTTGGCTCAGACAAAAATATGACCTTTGAACCCGCCTAGACGGGTTCAGGTCCTGTCTACCTGCCCGAAGGAAACCTTGGCCTTCGGCAAAGCTTCCTCCTAGTTCCTCTCTGCAGTAGAGAGTTTGACAGAAAACCCGAGCCGCAGCTCAAAACGGTTGATATTTATCAACCCCACCACGTGGGTTAAATGTGGCACAAGGCCAGTTTAATGTGGGTATCTCCAAGCCCGTAGGCTCGGCCAAAAATATGACCTTTGAACCCGCCTAGACGGGTTCAGGTCCTGTCAACCTCCCCGAAGGAAACCTTGCCCTTCGGCAAAGCTTCCTCCGAGTTCCTCTCTGCAATAGAGAGTTTGACAGAAAACCCGAGCCGCAACTCGAAAAGGTTGGTATTTAATAACCCCCCCCACGTGAGTTAAATGTGGCACAAGGCCGGTTTAATGTGGGTATCACCAAGCTCGTAGGCTCGGCCAAAAATATGACATTTGAACCCGCCTAGACGGGTTCAGGTCCTGTCTACCTCCCCGAAGGAATCCTTGCCCTTCGGCAAAGCTTCCTCCGAGTTCCTCTCTGCAGTAGAGAGTTCGACATAAAACCCGAGCCGTAACTCGAAATGGTGGATATTTATCAACCCCACACGTGGGTTAAATGTGGCACAAGACCGGTTTAATGTGGCTAACTCCAAGTCCGTAGGCTCGGCCAAAAATATGACCTTTGAACCCGCCTAGACGTGTTCAGGTCCTGTCTACCTCCCCGAAGGAAACCTTTCCCTTCGGCAAAGCTTCCCTTCGAGTTCCTCTCTGCAGTAGAGAGTTTGACAGAAAACCCGAGCCGCAACTCAAAAAGTTTGGTATTTATCAAACCCCCCACGTGGGTTAAATTTGGCACAAGGCCGGTTTAATGTGGGTATCTCAAAGCTCGTAGGCTGGGCCAAAAATATGACCTTTGAACCCGCCTAGACGGGTTCAGGTCCTGTCTACCTCCCCGAAGGAAACCTTGCCCTTAGGCAAAGCTTCCTCCGAGTTCCTCTCTGCAGTAGAGAGTTCAACAGAAAACCCGAGCCGCAACTCAAAAAGGTTTGTATTTATCAACCCCCCCACGTGGGTTAAATGTGGCACAAGGCCGGTTTAATGTGGGTATCTCCAAGCTCGTAGGCTCGGCCAAAAATATGACCTTTGAACCCGCCTAGACGGGTTCATGTCCTGTCTACCTCCCCGAATAAAAACCTTGCCCTTCGGCAAAGCTTCCTCCGAGTTCCTCTCTGCAGTAGAGAGTTCGACACAAAACTCGAAACGGTTGATAATTATCAACCCCCCAAGGTGGGTTAAATGTGGCACAAGGCCGCTTTAATGTGGGTATCTCCAAGCCCGTAGGCTCGGCCAAAAATATGACCTTTGAACCCGCCTAGACGGGTTCAGGTCCTGTCTACCTCCCCGAAGGAAACCTTGCCCTTCGGCAAAGCTTCCTCCGAGTTCCTCTCTGCAGTAGAGAGTTTGACAGCAAACCCGAGCCGCAACTCAAAAAGGCTGATATTTATCAACCCCAACACGTGGTTTAAATGTGGCACAAGGCCGGTTTAATGTGGGTATCTCCAAGCCCGTAGGCTCGGCCAAAAATATGACCTTTGAACCCGCCTAGACGGGTTCAGGTCCTGTCTACCTCCTCGAAGGAAACCTAGCTCTTCGGCAAAGCTTCCTCCGAGTTCCTCTCTGCAGTAGAGAGTTCGACAGAAAACCCGAGCCCCAACTCAAAACGGTTGATATTTATCAACCCCCCACGTGGGTTAAATGTGGCACAAAGCCGGTTCAATGTGGGTATCTCCAAGCCCGTTGGCTCAGACAAAAATATGACCTTTGAACCCGCCTAGACGGGTTCAGGTCCTGTCTACCTGCCCGAAGGAAACCTTGGCCTTCGGCAAAGCTTCCTCCTAGTTCCTCTCTGCAGTAGAGAGTTTGACAGAAAACCCGAGCCGCAGCTCAAAACGGTTGATATTTATCAACCCCACCACGTGGGTTAAATGTGGCACAAGGCCAGTTTAATGTGGGTATCTCCAAGCCCGTAGGCTCGGCCAAAAATATGACCTTTGAACCCGCCTAGACGGGTTCAGGTCCTGTCAACCTCCCCGAAGGAAACCTTGCCCTTCGGCAAAGCTTCCTCCGAGTTCCTCTCTGCAATAGAGAGTTTGACAGAAAACCCGAGCCGCAACTCAAAAAGGTTGGTATTTAATAACCCCCCCCACGTGAGTTAAATGTGGCACAAGGCCGGTTTAATGTGGGTATCACCAAGCTCGTAGGCTCGGCCAAAAATATGACATTTGAACCCGCCTAGACGGGTTCAGGTCCTGTCTACCTCCCCGAAGGAATCCTTGCCCTTCGGCAAAGCTTCCTCCGAGTTCCTCTCTGCAGTAGAGAGTTCGACATAAAACCCGAGCCGTAACTCGAAATGGTGGATATTTATCAACCCCCCACGTGGGTTAAATGTGGCACAAGACCGGTTTAATGTGGCTAACTCCAAGTCCGTAGGCTCGGCCAAAAATATGACCTTTGAACCCGCCTAGACGTGTTCAGGTCCTGTCTACCTCCCCGAAGGAAACCTTTCCCTTCGGCAAAGCTTCCCTTCGAGTTCCTCTCTGCAGTAGAGAGTTTGACAGAAAACCCGAGCCGCAACTCAAAAAGTTTGGTATTTATCAAACCCCCCACGTGGGTTAAATTTGGCACAAGGCCGGTTTAATGTGGGTATCTCAAAGCTCGTAGGCTGGGCCAAAAATATGACCTTTGAACCCGCCTAGACGGGTTCAGGTCCTGTCTACCTCCCCGAAGGAAACCTTGCCCTTAGGCAAAGCTTCCTCCGAGTTCCTCTCTGCAGTAGAGAGTTCAACAGAAAACCCGAGCCGCAACTCAAAAAGGTTTGTATTTATCAACCCCCCCACGTGGGTTAAATGTGGCACAAGGCCGGTTTAATGTGGGTATCTCCAAGCTCGTAGGCTCGGCCAAAAATATGACCTTTGAACCCGCCTAGACGGGTTCATGTCCTGTCTACCTCCCCGAATAAAAACCTTGCCCTTCGGCAAAGCTTCCTCCGAGTTCCTCTCTGCAGTAGAGAGTTCGACACAAAACTCGAAACGGTTGATAATTATCAACCCCCCAAGGTGGGTTAAATGTGGCACAAGGCCGCTTTAATGTGGGTATCTCCAAGCCCGTAGGCTCGGCCAAAAATATGACCTTTGAACCCGCCTAGACGGGTTCAGGTCCTGTCTACCTCCCCGAAGGAAACCTTGCCCTTCGGCAAAGCTTCCTCCGAGTTCCTCTCTGCAGTAGAGAGTTTGACAGCAAACCCGAGCCGCAACTCAAAAAGGCTGATATTTATCAACCCCAACACGTGGTTTAAATGTGGCACAAGGCCGGTTTAATGTGGGTATCTCCAAGCCCGTAGGCTCGGCCAAAAATATGACCTTTGAACCCGCCTAGACGGGTTCAGGTCCTGTCTACCTCCCCGAAGGAAACCTTGCCCTTCGGCAAAGCTTCCTCCTAGTTCCTCTCTGCTGTAGACAGTTTGACAGAAAACCCGAGCCGCAACTCAAAAAGGTTGGTATTTAACAACCCCCCCACGTGGGTTAAATGTGGCACAAGGCTTGTTTAATGTGGGTATCTCCATGCCCGTAGGCTCGGCCAAAAATATGACCTTTGAACCCGCCTAGACGGGTTCAGGTCCTGTCTACCTCCCCGAAGGAAACCTTGCCCTTCGGCAAAGGTTCCTCCGAGTTCCACTCTGCAGTAGAGAGTTTGACAGAAAACCCGAGCCGCAACTCAAAAAGGTTGGTATTTATCAACCCCCCACGTGGGTTAAATGTGGCACAAGGCCGGTTTAATGTGGGTATCACCAAGCCCGTAGGCTCGGTCAAAAATATGACATTTTAACCCGCCTAGTCGGGTTCAGGTCCTGTCTAACTACCCGAAGGAAAACTTGCCCTTCGGCAAAGCTTCCTCCGAGTTCCTCTCTGCAGTAGAGAGTTTGACAGAAAACCCGAGCCGCAACTCAAAAAGGTTGGTATTTAACAACCCCCCCCCCACGTGAGTTAAATGTGGCACAAGGCCGGTTTAATGTGGGTATCTCCAAGCACGTAGGCTCGGCCAAAAATATGACATTTGAACCCGCCTAGACGGGTTCAGGTCCTGTCTACCTCCCCGAAGGAATCCTTGCCCTTCGGCAAAGCTTCCTCCGAGTTCCTCTCTGCAGTAGAGAGTTCGACATAAAACCCGAGCCGTAACTCGAAATGGTGGATATTTATCAACCCCCCACGTGGGTTAAATGTGGCACAAGGCCGGTTTAATGTGGCTAACTCCAAGTCCGTAGGCTCGGCCAAAATATGACCTTTGAACCCGCCTAGACGTGTTCAGGTCCTGTCTACCTCCCCGAAGGAAACCTTTCCCTTCGGCAAAGCTTCCCTTCGAGTTCCTCTCTGCAGTAGAGAGTTTGACAGAAAACCCGAGCCGCAACTCAAAAAGTTTGGTATTTATCAAACCCCCCACGTGGGTTAAATTTGGCACAAGGCCGGTTTAATGTGGGTATCTCAAAGCTCGTAGGCTGGGCCAAAAATATGACCTTTGAACCCGCCTAGACGGGTTCAGGTCCTGTCTACCTCCCCGAAGGAAACCTTGCCCTTAGGAAAAGCTTCCTCCGAGTTCCTCTCTGCAGTAGAGAGTTCAACAGAGAACCCGAGCCGCAACTCAAAAAGGTTTGTATTTATCAACCCCCCCACGTGGGTTAAATGTGGCACAAGGCCGGTTTAATGTGGGTATCTCCAAGCTCGTAGGCTCGGCCAAAAATATGACCTTTGAACCCGCCTAGACGGGTTCATGTCCTGTCTACCTCCCCGAATAAAAACCTTGCCCTTCGGCAAAGCTTCCTCCGAGTTCCTCTCTGCAGTAGAGAGTTCGACACAAAACTCGAAACGGTTGATATTTATCAACCCCCCAAGGTGGGTTAAATGTGGCACAAGGCCTGTTTAATGTGGGTATCTCCAAGCCCGTAGGCTCGGCCAAAAATATGACCTTTGAACCCGCCTAGACGGGTTCAGGTCCTGTCTACCTCCCCGAAGGAAACCTTGCCCTTCGGCAAAGCTTCCTCCGAGTTCCTCTCTGCAGTAGAGAGTTTGACAGCAAACCCGAGCCGCAACTCAAAAAGGCTGATATTTATCAACCCCAACACGTGGTTTAAATGTGGCACAAGGCCGGTTTAATGTGGGTATCTCCAAGCCCGTAGGCTCGGCCAAAAATATGACCTTTGAACCCGCCTAGACGGGTTCAGGTCCTGTCTACCTCCCCGAAGGAAACCTTGCCCTTCGGCAAAGCTTCCTCCTAGTTCCTCTCTGCTGTAGACAGTTTGACAGAAAACCCGAGCCGCAACTCAAAAAGGTTGGTATTTAACAACCCCCCCACGTGGGTTAAATGTGGCACAAGGCTTGTTTAATGTGGGTATCTCCATGCCCGTAGGCTCGGCCAAAAATATGACCTTTGAACCCGCCTAGACGGGTTCAGGTCCTGTCTACCTCCCCGAAGGAAACCTTGCCCTTCGGCAAAGGTTCCTCCGAGTTCCTCTCTGCAGTAGAGAGTTTGACAGAAAACCCGAGCCGCAACTCAAAAAGGTTGGTATTTATCAACCCCCCACGTGGGTTAAATGTGGCACAAGGCCGGTTTAATGTGGGTATCACCAAGCCCGTAGGCTCGGTCAAAAATATGACATTTTAACCCGCCTAGTCGGGTTCAGGTCCTGTCTAACTACCCGAAGGAAAACTTGCCCTTCGGCAAAGCTTCCTCCGAGTTCCTCTCTGCAGTAGAGAGTTCGACAGAAAACCCGAGCTGCAACTCAAAAAGGTTGGTATTTATCAACCCCCCCCACGTGGGTTAAATGTGGCACAAGGCCGTTTTAATGTGGGTATCTCCAAGCCCGTAGGCTCGGCCAAAATATGATCTTTGAACCCGCCTAGACGGGTTCAGGTCCTGTCTACCTCCCCGAAGGAAACCTTGCCCTAGGGCAAAGCTTCCTCCGAGTTTCTCTCTGCAGTAGAGAGTTTGAGAGAAAACCCGAGACGCAACTCAAAAAGTTTGGTATTTATCAAACCCCCCACGTGGGTTAAATGAGGCACAAAGCCTGTTTAATGTGGGTATCTCCAAGCCCGTAGGCTCGGCCAAAAATATGACTTTGAACCCGCCTAGACAGGTTCAGGTCCTGTCTACCTCCGCGAAGGAAACCTTGCCCTTAGGCAAAGCATCCTCCGAGTTCCTCTCTGCAGTAGAGAGTTCGACATAAAACCCGAGCCGCAACTCAAAACGGTTGATATTTATCAACCCACCCACGTGGTTTAAATGTGGCACAAGGCCGATTTAATGTGGGTATCACCAAGCCCGTAGGCTCGGCCAAAATATGATCTTTGAACCCGCGTAGACGGGTTCAGGTCCTGTCTACCTCCCCGAAGGAAACCTTGCCCTTGGGCAAAGCTTCCTCTTAGTTCCTCTCTGCAGTAGAGAGTTCGACATAAAACCCGAGCCGCAACTCAAAACGGTTGATATTTATCAACCCCCCCCCCACGTGGGTTAAATGTGGCACAAGGCCGGTTTAATGTGGGTATCTCCAAGCCCGTAGGCTCGGCCAAAATATAACATTTGAACCCGCCTAGACGGGTTCAGGTCCTGTCTACCTCCCCGAAGGAAACCTTACCCTTCGGCAAAGCTTCCTCCGAGTTCCTCTCTGCAGTAGAGTGTTTGACAGCAAACACGAGCCGCAACTCAAAAAGGTTGATATTTATCACCCCCACCACGTGGGTTAAATATGGCACAAGGCCGGTTTAATGTGGGTATCTCAAAGCCCGTAGGCTCGGCCAAAAATATGACCTTTGAACCCGCCTAGACGGGTTCAGGTCCTGTCTACCTCCCCGAAGGAAACCTTGCCCTTCGGCAAAGCTTCCTCCGAGTTCCTCTCTGCTGTAGACAGTTTGACAGAAAACCCGAGCCGCAACTCAAAAAGGTTGGTATTTAACAACACCCCCCACGTGGGTTAAATGTGGCACAAGGCTTGTTTAATGTGGGTATCTCCAAGCCCGTAGGCTCGGCCAAAAATATGACCTTTGAACACGCCTAGACGGGTTCAGATCCTGTCTACCTCCCCGAAGGAAACCTTGCCCTTCGGCAAAGGTTCCTCCGAGTTCCTCTCTGCAGTAGAGAGTTTGACAGAAAACCCGAGCCGCAACTCAAAAAGGTTGGTATTTATCAACCCCCCCACGTGGGTTAAATGTGGCACAAGGCCGGTTTAATGTGGGTATCACCAAGCCCGTAGGCTCGGCCAAAAATATGACCTTTGAACCCGCCTAGACGGGTTCAGGTCCTGTCTACCTCGCCGAAGGAAACCTTGCCCTTCGGCAAAGCTTCCTCCGAGTTCCTCTCTGGAGTAGAGAGTTTGACAGAAAACCCGAGCCGCAACTCAAAAAGGTTGGTATTTATCAACCAACCCACGTGGGTTAAATGTGGCACAAGGCCGGTTTAATGTGGGTATCTCCAAGCCCGTAGGCTCGGCCAAAAATATGACCTTTGAACCCGCTTAGACGGGTTCAGGTCCTGTCTACCTCCCCGAAGGAAACCTTGCCCTTCGGCAAAGCTTCCTCCGAGTTCCACTCTGCAGTAGAGAGTTTGACAGAAAACCCGAGCCGCAACTCAAAAAGTTTGGTATTTATCAAACACCCCACGAGGGTTAAATGTGGCACAAGGCCGGTTTAATGTGGGTATCTCAAATCTCGTAGGCTCGGCCAAAAATATGACCTTTGAACCCGGTAGACGGGTTCAGGTCCTTTCTACCTCTCCGAAGGAAACCTTGCCCTTCGGCAAAGCTTCCTCCGAGTTCCTCTCTGCAGTAGAGAGTTCGACATAAAACCCGAGCCGCAAGTCAAAACGGTTGATATTTATCAACGCCCCCACGTGGGTTAAATGTGGCACAAGGCCGGTTTAATGTGGGTAACTCCAAGCCCGTAGGCTCGGCCAAAATATAACCTTTGAACCCGCCTAGACGGGTTCAGGTCCTGTCTACCTCCCCGAAGGAAACCTTGCCCTTCGGCAAAGCTTCCTACGAGTTCCTCTCTGCAGGAGAGTTCGACAGAAAACCCGAGCCGCAACTCAAAAAGGTTGGTATTTATCAACCCACCCCCCACGTGGGTTAAATGTGGCACAAGGCCGGTTTAATGTGGGTATCTCCAAGCCCGTAGGCTCGGCCAAAAATATGACCTTTGAACCCGCCTAGACGGGTTCAGGTCCTGTCGACCTCCCCGAAGGAAACCTTGCCCTTCACCAAAGCTTCTTTTTTGTTCCTCTCTGCGGTAGAGAGTTTGACAGAAAACCCGAGCCGCAACTCAAAAAAATTGGTATTTATCAACCCCACTTAAGTGGGTTAAATGTGGCACAAGGCCGGTTTTATGTGGGTATCTCCAAGCCCGTAGGCTCGGTCAAAAATATGACCTTTGAACCCGCCTAGACGGGTTCAGGTCCTGTCTACCTCCCCGAAGGAAACCTTGCCCTTAGGCAAAGCTTCCTCCGAGTTCCTCTCTGCAGTAGAGAGTTTGACAGAAAACCCGAGCCGCAACTCAAAAAGGTTGGTATTTATCAAACCCCCCACGTGGGTTAAATGTGGCACAAGGCCGGTTTAATGTGGGTATCTCCAAGCCCGTAGGCTCGGCCAAAAATATGACCTTTGAACCCGCCTAGACGTGTTCAGGTCCTGTCTACCTCCCCGAAGGAAACCTTTCCCTTCGGCAAAGCTTCCCTTCGAGTTCCTCTCTGCAGTAGAGAGTTTGACAGAAAACCCGAGCCGCAACTCAAAAAGATTGGTATTTATCAACCCCCCCACGTGGGTTAAATGTGGCACAAGGCCGGTTTAATGTGGGTATCTCCAAGCTCGGAGGCTCGGGCAAAAATATGACCTTTGAACCTGCCTAAACGGGTTCATGTCCTGTCTACCTCCCCGAAGGAAACCTTGCCCTTCGGCAAAGCTTCCTCCGAATTCCTCTCTGCAGTAGAGGGTTTGACAGAAAACCCGAGCCGCAACTCAAAAAGTTTGGTATTTATCAAACCCTTCACGTGGGTTAAAATTGGCACAAGGCCGGTTTAATGTGGGTATCTCAAAGCTCGTAGGCTCGGCCAAAAATATGATCTTTGAACCCGCCTAGACGGGTTCAGGTCCTGTCTACCTCCCCGAAGGAAACCTTGCCCTTCGGCAAAGCTTCCTCCGAGTTACTCTCTGCAGTAGAGAGTTTGACAGAAAACCCGAGCCGCAACTCAAAACGGTTGATATTTATCAACCCCACCCCACGTGGGTTAAATGTGGCACAAGGCTTGTTTAATGTGGGTATCACCAATCCCGTAGTCTCGGACAAAAATATGACCTTTGAACCCGCCTAGACGGGTTCAGGTCCTGTCTACCTCCCCGAAGGAAACCTTGCCCTTCGGCAAAGCTTCCTCTGAGTTCCTCTCTGCAGTAGAGAGTTTGACAGAAAACCCGAGCCGCAACTCAAAAAGGTTGGTATATATCAACGCCCCCACGTGGGTTAAATGTGGCAGAAGGCCGGTTTAATGTGGGTATCTCCAAGCCCGTAGGCTCGGCCAAAATATGACCTTTGAACCCGCCTAGACGGGTTCAGGTCCTGTCTACCTCCCAGAAGGAAACCTTGCCCTTCGGCAAAGCTTCCTCCGAGTTCCTCTCTGCAGTAGAGAGTTCGACAGAAAACCCGAGACGCAACTCAAAAAGGTTGGTATTTATCAACCCCCCACGTGGGTTAAATTTGGCACAAGGCCGGTTTAATGTGGGTATCTCCAAGCTCGTAGGCTCGGCCAAAAATATGACCTTTGAACCAGCCTAGACGGGTTCAGGTCCTGTCTACCTCCCCGAAGGAAACCTTGCCTTTCGGCAAAACTTCCTCCGAGTTCCTCTCTGCTGTAGAGAGTTTGACAGAAAACCAGAGCCGTAACTCGAAATGCTTGATATTTATCAACCCCCCCACGTGGGTTAAATGTGGCACAAGGCCGGATTAATGTGGGTATATCCAAGCCCGTAGGCTCGGCCAAAAATATGACCTTTGCACCCGCCTAGACGCGTTCAGGTCCTGTCTACCTCACCGAAGGAAACCTTGCCCTTCGGCAAAGCTTCCTCCGTGTTCCTCTCTGCAGTAGAGAGTTTGACAGCAAACCCGAGCCGCAACTCAAAAAGGCTGATATTTATCAACCCCCACCCCCACGTGGGTTAAATGTGGCACAATGCCGGTTTAATGTGGGTATCACCAAGCCCGTATACTCGGCCAAAAATATGACCTTTGAACCCGCCTAGATGGGTTCAGGTCCTGTCTATCTCCCCGAAGGAAACCTTGCCCTTCGGCAAAGCTTCCTCCGAGTTCCTCTCTGCAGTAGAGAGTTTGACAGAAAACCCGAGCCGCAACTCAAAAAGTTTGGTATTTATCAACCCCCACACGTGGGTTAAATGTGGCGCAAGGCTTGTTTAATGTCGGTATCTCCAAGCCCGTAGGCTCGGCCAAAAATATGACATTTGAACCCGCCTAGACGGGTTCAGGTCCTGTCTACCTGACCGAAGGAAAACTTGCCCTTCGGCAAAGCTTCCTCCGAGTTCCTCTCTGCAGTAGAGAGTTTGACAGAAAACCAGAGCCGTAACTCGAAATGGTTGATATTTATCAACCCCACCACGTGGGTTCAATGTGGCACAAGGCCGGTTTAATGTGGGTATCTCCAAGCCCGTAGGCTCGGCCAAAAATATGACCTTTGAACCCGCCTAGACGGGTTCAGGTCCTGTCTACCTCCCCGAAGGAAACCTTGCCCTTCGGCAAAGCTTCCTCCGAGTTCCTCTCTGCAGTAGAGAGTTTGACAGCAAACCCGAGCCGCAACTCAAAAAGGCTGATATTTATCAACCCCCCCACGTGGGTTAAATGTGGCAAAATGCCGGTTTAATGTGGGTATCTCCAAGCCCGTAGGCTCGGCCAAAAATATGACCTTTGAACCCGCCTAGACGGTTTCAGGTCTTCTCTACCTCCCCGTAGGAAACCTTGCCCTTCGGCAAAGCTTCCTCCGAGTTCCTCTCAGCAGTAGAGAGTTTGACAGAAAACCCGAGCCGCAACTCAAAAAGTTTGGTATTTATCAAACCCCACACGTGGGTTAATTGTGGCGCAAGGCTTCTTTAATGTGGGTATCTCCAAGCCCGTAGGCTCGGCCAAAAATATGACCTATAACCCGCCTAGACGGGTTCAGGTCCTGTCTACCTGCCCGAAGGAAACCTTGCCCTTCGGCAAAGCTTCCTCCGTGTTCCTCTCTGCAGTAGAGAGTTTGACAGCAAACCCGACCCGTAACTCGAAATGGTTGATATTTATCAACCCCCCACGTGGGTTAAATGTGGCACAAGGCCGGTTTAATGTGGGTATCTCCAAGCCCGTAGGCTCGGCCAAAAAATATGACCTTTGACCCCGCCTAGACGGGTTCAGGTCCTGTCTACCTGCCCGAAGGAAACCTTGCCCTTCGGCAAAGCTTCCTCCGAGTTCCTCTCTGCAGTAGAGAGTTTGACAGAAAACCAGAGCCGTAACTCGAAATGGTTGATATTTATCAACCCCACCACGTGGGTTCAATGTGGCACAAGGCCGGTTTAATGTGGGTATCTCCAAGCCCGTAGGCTCGGCCAAAAATATGACCTTTGAACCCGCCTAGACGGGTTCAGGTCCTGTCTACCTCCCCGAAGGAAACCTTGCCCTTCGGCAAAGCTTCCTCCGAGTTCCTCTCTGCAGTAGAGAGTTTGACAGCAAACCCGAGCCGCAACTCAAAAAGGCTGATATTTATCAACCCCCCCACGTGGGTTAAATGTGGCAAAATGCTGGTTTAATGTGGGTATCTCCAAGCCCGTAGGCTCGGCCAAAAATATGACCTTTGAACCCGCCTAGACGGGTTCAGGTCCTGTCTACCTCCCCGAAGGAAAACTTGCCCTTCGGCAAAGCTTCCTCCGAGTTCCTCTCAGCAGTAGAGAGTTCGACATAAAATCCGAGCCGCAACTCAAAACGGTTGATATTTATCAACACCCACACGTGGGTTAAATGTGGCACAAGGCCGGTTAAATGTGGGTATCTCCAAGCCCGTAGGCTCGGCCAAAAATATGACCTTTGAACCCGCCTAGACGGGTTCAGGTCCTGTCTACCTCCCCGAAGGAAACCTTGCCCTTCGGCAAAGCTTCCTCCGAGTTCTTCTCTGCAGTAGAGAGTTTGACAGAAAACCCGAGCCGCAACTCAAAAAGTTTGGTATTTATCAAACCCCACACGTGGGTTAATTGTGGCGCAAGGCTTCTTTAATGTGGGTATCTCCAAGCCCGTAGGCTCGGCCAAAAATATGACCAATAACCCGCCTAGACGGGTTCAGGTCCTGTCTACCTCCCCGAAGGAAACCTTGCCCTTCGGCAAAGCTTCCTCCGAGTTCCTCTCTGCAGTAGAGAGTTTGACAGCAAACCCGAGCCGCAACTCAAAAAGGCTGATATTTATCAACCCCCCCACGTGGGTTAAATGTGGCAAAATGCCGGTTTAATGTGGGTACCTCCAAGCCCGTAGGCTCGGCCAAAAATATGATCTTTGAACCCGCCTAGACGGGTTCAGGTCCTGTCTACCTCCCCGAAGGAAACCTTGCCCTTCGGCAAAGCTTCCTCCGAGTTCCTCTCTGCAGTAGAGAGTTCGACATAAAAACCGAGCCGCAACTCAAAACGGTTGATATTTATCAACACCCACACGTGGGTTAAATGTGTCACAAGGCCGGTTTAATGTGGGTGTCTCCAAGCCCGTAGGCTCGGCCAAAAATATGACCTTTGAACCCGCCTAGACGGTTTCAGGTCCTGTCTACCTCCCCGAAGGAAACCTTGCCATTCGGCATAGCTTCCTCCGAGTTCCTCTCTGCAGTAGAGAGTTTGACAGCAAACCCGACCCGTAACTCGAAATGGTTGATATTTATCAACCCCCCACGTGGGTTAAATGTGGCACAAGACCGGTTTAATGTGGGTATCTCCAAGCCCGTAGGCTCGGCTAAAAAATATGACCTTTGACCCCGCCTAGACGGGTTCAGGTCTTGTCTACCTGCCCGAAGGAAACCTTGCCCTTCGGCAAAGCTTCCTCCGAGTTCCTCTCTGCAGTAGAGAGTTTGACAGAAAACCAGAGCCGTAACTCGAAATGGTTGATATTTATCAACCCCACCACGTGGGTTAAATGTGGCACAAGGCCGGTTTAATGTGGGTATCTCCAAGCCCGTAGGCTCAGCCAAAAATATGACCTTTAAACCCGCCTAGACGGGTTCAGGTCCTGTCTACCTCCCCGAAGGAAACCTTGCCCTTCGGCAAAGCTTCCTCCGAGTTCCTCTCTGCAGTAGAGAGTTTGACAGCAAACCCGAGCCGCAACTCAAAAAGGCTGATATTTATCAACACCCCCACGTGGGTTAAATGTGGCACAAGGCCGGTTTAATGTGGGTATCTCCAAGCCCGTAGGCTCGGCCAAAAATATGACCTTTGAACCCGCGCCTAGACGGGTTCAGGTCCTGTCTACCTCCCCGAAGGAAACCTTGCCCTTCGGCAAAGCTTCCTCCGAGTTCCTCTCTGCAGTAGAGAGTTCGACATAAAAACAGAGCCGCAACTCAAAACGGTTGATATTTATCAACACCCACACGTGGGTTAAATGTGTCACAAGGCCGGTTTAATGTGGGTGTCTCCAAGCCCGTAGGCTCGACCAAAAATATGACCTTTGAACACGCCTAGACGTGTTCAGGTCCTGTCTACCTCCCCGAAGGAAACCATGCCCTTCGGCAAAGCTTCCTCCGAGTTCCCTCTGCAGTATAGAGTTTGACAGCAAACCCGAGCCGCAACTCAAAAAGGCTGATATTTATCAACACCCCCACGTGGGTTAAATGTGGCACAAGGCCGGTTAAATGTGGGTATCTCCAAGCCCGTAGGCTCGGCCAAAAATATGACCTTTGAACCCGCCTAGACGGGTTCAGGTCCTGTCTACCTCCACGAAGGAAACCTTGCCCTTCGGCAAAGCTTCCTCCGAGTTCCTCTCTGCACTAGAGAGTTTGACAGAAAACCCGAGCCGCAACTCAACAAGTTTGGTATTTATCAACCCCCACACGTGGGTTAAATGTGGCGCAAGGCTTGTTTAATGTGGGTATCTCCAAGCCCGTAGGCTCGGCCAAAAATATGATCTTTGAACCCGCCTAGACGGGTTCAGGTCCTGTCTACCTGCCCGAAGGAAACCTTGCCCTTCGGCAAAGCTTCCTCCGAGTTCCTCTCTGCAGTAGAGAGTTTGATAGAAAACCAGAGCCGTAACTCGAAATGGTTGATATTTATCAACCCCCCCACGTGAGTTAAATGTGGCACAAGGCCTGTTTAATGTGGGTATCTCCAAGCCCGTAGGCTCGGCCAAAAATATGACCTTTGAACCCGCCTAGACGGGTTCAGGTCCTGTCTACCTCCCCGAAGGAAACCTTGCCCTTCGGCAAAGCTTCCTCCGAGTTCCTCTCTGCACTAGAGAGTTTGACAGAAAACCCGAGCCGCAACTCAAAAAGTTTGGTATTTATCAACCCCCACACGTGGGTTAAATGTGGCGCAAGGCATGTTTAATGTGGGTATCTCCAAGCCCGTAGGCTCGGCCAAAAATATGATCTTTGAACCCGCCTAGACGGGTTCAGGTCCTGTCTACCTGCCCGAAGGAAACCTTGCCCTTCGGCAAAGCTTCCTCCGAGTTCCTCTCTGCAGTAGAGAGTTTGATAGAAAACCAGAGCCGTAACTCGAAATGGTTGATATTTATCAACCCCACCACGTGGGTTAAATGTGGCACAAGGCCTGTTTAATGTGGGTATCTCCAAGCCCGTAGGCTCGGCCAAAAATATGACCTTTGAACCCGCCTAGACGGGTTCAGGTCCTATCTACCTCCCCGAAGAAACCTTGCCCTTCGGCAAAGCTTCCTCCGTGTTCCTCACTGCAGTAGAGAGTTTGACAGCAAACCCGAGCCGCAACTCAAAAAGGCTGATATTTATCAACCCCCCCACGTGGGTTAAATGTGGCACAATGCCTGTTTAATGTGGGTATCTCCAAGCCCGTAGGCTCGGCCAAAAATATGACCTTTGAACCCGCCTAGACGGGTTCAGGTCCTGTCTACCTCCCTGAAGGAGACCTTGCCCATCGGTAAATCTTCCTCCGAGTTCCTCTCTGCAGTAGAGAGTTTGACAGAAAACCAGAGCCGTAAATCGAAATGGTTGATAATTATCAACCGCCCCACGTGGGTTAAATGTGGCACAAGGTCGGTTTAATGTGGGTATCTCCAAGCCCGTAGGCTCGGCCAAAAATATGACCTTTGAACCCGCCTAGACGGGTTCAGGTCCTGTCTACCTCCCCGAAGGAAACCTTGCCCTTCGGCAAAGCTTCCTCCGTGTTCCTCTCTGCACTAGAGAGTTTGACAGAAAACCCGAGCCGCAAATCAAAAAGTTTGGTATTTATCAACCCCCACACGTGGGTTAAATGTGGCGCAAGGCTTGTTTAATGTGGGTATCTCCAAGCCCGTAGGCTCGGCCAAAAATATGATCTTTGAACCCGCCTAGACGGGTTCAGGTCCTGTCTACCTGCCCGAAGGAAACCTTGCCCTTCGGCAAAGCTTCCTCCGAGTTCCTCTCTGCAGTAGAGAGTTTGATAGAAAACCAGAGCCGTAACTCGAAATGGTTGATATTTATCAACCCCCCCACGTGGGTTAAATGTGGCACAAGGCCTGTTTAATGTGGGTATCTCCAAGCCCGTAGGCTCGGCCAAAAATATGACCTTTGAACCCGCCTAGACGGGTTCAGGTCCTGTCTACCTCCCCGAAGGAAACCTTGCCCTTCGGCAAAGCTTCCTCCGAGTTCCTCTCTGCACTAGAGAGTTTGACAGAAAACCCGAGCCGCAACTCAAAAAGTTTGATATTTATCAACCCCCACACGTGGGTTAAATGTGGCGCAAGGCTTGTTTAATGTGGGTATCTCCAAGTCCGTAGGCTCGGCCAAAAATATGATCTTTGAACCCGCCTAGACGGGTTCAGGTCCTGTCTACCTCCCCGAAGAAACCTTGCCCTTCGGCAAAGCTTCCTCCGTGTTCCTCACTGCAGTAGAGTGTTTGACAGCAAACCCGAGCCGCAACTCAAAAAGGCTGATATTTATCAACCCCCCCACGTGGGTTAAATGTGGCACAATGCCTGTTTAATGTGGGTATCTCCAAGCCCGTAGGCTCGGCCAAAAATATGACCTTTGAACCCGCCTAGACGGGTTCAGGTCCTGTCTACCTCCCTGAAGGAGACCTTGCCCATCGGTAAATCTTCCTCCGAGTTCCTCTCTGCAGTAGGAGTTTGACAGAAAACCAGAGCCGTAACTCGAAATGGTTGATAATTATCAACCGCCCCACGTGGGTTAAATGTGGCACAAGGTCGGTTTAATGTGGGTATCTCCAAGCCCGTAGGCTCGGCCAAAAATATGACCTTTGAACCCGCCTAGACGGGTTCAGGTCCGGTCTACCTCCCTGAAGGAGACCTTGCCCTTCGGTAAAGCTTCCTCCGAGTTCCTCTCTGCAGTAGAGCGTGTGACAGAAAACCCGAGCCGCAACTCAAAATGGTTGATATTTATCAACCCCCACACGTGGGTTAAATGTGGCATAAGGCCTGTTTAATGTGGGTATCTCCAAGCCCGTAGGCTCGGCCAAAAATATGACCTTTGAACCCGCCTAGACGGGTTCAGGTCCTGTCTACCTCCCCGAAGGAAACCTTGCCCTTCGGCAAAGCTTCTTCCGAGTTCCTCTCTGCAATAGAGAGTTTCACAGAAAACCCGAGCCGCAACTCAAAACGATTGATATTCATCAACCCCCCACGTGGGTTACATGTGGCACAAGGCCGGTTTAATGTGGGTATCTCCAAGCCCGTAGGCTCGGCCAAAAATATGACATTTGAACCCGCCTAGACGGGTTCAGGTCCTGTCTACCTCCCTGAAGGAGACCTTGCCCTTCGGTAAAGCTTCCTCCGAGTTCCTCTCTGCAGTAGAGAGATTGACAGAAAACCCGAGCCGCAACTCAAAATGGTTGATATTTATCAACCCCCACACGTGGGTTAAATGTGGCAGAAGGCCGGTTTAATATGGGTATCTCTAAGCCCGTAAGGCTCGGCAAAAAATATGACCTTTGAATCCACCTAGACGGGTTCAGGTCCTGTCTACCTCCCCGAAGGAACCTTGCCCTTCGGCAAAGCTTCCTCCGAGTTCCTCTCTGCAGTAGAGAGTTTGACAGAAAACCCGAGCCGCAACTCAAAATGGTTGCTATTTATCAACCCCCCGCCACGTGCGTTAAATGTGGCACAAGGCCGGTTTAATGTGGGTATCTCCAATCCCGTAGGCTCGGCAAAAAATATGACCTTTGAACCCGCCCGACGGGTTCAGGTCCTGTCTACCTCCCCGAAGGAAACCTTGCCCTTCGGCAAAGCTTCCTCCGAGTTCCTCTCTACAGTATAGAGTTTGACAGAAAACCCGAGACGCAACTCAAAACGGTTGATATTTATCAACCCTCCCACGTGGGTTAAATGTGACACAAGGCCGGTTTAATGTGGGTATCTCCAACCCTTTAGGCTCGGCCAAAAATATGACATTTGAACCCGCCTAGACGGGTGCAGGTCCTGACTACCTCCGCGAAGGAAACCTTGCCCTTCGGCAAAGCTTCCTCCGAGTTCCTCTATGCAGTAGAGAGTTTGACAGAAAACCCGAGCCTCAACACAGAATGGTTGATATTTATCAACCCCACCGACGTGGGTTAAATGCGGCACAAGGCCACTTTAATGCGGGTATCTCCAATCCCGTAGGCTCGGCCAAAAATTTGACCTTTGAACCCGCCTAGACGGGTTCAGGTCCTATCTACCTCCCCGAAGGAAACCTTGCCTTTCGGCAAAGCTTCCTCTTAGATCCTCTCTGCAGTAGAGAGTTTGACAGAAAACCCGAGCCGCAACTCAAAATGGTTGGTATTTATCAAGACCCCCACGTGGGTTAAATGTGAGACAAGGCCAGTTTAATGTGGGTATCTCCAAGCCCGTAGGCTCGGGCAAAGTATGACCTTTGAACCCGCCTATAGGGGTTCAGGTCCTGTCTACCGCCCCGAAGGAACCCTTGCCCTTTGGCAAAGCTTCAACCGAGTTCCTCTCTGCAGTAGAGAGTTTGACAGAAAACCTGGACCGCAACTCAAAATGGTTGATATTACCAACCCCGCCACGTGGGTTAAATGTGGCACAAGGCCGGTTTAATGTGGGTATCTCCAAGCCCGTAGGCTCGGCCAAAAATATGACATTTGAACCCGCCTAGACGGGTTCAAGACCTGTCTACCTCGCCGAAGGAAACCTTGCCCTTCGGCAAAGCTTCCTCCGAGTTCCTCTCTGCAGTAGAGAGTTTGACAGAAAACCCGAGACGCAACTCAAAACGGTTGATATTTATCAACCCCCCCACGTGGGTTAAATGTGGCACAAGCCGGATTATGTGGGTATCTCCAAGCCCGTAGGCTCGGCCAAAAATATGACATTTGAACCCGCCTAGACGGGTTCAGGTCCTGTCTACCTCCCCGAAGGAAACCTTGCCCTTCGGCAAACTTACCTCCGAGTTCCTCTCTGCAGTAGAGAGTTCGACATAAAACCCGAGCCGTAACTCAAAAAGGTTGGTACTTATCAACCCCCCCCCACGTGGGTTAAATGTGGCACAAGGCCGGTTTAATATGTGGATCTCCAAGTCCGTAGGCTCGGCCCAAAATATGACTTTTGAACCCGTCTAGACGGGTTCAGGTCCTGTCTACCTCCCCGAAGGTAACCTTGTCCTTCGGCAAAGCTTCCTCCGAGCTCCTCTCTGCAGTAGAGAGTTTGACAGAAAACCCGAGCCACAACTCAAAACGGTTGATATTTATCAACCCCCCCACGTGGGTTAAATATGGCACAAGGCCGGTTTAATGTGGGTGTCTCCAAGCCCGTAGGCTCGGCAAAAAATATGACCTTTGAACCCGCCTAGACGGGTTCAGGTCCTGTCTACCTCCCCGAAGGAAACCTTGCCCTTCGGCAAAGCTTCCTACGAGTTTCTCTCTGCAGTAGAGAGTTTGACAGAAAACCTTAGCCGCAACTCAAAACGTTTGATATTTATCAACCCCCCCACGTGGGTTAAATGTGGCACAAGCCCGGTTTAATGTGGGTATCTCCAAGCCCGTAGGCTCGGCCAAAAATATGACCTTTGAACCCACCTAGACGGGATCAGGTCCTGTCTACCTCCCCGAAGGAAACCTTGCCCTTCGGCAAAGCTTCCTCCGAGTTCCTCTCTGCAGTAGAGAGTTCGACATAAACCCCGAGCCGTAACTCAAAAAGGTTGGTATTTATCAAACCCCCACGAGGGTTAAATGTGACACAAGGCCGGTTTAATGTGTGGATCTCCAAGTCCGTAGGCTCGGCCCAAAATATGACCTTTGAACCCGCCTAGACGGGTTCAGGTCCTGTCTACCTCCCCGAAGGAAACCTTGTCCTTCGGCAAAGCTTCCTCCGTGTTCCTCTCTGCAGTAGAGAGTTTGACAGAAAACCCGAGCCGCAACTCAAAAAGGTTGGTATTTATCATCTCCCCAACGTGGGTTAAATGTGGCACAAGGCCGGTTTAATGTGGGTATCTCCAAGCCCGTAGGCTCGGCCAAAAATATGACCTTTGGATTGGATAAAAATATGACATTTGAACCCGCCTGAACGGGTTCAGGTCCTGTCTACCTCCCGGAAGGAAACCTTGCCCTTCGGCAAAGCTTCTACCGAGTTACTCTCTGCAGTAGAGAGTTTGACAGAAAACCCGAGTCGCAACTCAAAACGGTTGATATTTATCAACCCACCCACGTGGGTTACATGTGGCACAAGGCCGGTTTAATGTGGGTATCTATAAGCCCGTAGGCTCGGATAAAAATATGACCTTTGAACCCGCCTAGACGGGTTCAGGTCCTGTCTAACTCACCGAAGGAATCCTTGCCATTCGGCAAAGCTTCCTCCGAGTTCCGCTCTGCAGTAGAGAGTTCGACATAAAACCCGAGCCGCAACTCAAAACGGTTGATATTTATCAACCCCCGCACGTGGGTTAAATGTGGCACACGGCCGGTTTAAAGTGGTATCTCCAAGCCCGTAAGCTCGGCCAAAAATATGACCTTTTAACCCGACTAGACGGGTTCAGTTCCTGTCTACCTCCCCGAAGGAAACCTTCCCCTTCGGCAAAGCTTCCTCCACGTTCCTCTCTGCAGTAGAGAGTTCGACATAAAACCCGAGCCGCAACTCAAAACGGTTGATATTTATCAACCCGCCCACGTGGGTTAAATGTGGCACAAGGCCGGTTTAATGTCGGTATCTCCAAGCCCGTAGGCTCGGCCAAAAATACGACCTTTGAAGCCGCCTAGACTGGTTCAGGTCCTGTCTACCTCCCCGAAGGAAACCTTGCCCTTCGGCAAAGCTTCCTCCGAGTTCCTCTCTGCAGTAGAGAGTTTGACAGAAAACCCGAGCCGCAACTCAAAAAGGTTGGTATTTATCAACCCCCCGCACGTGGGTTAAATGTGGCACAATGCCGCTTTAATGTGGGTATCTCCAAGCCGGTAGGCTCGGCCAAAAATATGACCTTTGATCCCGCCTAGACGGGTTCAGGTGCTGTCTACCTCCCCGAAGGATACCTTGCCCTTCGGCAAAGCTTCCTCCGAGTTCCTCTCTGCAGTAGAGAGTTTGACAGAAAACCCGAGCCGCAACTCAAAACGGTTGATATTTATCAACCCACCCAAGTGGGTTACATGTGGCACAAGGCCGGTTTAATGTGGGTATCTCCAAGCCCGTAGGCTCGGATAAAATATGACCTTTGAACCCGCCTAGACGGGTTCAGGTCCTGTCTACCTCCCCGAAGGAAACCTTGCCCTTCGGCAAAGCTTCCTCCGAGTTCCTATCTGCAGTAGAGAGTTCGACATAAAACCCGAGCCGCAACTAAAAACGGTTGATATTTATCAACCCCCGCACGTGGGTTAAATGTGGCACAAGGCCGGTTTAATATGGGTATCTCCAATCCCGTAAGCTCGGCCAAAAATATGACCTTTTAACCCGCCTAGACGGGTTCAGGTCCTGTCTACCTCCCCGAAGGAAACCTTCCCCTTCGCCAAAGCTTCCTCCAAGTTCCTCTCTGCAGTAGAGAGCTCGACATAAAACCCGAGACGCAACTCAAAACGGTTGATATTTATCAACCCGCCCACGTGGGTTAAATGTGGCACAAGGGCAGTTTAATGTGGCTATCTCCAAGCCCGTAGGCTCGGCCAAAAATACGACCTTTGAAGCCGCCTAGACGGGTTCAGGTCCTGTCTACCTCCCCGAAGGAAACCTTGCCCTTCGGCAAAGCTTCCTCCGAGTTCCTCTCTGCAGTTGTGAGTTTGACAGAAAACCCGAGCCGCAACTCAAAACGGTTGATATTTATCAACCCCCCCCCCACGTGGGTTAAATATGCCACAAGGCCGGTTTAATGTGGGTGTCTCCAAGCCCGTAGGCTCGGCAAAAATATGACCTTTCAACCCGCCTAGACGTGTTCAGGTCCTGTCTACCACCCGAAGGAAACCTTGCCCTTCGGCAAAGCTTCCTCCGAGTTCCTCTCTGCAGTAGAGTGTTCGACATAAAACCCGAGCCGTAACTCAAAAAGGTTGGTATTTATCAACCCCCCTACGTGGGGTAAATGTGGCACAAGGGCGGTTTAATGTGTGGATCTCCAAGTCCGTAGGCTCGGGCCAAAATATGACCTTTGAACCCGCCTAGACGGGTTCAGGTCCTGTCTATCTCCCCGAAGGAAACCTTGTCCTTCGGCAAAGCTTCCTCCTTGTTCCTCTCTGCAGTAGAGAGTTTGACAGAAAACCCGAGCCGCAAATCAAAAAGGTTGGTATTTATCAACCCCCCAACGTGGGTTAAATGTGGCACAAGGCCGGTTTAATGTGGGTATCTCCAAGCCCATGGGCTCGGCCAAAAATATGACCTTTGAACCCGCCTAGACG
This sequence comes from Acanthosepion lycidas, assembly GCA_963932145.1. Lineage (NCBI taxonomy): Eukaryota > Metazoa > Mollusca > Cephalopoda > Sepiida > Sepiidae > Acanthosepion > Acanthosepion lycidas. Next base: position 106,133,860 of record OZ010592.1, on the reverse strand, counting down.
GGTTCAGGTCCTGTCTACCTCACCGAAGGAAACCTTGCCCTTCGGCAAAGCTTCCTCCTTGTTCCTCTCTGCAGTAGAGAGTTCGACACAAAACCTGAGCCGCAACTCAAAACGTTTGATATTTATCAACCCCCCCCCCCACGTGGGTTAAATGTGGCACAAGCCCGGTTTAATGTGGGTATCTCCAAGCCCGTAAGCTCGGCCAAAAATATGACCTTTGAACCCGCTTAGACGGGTTCAGGTCCTGTCTACCTCCCCGAAGGAAACCTTGCCCTTCGGCAAAGCTTCCACCGAGTTCCTCTCTGCAGTAGAGAGTTTGACAGAAAATCCGAGCCGCAACTCAAATAGGTTGGTATTTATCAACCCGCCACCCCACGTGGGTTAAATGTGTCACAAGGCCGGTTTAATGTGGGTATCTCCAAGCCCGTTGGCTCGGATAAAAATATAACCCTTTGAACCCGCCTAGACGGGTTCAGGTCCTGTCTACCTCCCCGAAGGAAACCTTGCCCTTCGGCAAAGCTTCCACCGAGTTCCTCTCTGCAGTAGAGAGTTTGACAGAAAATCCGAGCCGCAACTCAAAAAGGTTGGTATTTATCAACCCCTCCACGTGGGTTCAATGTGGCACAAGGCCGGTTTAATGTGGGTATCTCCAAGCCCGTAGTCTCGGATAAAAATATGACCTTTGAACCCGCCTAGACGGGATCAGGTCCTGTCTACCTCCCCGAAGGAAACCTTGCCCTTCGGCAAAGCTTCCTCCGAGTTCCTCTCTGCAGTAGAGAATTTGACAGAAAACCCGAGCCGCAACTCAAAAAGGTTGGTATTTATCAACCCCCACCACGTGGGTTAAATGTTGCACAATGCCGCTTTAATGTGGGTATCTCCAAGCCGGTAGGCTCGGCCAAAAATATGACCTTTTATCCCGCCTAGACGGGTTCAGGTCCTGTCTACCACCCCGAAGGGAACCTTGCCCTTCGGCAAAGCTTCCTCCGAGTTCCTCTCTGCAGTAGAGAGTTTGACAGAAAACCCGTGCCGCAACTCAAAACGGTTGATATTTATCAACCCACCCACTTGGGTTACATGTGGCACAAGGCCGGTTTAATGTGGGTATCTCCAAGCCCGTAGGCTCGGATAAAAATATGACATTTGAACCCGCCTAGACGGGTTCAGGTCCTGTCTACCTCCCCGAAGGAAACCTTGCCCTTCAGCAAAGATTCCTCCGAGTTCCTCTCTACAGTAGAGAGTTCGACATAAAACCCGAGCCGCAACTCAAAACGTTTGATATTTATCAACCCGCCCACGTGGGTTAAATGTGGCACAAGGCTGGATTATGTGGGTATCTCCAAGCCGGTAGGCTCGGCCAAAAATATGACCTTTGAACCCGCCTAGACGGGTTCAGGTCCTGTCTACCTCCCCGAAGGAAACCTTGGCATTCGTCAAATCTTCCTCCGAGTTCCTCTCTGCAATAGAGAGTTTGACAGAAAACCCGAGCCGCAACTCAAAAAGGTTGGTATTTATCAACCCCGCCACGTGGGTTAAATGTGGCACAAGGCCGTTTTAATGTGGGTATCTCCAAGCCCGTAGGCTCGGCCAAAAATATGACCTTTTAACCCGCCTAGACGGGTTCAGGTCCTGTATACCTCCCCGAAGGAAACCTTGCCCTTCGGCAAAGCTTCCTCTGAGTTCCTCTCTGCAGTAGAGAGTTTGACAGAAAACCCGAGCCGCAACTCAAAAAGGTTGGTATTTATCAACACGCCAACCCACGTGGGTTAAATGTGGCACAAGGCCGGTTTAATGTGGGTATCTACAAGCCGGTAGGCTCGGCGAAAAATATGACCTTTGATCCCGCCTAGACGGGTTCAGGTCCTGTCTACCTCCCCGAAGGAAACCTTGCCCTTCGGCAAAGCTTCCTCCGAGTTCCTCTCTGCAGTAGAGAGTTCGACATAAAACCCGAGCCGCAACTCAAAACGGTTGATATTTATCAACCCGCCCAAGTGTGTTAAATGTGGCACAAGGCCGGTTTAATGTCGGTATCTCCAAGCCCGTAGGCTCGGCCAAAAATACGACCTTTGAAGCCGCCTAGACTGGTTCAGGTCCTGTCTACCTCCCCGAAGGAAACCTTGCCCTTCGGCAAAGCTTCCTCCGAGTTCCTCTCTGCAGTAGAGAGTTTGACAGAAACCCCGAGCCTCAACTCAAAAAGGTTGGTATTTATCAACCCCCCCCCACGTGGGTTAAATGTGGCACAATGCCGCTTTAATGTGGGTATCTCCAAGCCGGTAGGCTCGGCCAAAAATATGACCTTTGATCCCGCCTAGACGGGTTCAGGTGCTGTCTACCTCCCCGAAGGATACCTTGCCCTTCGGCAAAGCTTCCTCCGAGTTCCTCTCTGCAGTAGAGAGTTTGACAGAAAACCCGAGCCGCAACTCAAAACGGTTGATATTTATCAACCCAACAAGTGGGTTACATGTGGCACAAGGCCGGTTTAATGTGGGTATCTCTAAGCCCGTAGGCTCGGATAAAAATATGACCTTTGGACCCGCCTGGACGGTTCAGGTCCTGTCTACCTCCCCGAAGGAAACCTTGCCCTTCGGCAAAGCTTCCTCCGAGTTCCTATCTGCAGTAGAGAGTTCGACATAAAACCCGAGCCGCAACTAAAAACGGTTGATATTTATCAACCCCCGCACGTGGGTTAAATGTGGCACAAGGCCGGTTTAATATGGGTATCTCCAAGCCCGTAAGCTCGGCCAAAAATATGACCTTTTAACCCGCCTAGACGGGTTCAGGTCCTGTCTACCTCCCCGAAGGAAACCTTCCCCTTCGCCAAAGCTTCCTCCAAGTTCCTCTCTGCAGTAGAGAGTTCGACATAAAACCCGAGACGCAACTAAAAACGGTTGATATTTATCAACCCGCCCACGTGGGTTAAATGTGGCATAAGGGCGGTTTAATGTGGCTATCTCCAAGCCCGTAGGCTCGGCCAAAAATACGACCTTTGAAGCCGCCTAGACGGGTTCAGGTCCTGTCTACCTCCCCGAAGGAAACCTTGCCCTTCGGCAAAGCTTCCTCCGAGTTCCTCTCTGCAGTAGTGAGTTTGACAGAAAACCCGAGCCGCAACTCAAAACGGTTGATATTTATCAACCCCCCACCACCAGGGTTAAATATGCCACAAGGCCGGTTTAATGTGGGTGTCTCCAAGCCCGTAGGCTCGGCAAAAATATGACCTTTCAACCCGCCTAGACGTGTTCAGGTCCTGTCTACGACCCGAAGGAAACCTTGCCCTTCGGCAAAGCTTCCTCCGAGTTCCTCTCTGCAGTAGAGAGTTCGACATAAAGTCCGAGCCGTAACTCAAAAAGGTTGGTATTTATCAACCCCCCTACGTGGGTTAAATGTGGCACAAGGGCGGTTTAATGTGTGGATCTCCAAGTCCGTAGGCTCGGGCCAAAATATGACCTTTGAACCCGCCTAGACGGGTTCAGGTCCTGTCTATCTCCCCGAAGGAAACCTTGTCCTTCGGCAAAGCTTCCTCCTTGTTCCTCTCTGCAGTAGAGAGTTTGACAGAAAACCCGAGCCGCAACTCAAAAAGGTTGGTATTTATCAACCCCCCAACGTGGGTTAAATGTGGCACAAGGCCGGTTTAATGTGGGTATCTCCAAGCCCATAGGCTCGGCCAAAAATATGACCTTTGAACCCGCCTAGACGGGTTCAGGTCCTGTCTACCTCACCGAAGGAAACCTTGCCCTTCGGCAAAGCTTCCTCCTTGTTCCTCTCTGCAGTAGAGAGTTCGACACAAAACCTGAGCCGCAACTCAAAACGTTTGATATTTATCAACCCCCCCCCCCACGTGGGTTAAATGTGGCACAAGCCCGGTTTAATGTGGGTATCTCCAAGCCCGTAAGCTCGGCCAAAAATATGACCTTTGAACCCGCTTAGACGGGTTCAGGTCCTGTCTACCTCCCCGAAGGAAACCTTGCCCTTCGGCAAAGCTTCCACCGAGTTCCTCTCTGCAGTAGAGAGTTTGATAGAAAATCCGAGCCGCAACTCAAATAGGTTGGTATTTATCAACCCGCCACCCCACGTGGGTTAAATGTGTCACAAGGCCGGTTTAATGTGGGTATCTCCAAGCCCGTTGGCTCGGATAAAAATATAAACCTTTGAACCCGCCTAGACGGGTTCAGGTCCTGTCTACCACCCCGAAGGGAACCTTGCCCTTCGGCAAAGCTTCCTCCGAGTTCCTCTCTGCAGTAGAGAGTTTGACAGAAAACCCGAGCCGCAACTCAAAACGGTTGATATTTATCAACCCACCCACGTGGGTTACATGTGGCACAAGGCCGGTTTAATGTGGGTATCTCCAAGCCCGTAGGCTCGGATAAAAATATGACATTTGAACCCGCCTAGACGGGTTCAGGTCGTGTCTACCTCCCCGAATGAAACCTTGCCCTTCAGCAAAGATTCCTCCGAGTTCCTCTCTACAGTAGAGAGTTCGACATAAAACCCGAGCCGCAACTCAAAACGTTTGATATTTATCAACCCGCCCACGTGGGTTAAAAGTGGCACAAGGCCGGATTATGTGGGTATCTCTAAGCCGGTACGCTCGGCCAAAAATATGACCTTTGAACCCGCCTAGACGGGTTCAGGTCCTGTCTACCTCCCCGAAGGAAACCTTGGCATTCGTCAAATCTTCCTCCGAGTTCCTCTCTGCAATAGAGAGTTTGACAGAAAACCCGAGCCGCAACTCAAAAAGGTTGGTATTTATCAACCCCGCCACGTGGGTTAAATGTGGCACAAGGCCGTTTTAATGTGGGTATCTCCAAGCCCGTAGGCTCGGCCAAAAATATGACCTTTGAACCCGCCTAGACGGGTTCAGGTCCTGTATACCTCCCCGAAGGAAACCTTGCCCTTCGGCAAAGCTTCCTCTGAGTTCCTCTCTGCAGTAGAGAGTTTGACAGAAAACCCGAGCCGCAACTCAAAAAGGTTGGTATTTATCAACACGCCACCCCACGTGGGTTAAATGTGGCACAAGGCCGGTTTAATGTGGGTATCTACAAGCCGGTAGGCTCGGCGAAAAATATGACCTTTGATCCCGCCTAGACGGGTTCAGGTCCTGTCTACCTCCCCGAAGGAAACCTTGCCCTTCGGCAAAGCTTCCTCCGAGTTCCTCTCTGCAGTAGAGAGTTCGACATAAAACCCGAGCCGCAACTCAAAACGGTTGATATTTATCAACCCGCCCAAGTGGGTTAAATGTGGCACAAGGCCGGTTTAATGTCGGTATCTCCAAGCCCGTAGGCTCGGCCAAAAATACGACCTTTGAAGCCGCCTAGACTGGTTCAGGTCCTGTCTACCTCCCCGAAGGAAACCTTGCCCTTCGGCAAAGCTTCCTCCGAGTTCCTCTCTGCAGTAGAGAGTTTGACAGAAAACCCGAGCCTCAACTCAAAAAGGTTGGTATTTATCAACCCCCCCCCCCCACGTGGGTTAAATGTGGCACAATGCCGCTTTAATGTGGGTATCTCCAAGCCGGTAGGCTCGGCCAAAAATATGACCTTTGATCCCGCCTAGACGGGTTCAGGTGCTGTCTACCTTTCCGAAGGATACCTTGCCCTTCGGCAAAGCTTCCTCCGAGTTCCTCTCTGCAGTAGAGAGTTTGACAGAAAACCCGAGCCGCAACTCAAAACGGTTGATATTTATCAACCCAACAAGTGGGTTACATGTGGCACAAGGCCGGTTTAATGTGGGTGTCTCCAAGCCCGTAGGCTCGGCAAAAAATATGACCTTTGAACCCGCCTAGACGGGTTCAGGTCCTGTCTACCACCCGAAGGAAACCTTGCCCTTCGGCAAAGCTTCCTCCGATTTCCTCTCTGCAGTAGAGAGTTCGACATAAAACCCGAGCCGTAACTCAAAAAGGTTGGTATTTATCAACCCCCCTACGTGGGTTAAATGTGGCACAAGGCCGGTTTAATGTGTGGATCTCCAAGTCCGTAGGCTCGGCCCAAAATATGACCTTTGAACCCGCCTAGACGGGTTCAGGTCCTGTCTATCTCCCCGAAGGAAACCTTGTCCTTCGGCAAAGCTTCCTCCTTGTTCCTCTCTGCAGTAGAGAGTTTGACAGAAAACCCGAGCCGCAACTCAAAAAGGTTGGTATTTATCAACCCACCAACGTGGGTTAAATGTGGCACAAGGCCGGTTTAATGTGGGTATCTCCAAGCACATAGGCTCGGCCAAAAATATGACCTTTGAACCCGCCTAGACGGTTTCAGGTCCTGTCTACCTCACCGAAGGAAACCTTGCCCTTCGGCAAAGCTTCCTCCTTGTTCCTCTCTGCAGTAGAGAGTTCGACAGAAAACCTGAGCCGCAACTCAAAACGTTTGATATTTATCAACCCCCCCACGTGGGTTAAATGTGGCACAAGCCCGGTTTAATGTGGGTATCTCCAAGCCCGTAAGCTCGGCAAAAAATATGACCTTTGAACCCGCCTAGACGGGTTCAGGTCCTGTCTAACTCCCCGCAGGAAACCTTGGCCTTCGGCAAATCTTCCTCCGAGTTCCACTCTGCAATAGAGATTTTGACAGAAACCCGAGCCGCTACTCAAAAAGGTTGCTATTTATCAACCCCCCCAACGTGGGTTAAATGTGGCACAAGGCCGGTTTAATGTGGGTATCACCAAGCCCATAGGCTCGGCCAAAAATATGACCTTAGATCCCGCCTAGACGGGTTCAGGTCCTGTCTACCTCACCGAAGGAAACCTTGCCCTTCGGCAAAGCTTCCTCCGAGTTCCTCTCTGCAGTAGAGAGTTTGACAGAAAATCCGAGCCGCAACTCAAAAAGGTTGGTATTTATCAACCCCTCCACGTGGGTTAAATGTGGCACAAGGCCGGTTTAATGTGGGTATCTCCAAGCCCGTAGTCTCGGATAAAAATATGACCTTTGAACCCGCCTAGACGGGATCAGGTCCTGTCTACCTCCCCGAAGGAAACCTTGTCCTTCGGCAAAGCTTCCTCCTTGTTCCTCTCTGCAGTAGAGAGTTTGACAGAAAACCCGAGCCGCAACTCAAAAAGGTTGGTATTTATCAACCCCCCAACGTGGGTTAAATGTGGCACAAGGCCGGTTTAATGTGGGTATCTCCAAGCCCATAGGCTCGGCCAAAAATATGACCTTTGAACCCGCCTAGACGGGTTCAGGTCCTGTCTACCTCACCGAAGGAAACCTTGCCCTTCGGCAAAGCTTCCTCCTTGTTCCTCTCTGCAGTAGAGAGTTCGACAGAAAACCTGAGCCGCAACTCAAAACGTTTGATATTTATCAACCCCCCCACGTGGGTTAAATGTGGCACAAGCCCGGTTTAATGTGGGTATCTCCAAGCCCGTAAGCTCGGCAAAAAATATGACCTTTGAACCCGCCTAGACGGGTTCAGGTCCTGTCTAACTCCCCGCAGGAAACCTTGGCCTTCGGCAAATCTTCCTCCGAGTTCCACTCTGCAATAGAGATTTTGACAGAAACCCGAGCCGCTACTCAAAAAGGTTGCTATTTATCAACCCCCCCAACGTGGGTTAAATGTGGCACAAGGCCGGTTTAATGTGGGTATCACCAAGCCCATAGGCTCGGCCAAAAATATGACCTTAGATCCCGCCTAGACGGGTTCAGGTCCTGTCTACCTCACCGAAGGAAACCTTGCCCTTCGGCAAAGCTTCCTCCGAGTTCCTCTCTGCAGTAGAGAGTTCGACTGAAAACCTGAGCCGACACTCAAAACGGTTGATATTTATCAACCAACCCACATGGGTTAAATGTGTCACAAGGCCGGTTTAATGTGTGTATCTCAGAGCCCGTAGGCTCGGATAAAAATATGACCTTTGAACCCGCCTAGACGGGTTCAGGTCCTGTCTACCTCCCCGAAGGAAACCTTGCCCTTCGGCAAAGCTTCCACCGAGTTCCTCTCTGCAGTAGAGAGTTTGACAGAAAATCCGAGCCGCAACTCAAAAAGGTTGGTATTTATCAACCCCTCCACGTTGGTTAAATGTGGCACAAGGCCGGTTTAATGTGGGTATCTCCAAGCCCGTAGTCTCGGATAAAAATATGACCTTTGAACCCGCCTAGACGGGATCAGGTCCTGTCTACCTCCCCGAAGGAAACCTTGCCCTTCGGCAAAGCTTCCTCCGAGTTCCTCTCTGCAGTAGAGAATTTGACAGAAAACCCGAGCCGCAACTCAAAAAGGTTGGTATTTATCAACCCCCACCACGTGGGTTAAATGTGGCACAAGGCCGGATTATGTGGGTATCTCCAAGCCGGTAGGCTCGGCCAAAAATATGACCTTTGAACCTCCCTAGACGGGTTCAGGTCCTGTCTACCTCCCCGAAGGAAACCTTGGCATTCGTCAAATCTTCCTCCGAGTTCCTCTCTGCAATAGAGAGTTTGACAGAAAACCCGAGCCGCAACTCAAAAAGGTTGGTATTTATCAACCCCCCCACGTGGGTTAAATGTGGCACAAGGCCGGTTTAATGTGGGTATCTACAAGCCGGTAGGCTCGGCAAAAAATATGACTTTTGAACCCACCTAGAGGGGTTCAGGTCCTGTCTACCTCCCCGAAGGAATCCTTGCCCTTCGGCAAAGCTTCCTCCGAGTTCCTCTCTGCAGTAGAGAGTTTGACAGAAAAACCGAGCCGCAACTCAAAAAGGTTGGTATTTATCAACACCCCCACGTGGGTTAAATGTGGCACAAGTCCGGTTTAATGTGGGTATCTCCAAGCCCGTAGGCTCGGCCAAAAATATGACATTTGAACCCGCCTAGACGGGTTCAAGACCTGTCTACCTCCCCGAAGGAAACCTTGCCCTTCGGCAAAGCTTCCTACGAGTTCCTCTCTGCAGTAGAAAGTTCGACAGAAAACCCGAGTCGCAACTCAAAACCGTTGATATTTATCAACCCCTCCACGTGGGTTAAATGTGTCACAAGGCCGGTTTAATGTGGGTATCTCCAAGCCCGTAGGCTCGGATAAAAATATGACCTTTGAACCCGCCTAGACGGGTTCAGGTCCTGTCTACCTCCCCGAAGGAAACCTTGCCCTTCGGCAAAGCTTCCTCCGAGTTCCTCTCTGCAGTAGAGAGTTTAACAGAAAACCCGAGACGCAACTCAAAATGTTTGATATTTATCAACCCCCCCACGTGGGTTAAATGCGGCACAAGGCCAGTTTAATGTGGGTATCTTTAAGCCTGTAGGCTCGGCCAAATATATGAAGTTTGAACCCGCCTAGACGGGTTCAGGTCCTGTCTACCTCCCCGAAGGAATTCTTGCCCTTCGGCAAAGCTTCCTCCGAGTTCCTCTCTGCAGTAGAGAGTTCGACATAAAACCCGAGCCGCAACTAAAAACGGTTGATATTTATCAACCCCCCCCCCCACGTGGGATAAATGTGGTACAATGCCGGTTTAATGTGGGTATCTCCAAGCCCGTAGGCTCGGCCAAAAATATGACCTTTGAACCCGCCTAGACGTGTTCAGGTCCTGTCTACCTCCCCGAAGGAAACCTTTCCCTTCGTCAAAGCTTCCTCCGAGTTCCTCTCTGCAGTAGAGAGTTCGACAGAAAACCTGAGCCCCAACACAAAAAGTTGGTATTTATCAACCCCCCCACGTGGGTTAAATGTGGCAAAAATTATGACCTTTGAACCCGCCTAGACGGGATCAGGTCCTGTCTACCTCCCCGAAGGAAACCTTGCCCTTCGGCAAAGCTTCCTCCGAGTTCCTCTCTGCAGTAGAGAGTTTGACAGAAAAACCGAGCCGCAACTCAAAAAGGTTGGTATTTATCAACACCCCCACGTGGGTTAAATGTGGCACAAGTCCGGTTTAATGTGGGTATCTCCAAGCCCGTATGCAAAGCTTCCTCCGAGTTCCTCTCTGCAGTAGAGAGTTTAACAGAAAACACGAGCCGCAACTCAAAACTGTTGATATTTATCAACCCCCCCCCCACGTGGGTTAAATGCGGCACAAGGCCAGTTTAATGTGGGTATCTTTAAGCCTGTAGGCTCGGCCAAAAATATGTCCTTTGAACCCGCCTAGACGGGTTCATGTCCTGTCTACCTCCCCGAAGGAAACCTTGCCCTTCGGCAAAGCTTCCTCCGAGTTCCTCTCTGCAGTAGAGAGTTTGACAGAAAAACCGAGCCGCAACTCAAAAAGGTTGGTATTTATCAACACCCCCACGTGGGTTAAATGTGGCACAAGTCCGGTTTAATGTGGGTATCTCCAAGCCCGTAGGCTCGGCCAAATATATGACCTTTGAACCCGCCTAGACGGGTTCAGGTCCTGTCTACCTCCCCGAAGGAAACCTTGCCCTTCGGCAAAGCTTCCTACGAGTTCCTCTCTGCAGTAGAGAGTTCGACAGAAAACCCGAGCCGCAACTCAAAACGGTTGATATTTATCAACCCCCCCACGTGTGTTAAATGTTTTACAAGGCCGGTTTAATGTGGGTATCTCCAAGCCCGTAGGCTCGGATAAAAATATGACCTTTGAACCCGCCTAGACGGGTTCAGGTCCTGTCTACCTCCCCGAAGGAAACCTTGCCCTTCGGCAAAGCTTCCTCCGAGTCCCTCTCTGCAGTAGAGTGTTTGACAGAAAACCCGAGCCGCAACTCAAAACGGTTGATATTTATCAACCCGCCCACGTGGGTTAAATTTGGCACAAGGCCGGTTTAATGTGGGTATCTTTAAGCCTGTAGGCTCGGCCAAAAATATTACCTTTGAACCCGCCTAGACGGGTTCAGGTCCTGTCTACCTCCCCGAAGGAATTCTTGCCCTTCGGCAAAGCTTCCTCCGAGTTCCTCTCTGCAGTAGAGAGTTCGACATAATACCCGAGCCGCAACTAAAAACGGTTGATATTTATCAACCCCACCACGTGGGTTAAATGTGGCACAAGGCCGGTTTAATGTGGGTATCTCCAAGCCCGTAGGTTCGGCCAAAAATATGTCCTTTGAACCCGCCTAGACGGGTTCAGGTCCTGTCTATCTCCCCGAAGGAAAACTTGCCCTTCGGCAAAGCTTCCTCCAAGTTCCTCTCTGCAGTAGAGAGTTCGACATAAAACCCGAGCCGCAACTAAAAACCGTTGATATTTATCAACCGCCCCACGTGGGTTAAATGTGACACAAGGCCGGTTTAATGTGGGTGTCTCCAAGCCCGTAGGCTTGGCCAAAAATATGACATTTGAACCCGCCTAGACGGGTTAAGGTCCTGTCTACCTCCCCGAAGGAAACCTTGCCCTTCGGCAAAGCTTCCTCCGAGTTCCTCTCTGCAGTAGAGAGTTTGACAGAAAAACCGAGCCGCAACTCAAAACGGTTGATATTTATCAACCCCACCACGTGGGTTAAATATGGCACAAGGCCGGTTTAATATGGGTATCTGCAAGCCTGTAGGCTCGGCAAAATTATGACCTTTGAACCCGCCTAGAGGGGTTCAGGTCTTGTCTACCTCCCCGAAGGAAACCTTGCCCTTCGGCAAAGCTTCCTCCGAGTTCCTCTCTGCAGTAGAGAGTTTGACAGAAAAACCGAGCCGCAACTCAAAAAGGTTGGTATTTATCAACACCCCCACGTGGGTTAAATGTGGCACAAGTCCGGTTTAATGTGGGTATCTCCAAGCCCGTAGGCTCGGCCAAATATATGACCTTTGAACCCGCCTAGACGGGTTCAGGTCCTGTCTACCTCCCCGAAGGAAACCTTGCCCTTCGGCAAAGCTTCCTACGAGTTCCTCTCTGCAGTAGAGAGTTCGACAGAAAACCCGAGCCGCAACTCAAAACAGTTGATATTTATCAACCCCCCCACGTGTGTTAAATGTTTTATAAGGCCGGTTTAATGTGGGTATCTCCAAGCCCGTAGGCTCGGATAAAAATATGACCTTTGAACCCGCCTAGACGGGTTCAGGTCCTGTCTACCTCCCCGAAGGAAACCTTGCCCTTCGGCAAAGCTTCCTCCGAGTCCCTCTCTGCAGTAGAGTGTTTGACAGAAAACCCGAGCCGCAACTCAAAACGGTTGATATTTATCAACCCGCCCACGTGGGTTAAATTTGGCACAAGGACGGTTTAATGTGGGTATCTTTAGGCCTGTTGGCTCGGCCAAAAATATTACCTTTGAACCCGCCTAGACGGGTTCAGGTCCTGTCTACCTCCCCGAAGGAATTCTTGCCCTTCGGCAAAGCTTCCTCCGAGTTCCTCTCTGCAGTAGAGAGTTCGACATAATACCCGAGCCGCAACTAAAAACGGTTGATATTTATCAACCCCCCCACGTGGGTTAAATGTGGCACAAGGCCGGTTTAATGTGGGTATCTCCAAGCCCGTAGGTTCGGCCAAAAATATGTCCTTTGAACCCGCCTAGACGGGTTCAGGTCCTGTCTATCTCCCCGAAGGAAAACTTGCCCTTCGGCAAAGCTTCCTCCAAGTTCCTCTCTGCAGTAGAGAGTTCGACATAAAACCCGAGCCGCAAATAAAAACCGTTGATATTTATCAACCCCCTCACGTGGGTTAAATATGACACAAGGCCGGTTTAATGTGGGTGTCTCCAAGCCCGTAGGCTTGGCCAAAAATATGACATTTGAACCCGCCTAGACGGGTTAAGGTCCTGTCTACCTCCCCGAAGGAAACCTTGCTCTTCGGCAAAGCTTCCTCCGAGTTCCTCTCTGCAGTAGAGAGTTTGACAGAAAAACCGAGCCGCAACTCAAAACGGTTGATATTTATCAACCCCACCACGTGGGTTAAATATGGCACAAGGCCGGTTTAAAATGGGTATCTGCAAGCCTGTAGGCTCGGCAAAACTATGACCTTTGAACCCGCCTAGAGGGGTTCAGGTCCTGTCTACCTCCCCGAAGGAAACCTTGCCCTTCGGCAAAGCTTCCTCCGAGTTCCTCTCTGCAGTAGAGAGTTTGACAGAAAAACCGAGCCGCAACTCAAAAAGGTTGGTATTTATCAACACCCCCACGTGGGTTAAATTTGGCACAAGTCCGGTTTAATGTGGGTATCTCCAAACCCGTAGGCTCGGCCAAAAATATGACCTTTGAACCCGCCTAGACGGGTTCAGGTCCTGTCTACCTCCCCGAAGGAAACCTTGCCCTTCGGCAAAGCTTCCTACGAGTTCCTCTCTGCAGTAGAGAGTTCGACAGAAAACCCGAGCCGCAACTCAAAACGGTTGATATTTATCAACCCCCCCCCACGTGGGTTAAATGTGTCACAAGGCCGGTTTAATGTGGGTATCTCCAAGCCCGTAGGCTCGGATAAAAATATGACCTTTGAACCCGCCTAGACGGGTTCAGGTCCTGTCTACCTCCCCGAAGGAAACCTTGCCCTTCGGCAAAGATTCCTCCGAGTTCCTCTCTGCAGTAGAGAGTTTAACAGAAAACCCGAGCAGCAACTCAAAACGGTTGATATTTATCACCCGCCCCCGTGGGTTAAATGCGGCACAAGGCCAGTTTAATGTGGGTATCTTTAAGACTGTAGGCTCGGCCAAAAATATGACCTTTGAACCCGCCTAGACGGGTTCAGGTCCTGTCTACCTCCCCGAAGGAATTCTTGCCCTTCGGCAAAGCTTCCTCCGAGTTCCTCTCTGCAGTAGCGAGTTCGACATAAAACCCGAGCCGCAACAAAAAACAGTTGATATTTATCAACCTCCCCACGTCGGTTAAATGTGGCACAATGCCGGTTTAATGTGGGTATCTCCAAGCCCGTAGGCTCTGCCAAAAATATGTCCTGTGAACCCGCCTAGACGGGTTCAGGTCCTGTCTATCTCCCCGAAGGAAAACTTGCCTTTCGGCAAAGCTTCCTCCAAGTTCCTCTCTGCAGTAGAGAGTTCGACATAAAACCCGAGCCGCAACTAAAACCGTTGATATTTATCAACCGCCCCACGTGGGTTAAATGTGACACAAGGCCGGTTTAATGTGGGTGTCTCCAAGCCCGTAGGCTTGGCCAAAAATATGACATTTGAACCCGCCTAGACGGGTTAAGGTCCTGTCTACCTCCCCGAAGGAAACCTTGCCCTTCGGCAAAGCTTCCTCCGAGTTCCTCTCTGCAGTAGAGAGTTTGACAGAAAAACCGAGCCGCAACTCAAAACGGTTGATATTTATCAACCCCACCACGTGGGTTAAATATGGCACAAGGCCGGTTTAATATGGGTATCTGCAAGCCTGTAGGCTCGGCAAAATTATGACCTTTGAACCCGCCTAGAGGGGTTCAGGTCTTGTCTACCTCCCCGAAGGAAACCTTGCCCTTCGGCAAAGCTTCCTCCGAGTTCCTCTCTGCAGTAGAGAGTTTGACAGAAAAACCGAGCCGCAACTCAAAAAGGTTGGTATTTATCAACACCCCCACGTGGGTTAAATGTGGCACAAGTCCGGTTTAATGTGGGTATCTCCAAGCCCGTAGGCTCGGCCAAATATATGACCTTTGAACCCGCCTAGACGGGTTCAGGTCCTGTCTACCTCCCCGAAGGAAACCTTGCCCTTCGGCAAAGCTTCCTACGAGTTCCTCTCTGCAGTAGAGAGTTCGACAGAAAACCCGAGCCGCAACTCAAAACAGTTGATATTTATCAACCCCCCCACGTGTGTTAAATGTTTTATAAGGCCGGTTTAATGTGGGTATCTCCAAGCCCGTAGGCTCGGATAAAAATATGACCTTTGAACCCGCCTAGACGGGTTCAGGTCCTGTCTACCTCCCCGAAGGAAACCTTGCCCTTCGGCAAAGCTTCCTCCGAGTCCCTCTCTGCAGTAGAGTGTTTGACAGAAAACCCGAGCCGCAACTCAAAACGGTTGATATTTATCAACCCACCCACGTGGGTTAAATTTGGCACAAGGCCGGTTTAATGTGGGTATCTTTAAGCCTGTTGGCTCGGCCAAAAATATTACCTTTGAACCCGCCTAGACGGGTTCAGGTCCTGTCTACCTCCCCGAAGGAATTCTTGCCCTTCGGCAAAGCTTCCTCCGAGTTCCTCTCTGCAGTAGAGAGTTCGACATAATACCCGAGCCGCAACTAAAAACGGTTGATATTTATCAACCCCCCCACGTGGGTTAAATGTGGCACAAGGCCGGTTTAATGTGGGTATCTCCAAGCCCGTAGGTTCGGCCAAAAATATGTCCTTTGAACCCGCCTAGACGGGTTCAGGTCCTGTCTATCTCCCCGAAGGAAAACTTGCCCTTCGGCAAAGCTTCCTCCAAGTTCCTCTCTGCAGTAGAGAGTTCGACATAAAACCCGAGCCGCAAATAAAAACCGTTGATATTTATCAACCCCCCCACGTGGGTTAAATATGACACAAGGCCGGTTTAATGTGGGTGTCTCCAAGCCCGTAGGCTTGGCCAAAAATATGACATTTGAACCCGCCTAGACGGGTTAAGGTCCTGTCTACCTCCCCGAAGGAAACCTTGCTCTTCGGCAAAGCTTCCTCCGAGTTCCTCTCTGCAGTAGAGAGTTTGACAGAAAAACCGAGCCGCAACTCAAAACGGTTGATATTTATCAACCCCACCACGTGGGTTAAATATGGCACAAGGCCGGTTTAAAATGGGTATCTGCAAGCCTGTAGGCTCGGCAAAACTATGACCTTTGAACCCGCCTAGAGGGGTTCAGGTCCTGTCTACCTCCCCGAAGGAAACCTTGCCCTTCGGCAAAGCTTCCTCCGAGTTCCTCTCTGCAGTAGAGAGTTTGACAGAAAAACCGAGCCGCAACTCAAAAAGGTTGGTATTTATCAACACCCCCACGTGGGTTAAATTTGGCACAAGTCCGGTTTAATGTGGGTATCTCCAAACCCGTAGGCTCGGCCAAAAATATGACCTTTGAACCCGCCTAGACGGGTTCAGGTCCTGTCTACCTCCCCGAAGGAAACCTTGCCCTTCGGCAAAGCTTCCTACGAGTTCCTCTCTGCAGTAGAGAGTTCGACAGAAAACCCGAGCCGCAACTCAAAACGGTTGATATTTATCAACCCCCCCCCACGTGGGTTAAATGTGTCACAAGGCCGGTTTAATGTGGGTATCTCCAAGCCCGTAGGCTCGGATAAAAATATGACCTTTGAACCCGCCTAGACGGGTTCAGGTCCTGTCTACCTCCCCGAAGGAAACCTTGCTCTTCGGCAAAGCTTCCTCCGAGTTCCTCTCTGC
The DNA here is from genome assembly GCA_963932145.1 of Acanthosepion lycidas. Taxonomy (NCBI): domain Eukaryota; kingdom Metazoa; phylum Mollusca; class Cephalopoda; order Sepiida; family Sepiidae; genus Acanthosepion; species Acanthosepion lycidas. The sequence goes on along the minus strand of OZ010592.1, from coordinate 106,117,783 downwards.
AGTAGAGAGTTTGACAGAAAAACCGAGCCGCAACTCAAAACGGTTGATATTTATCAACCCCACCACGTGGGTTAAATATGGCACAAGGCCGGTTTAAAATGGGTATCAGCAAGCCTGTAGGCTCGGCAAAACTATGACCTTTGAACCCGCCTAGAGGGGTTCAGGTCCTGTCTACCTCCCCGAAGGAAACCTTGCCCTTCGGCAAAGCTTCCTCCGAGTTCCTCTCTGCAGTAGAGAGTTTGACAGAAAAACCGAGCCGCAACTCAAAAAGGTTGGTATTTATCAACACCCCCACGTGGGTTAAATTTGGCACAAGTCCGGTTTAATGTGGGTATCTCCAAACCCGTAGGCTCGGCCAAAAATATGACCTTTGAACCCGCCTAGACGGGTTCAGGTCCTGTCTACCTCCCCGAAGGAAACCTTGCCCTTCGGCAAAGCTTCCTACGAGTTCCTCTCTGCAGTAGAGAGTTCGACAGAAAACCCGAGCCGCAACTCAAAACGGTTGATATTTATCAACCCCCCCCCACGTGGGTTAAATGTGTCACAAGGCCGGTTTAATGTGGGTATCTCCAAGCCCGTAGGCTCGGATAAAAATATGACCTTTGAACCCGCCTAGACGGGTTCAGGTCCTGTCTACCTCCCCGAAGGAAACCTTGCCCTTCGGCAAAGATTCCTCCGAGTTCCTCTCTGCAGTAGAGAGTTTAACAGAAAACCCGAGCCGCAACTCAAAACGGTTGATATTTATCACCCGCCCCCGTGGGTTAAATGCGGCACAAGGCCAGTTTAATGTGGGTATCTTTAAGACTGTAGGCTCGGCCAAAAATATGACCTTTGAACCCGCCTAGACGGGTTCAGGTCCTGTCTACCTCCCCGAAGGAATTCTTGCCCTTCGGCAAAGCTTCCTCCGAGTTCCTCTCTGCAGTAGCGAGTTCGACATAAAACCCGAGCCGCAACAAAAAACAGTTGATATTTATCAACCTCCCCACGTCGGTTAAATGTGGCACAATGCCGGTTTAATGTGGGTATCTCCAAGCCCGTAGGCTCTGCCAAAAATATGTCCTGTGAACCCGCCTAGACGGGTTCAGGTCCTGTCTATCTCCCCGAAGGAAAACTTGCCTTTCGGCAAAGCTTCCTCCAAGTTCCTCTCTGCAGTAGAGAGTTCGACATAAAACCCGAGCCGCAACTAAAAACCGTTGATATTTATCAACCGCCCCACGTGGGTAAAATGTGACACAAGGCCGGTTTAATGTGGGTGTCTCCAAGCCCGTAGGCTTGGCCAAAAATATGACATTTGAACCCGCCTAGACGGGTTAAGGTCCTGTCTACCTCCCCGAAGGAAACCTTGCCCTTCGGCAAAGCTTCCTCCGAGTTCCTCTCTGCAGTAGAGAGTTTGACAGAAAAACCGAGCCGCAACTCAAAACGGTTGATATTTATCAACCCCACCACGTGGGTTAAATATGGCACAAGGCCGGTTTAATATGGGTATCTGCAAGCCTGTAGGCTCGGCAAAATTATGACCTTTGAACCCGCCTAGATGGGTTCAGGTCTTGTCTACCTCCCCGAAGGAAACCTTGCCCTTCGGCAAAGCTTCCTCCGAGTTCCTCTCTGCAGTAGAGAGTTTGACAGAAAAACCGAGCCGCAACTCAAAAAGGTTGGTATTTATCAACACCCCCACGTGGGTTAAATGTGGCACAAGTCCGGTTTAATGTGGGTATCTCCAAGCCCGTAGGCTCGGCCAAATATATGACCTTTGAACCCGCCTAGACGGGTTCAGGTCCTGTCTACCTCCCCGAAGGAAACCTTGCCCTTCGGCAAAGCTTCCTACGAGTTCCTCTCTGCAGTAGAGAGTTCGACAGAAAACCCGAGCCGCAACTCAAAACAGTTGATATTTATCAACCCCCCCACGTGTGTTAAATGTTTTATAAGGCCGGTTTAATGTGGGTATCTCCAAGCCCGTAGGCTCGGATAAAAATATGACCTTTGAACCCGCCTAGACGGGTTCAGGTCCTGTCTACCTCCCCGAAGGAAACCTTGCCCTTCGGCAAAGCTTCCTCCGAGTCCCTCTCTGCAGTAGAGTGTTTGACAGAAAACCCGAGCCGCAACTCAAAACGGTTGATATTTATCAACCCGCCCACGTGGGTTAAATTTGGCACAAGGCCGGTTTAATGTGGGTATCTTTAAGCCTGTTGGCTCGGCCAAAAATATTACCTTTGAACCCGCCTAGACGGGTTCAGGTCCTGTCTACCTCCCCGAAGGAATTCTTGCCCTTCGGCAAAGCTTCCTCCGAGTTCCTCTCTGCAGTAGAGAGTTCGACATAATACCCGAGCCGCAACTAAAAACGGTTGATATTTATCAACCCCCCCACGTGGGTTAAATGTGGCACAAGGCCGGTTTAATGTGGGTATCTCCAAGCCCGTAGGTTCGGCCAAAAATATGTCCTTTGAACCCGCCTAGACGGGTTCAGGTCCTGTCTATCTCCCCGAAGGAAAACTTGCCCTTCGGCAAAGCTTCCTCCAAGTTCCTCTCTGCAGTAGAGAGTTCGACATAAAACCCGAGCCGCAAATAAAAACCGTTGATATTTATCAACCCCCCCACGTGGGTTAAATATGACACAAGGCCGGTTTAATGTGGGTGTCTCCAAGCCCGTAGGCTTGGCCAAAAATATGACATTTGAACCCGCCTAGACGGGTTAAGGTCCTGTCTACCTCCCCGAAGGAAACCTTGCTCTTCGGCAAAGCTTCCTCCGAGTTCCTCTCTGCAGTAGAGAGTTTGACAGAAAAACCGAGCCGCAACTCAAAACGGTTGATATTTATCAACCCCACCACGTGGGTTAAATATGGCACAAGGCCGGTTTAAAATGGGTATCTGCAAGCCTGTAGGCTCGGCAAAACTATGACCTTTGAACCCGCCTAGAGGGGTTCAGGTCCTGTCTACCTCCCCGAAGGAAACCTTGCCCTTCGGCAAAGCTTCCTCCGAGTTCCTCTCTGCAGTAGAGAGTTTGACAGAAAAACCGAGCCGCAACTCAAAAAGGTTGGTATTTATCAACACCCCCACGTGGGTTAAATTTGGCACAAGTCCGGTTTAATGTGGGTATCTCCAAACCCGTAGGCTCGGCCAAAAATATGACCTTTGAACCCGCCTAGACGGGTTCAGGTCCTGTCTACCTCCCCGAAGGAAACCTTGCCCTTCGGCAAAGCTTCCTACGAGTTCCTCTCTGCAGTAGAGAGTTCGACAGAAAACCCGAGCCGCAACTCAAAACGGTTGATATTTATCAACCCCCCCCCACGTGGGTTAAATGTGTCACAAGGCCGGTTTAATGTGGGTATCTCCAAGCCCGTAGGCTCGGATAAAAATATGACCTTTGAACCCGCCTAGACGGGTTCAGGTCCTGTCTACCTCCCCGAAGGAAACCTTGCCCTTCGGCAAAGATTCCTCCGAGTTCCTCTCTGCAGTAGAGAGTTTAACAGAAAACCCGAGCCGCAACTCAAAACGGTTGATATTTATCACCCGCCCCCGTGGGTTAAATGCGGCACAAGGCCAGTTTAATGTGGGTATCTTTAAGACTGTAGGCTCGGCCAAAAATATGACCTTTGAACCCGCCTAGACGGGTTCAGGTCCTGTCTACCTCCCCGAAGGAATTCTTGCCCTTCGGCAAAGCTTCCTCCGAGTTCCTCTCTGCAGTAGCGAGTTCGACATAAAACCCGAGCCGCAACAAAAAACAGTTGATATTTATCAACCTCCCCACGTCGGTTAAATGTGGCACAATGCCGGTTTAATGTGGGTATCTCCAAGCCCGTAGGCTCTGCCAAAAATATGTCCTTTGAACCCGCCTAGACGGGTTCAGGTCCTGTCTATCTCCCCGAAGGAAAACTTGCCTTTCGGCAAAGCTTCCTCCAAGTTCCTCTCTGCAGTAGAGAGTTCGACATAAAACCCGAGCCGCAACTCAAAACCGTTGATATTTATCAACCCGCCCACGTGGGTTAA